>NC_069469.1:9533536-9623421 GCF_026875155.1 Cherax quadricarinatus | reverse complement strand
ACACTCCGAAAGCACCTAAAGGGTATTAAAAACCATTTGTCCCCCATTCAATCCTATCAAACACGCTCACGCATGCCTGCTGGAAGTCCAAGCCCTTCGGACACAAAACCTTCTTTACCCCCTCCCTCCAACCTTTCCTAGGCCGACCCCTACCCCGACTTCCTTCCACTACAGACTGATACACTCTTGAAGTCACTCTGTTTCGCTTCATTCTCTCTGCATGTCCGAACCACCTCAACAACCCTTCCTCAGCCCTCTGGACAACAGTTTTGGTAATCCCACACCTCCTCCTAACTTCCAAACTACGAATTCTCTGCATTATATTCACACCACACATTGCCCTCAGACATGACATCTCCACTGCCTCCAGCCTTCTCCTCGCTGCATCATTCATCGCCCATGCTTCACACCCATATAAGAGCGTTGGTAAAACTATACTCTCATACATTCCCCTCTTTGCCTCCAAGGACAAAGTTCTTTGTCTCCACAGACTCCTATGTGCACCACTCACCCTTTTCCCCTCATCAATTCTATGATTCACCTCATCTTTCATAGACCCATCCGCTGACACGTCCACTCCCAAATATCTGAATACATTCACCTCCTCCATACTCTCTCCCTCCAATCTAATATCCAATCTTTCATCACCTAATCTTTTTGTTATCCTCATAACCTTACTCTTTCCTGTATTCACTTTTAATTTTCTTCTTTTGCACACCCTACCAAATTCATCCACCAATCTCTGCAACTTCTCTTCAGAATCTTTCAAGAGCACAGTGTCATCAGCAAAGAGCAACTGTGACAACTCCCACTTTATGTGTGATTCTTTATCTTTTAACTCCACGCCTCTTGCCAAGACCCTCGCATTTACTTCTCTTACAACCCCATCTATAAATATATTAAACAACCACGGTGACATCACACTTCCTTGTCTAAGGCCTACTTTTACTGGGAAATAATTTCCCTGTTTCCTACATACTCTGACTTGAGCCTCACTCTCCTCGTAAAAACTCTTCACTGCTTTCAGTAACCTACCTCGTACACCATACACCTGCAGCATCTGCCACATTGCCCCCCTATCCACCCTGTCATACGCCTTTTCCAAATCCATAAATGCCACGAAGACCTCTTTAGCCTTATCTAAATAGTGTTCACTTATATATTTTACTGTAAACACCTGGTCCACACACCCCCTACCTTTCCTAAAGCCTCCTTGTTCATCTGCTATCCTATTCTTCGTCTTACTCTTAATTCTTTCAATAATAACTCTACCATACACTTTACCAGGTATTCTCAACAGACTTATGCCCCTATAATTTTTGCACTCTCTTTTGTCCCCTTTGCCTTTATGCAAAGGAACTATGCATGCTCTCTGCAAATCCCTTGGTACCTTACCCTCTTCCATACATTTATTAAATAATTGCACCAACCACTCCAAAACTATATCCCCACCTGCTTTTAACATTTCTATCTTTATCCCATCAATCCCGGCTGCCTTACCCCTTTCATTTTACCTACTGCCTCACGAACTTCCCCCACACTCACAACTGGCTCTTCCTCACTCCTACGAGATGTTATTCCTCCTTGCCCTATACACGAAATCACAGCTTCCCTATCTTCATCAACATTTAAGAATTCCTCAAAATATTCCCTCCATCTTCCCAATACCTCTAACTCTCCATTTAATAACTCTCCTCTCCTATTTTTAACTGGCAAATCCATTTGTTCTCTAAGCTTCCTTAGCTTGTTAATCTCACTCGAAAAATTTTTCTTATTTTCAACAAAATTTGTTGATAACATCTCACCCACTCTCTCATTTGCTCTCTTTTTACATTGCTTTGCCACTCTCTTAACCTCTCTCTTTTTCTCCATATACTCTTCCCTCCTTGCATCACTTCTACTTTGTAAAAACTTCTCATATGCCCACTTTTTCTCCCTTACTACTCTCTTTACATCATCATTCCACCAATCGCTCCTCTACCCTCCCTCACCCACTTTCCTGTAGCCACAAACTTCTGCTGAACACTCTAACACTACATTTTTAAACCTACGCATACCTCTTCGACCCCATTGCCTATGCTCTCATTATCCCATCTATCCTCCAATAGCTGTTTATATCTTACCCTAACTGCCTCCTCTTTTAGTTTACAAACTTTCACCTCTCTCTTCCCTGATGCTTGTATTCTCCTTGTATCCCATCTACCTTTTACTCTCAGTGTAGCTACAACTAGAAAGTGATCTGATATATCTGTGGCCCCTCTATAAACATGCACATCCTGAAGTCTACTCAACAGTCTTTTATCTACCAATACATAATCCAACAAACTACTGTCATTTCGCCCTACATCATATCTTGTATACTTATTTATCCTCTTTTTCTTAAAACATTTATTACCTATAACTAAACCCCTTTCTATACAAAGTTCAATCAAAGGGCTCTCATTTTCATTTACTCCTGGCACCCTAAACTTACCTACCACACCCTCTCTAAAAGTTTCTCCTACTTTAGCATTCAGGTCCCCTACCACAATTACTCTCTCACTTGGTTCAAAGGCTCCTATACATTCACTTAACATCTCCCAAAATCTCTCTCTCTCCTCTGCATTCCTCTCTTCTCCAGGTTCATACGCGCTTATTATGACCCACTTTTCGCATCCAACCTTTACTTTAATCCACATAATTGTTGAATTTACACATTTATATTATCTTTTCTCCTTCCATAACTGTTCCTTCAACATTACTGCTACCCCTACCTTGGCTCTAACTCTCTCAGATACTCCAGATTTATTCCCATTTATTTCCCCCCCACCGAAACTCCCCTACCCCCTTCAGCTTTGTTGCGCTTAGGGCCAGGACATCCAACTACATCCACCCACATTCAAGCATCCCAGTTTTATAAAGTTTTTCTTCTTCCCATTTTTAGTAAATGTCTACAGGAGAAGGGGTTACTAGCCCATTGCTCCCGGCATTTTAGTCGCCTCATACGACACGCATGGCTTAAGGAGGAAAGATTCTTTTCCACCTCCCCATGGACAATAGAATAAATAAAGAAGAACAAGAGCTATTTAGAAAAAGGAGAAAAACCTAGATGTATGTATATATATATATATATATGCATGTGCGTGTCTGTGAAGTGTGACCAAAGTGTAAGTAGGAGTAACAAGATATCCCTGTTATCTTGCGTGTTTATGAGACAGAAAAAAAAATAATAAACTTTTTCTTCTTCTCTTATTATTATTATTATTATTATTATTATTATTATTATTATTACAATTACAATAATATTATTATTTTTATAATAATAATAATAATATTATCATTACAATAATAATATTATTTTTATTATTATAATAATATTATTATTATAATAATAATAATATTTTATAATAATAATATAATTATCATTATAATAATAATAATAATAATAATATTATTATTATTATTATTATTATTATTATTATTATTATTATATTATTATTATCATTATTATTACTATTATTTTTTATTATTATTATTATTATTATTATTATTATTACATTATTATTATTATAATAATATTATTATAATAATAATATAATAATAATAATAATATTACAATAATAATAATAATAATAATAATAATAATAATAATAATAATAGTATCTAATAATAATAATAATAATATTATTATTATTATAATGATATTGTTATTATTATTATTATTATTATAATATAATAATTATTATTAAATTAATATTATTATAATAATATAATAATATTATTATTATTGTAATAATAATAATATAATAATAATAATAATAATATTATTATTATTATTATTATTATTTTTAATATTATTATTATTATTATTATTATATTTTTATTAATATAGTATTATTAATAATAATAATAATAATATTATTATTATTATTATCATTATTATTACAATATTAATATTATAATAATATTTATATTGTTATTATTGTTATGATAATTTTATTATTATTATTATTACTATATTATTATTATTATTATTATTATTATTATTATTATTATTATTGTTATATTATTATATTATAATAATAATATTATTATTATTAGTAGTAGTATTATGATATTATATTATTATTATTATTATTATTATTATTATTATTATATTATTATAATATTATTATTATCATATTAATTATATTGTTGTTATTATCATAATAATAGTAACATTATTATTATTATAATAGTAATATTAATATTTATATAATAATAATATTATTATTATTATGATTATTATTATTATAATACTAATATTATTATTATTATTATTATTATATTATTATTATTATTATTATTATATTATTATTATTATATTATTATTATTATTATTATTATTTTTATTATAGTATTAATATTATTATTATAATAATTTATTATTATTATTATTATTATTATTATTATTATTATTATTGTATATTATTATTATTGTATTTTTATTATTATTATTATTATTATATTATTATTATTATTATTATTATTATTATAGTATTATTATTATAATAATTTTATGATTATTATTATTTATATTATCATTATTATTATTATTATTATTATTATTATTATTATTGTAATATTATCATTATAATAATAATAATAATAATATTATTGTTATTATTATAATAATAATGATATTATTATTATTAATATTATATTATTATTATTATTATTATTGATATTATTATTATTATTATTATTATTATTATTATTATATTATTATTATTACATTAATATAATAATAATAATAATAATAATAATATTAATATTAATATAATAATAATAATATTATTATTATTATTATTATAATAATAATCATAATAATAATAACAATAATAATAATAATAATAATAATAATAATAATAATAATAATAATGATAATAATACTATTAATATAATAATAACAATAATAATATTAATATTATTATTATTATTATTATTATAATAATAATAATAATAATAATAATAATAATAATAATAATAAAAATAATGATAATAATAATATAATAGTAATAATATTAATATTTTATAGTAATAATGATATTATTATAATAATATTAATAATGATAATAATAATACTATGATAATAATAATAATAATATAATAATAATAATAATATTATTATTATTATTATAATTATATTGTTATTTTTATTTTAATAATAATATTATTACTATTATAATAATATTATTGCTATTGTAATAATAATATTATTATTATTAGTATTATATTATTATTATTATTATTATTTATTATTATTATTATTATATTATTATTTTTAATTTTTATTATATTATTATTATTATTATATTATTATTATTTTAATATTTTTATTATTATTATATTATTATTATTATTATTATTATTATTATTATTATTAATATAATGGTATTATTATTATTATTAATTATTATTATTATTATTATTATTATTATTATTATTATTATTATTATTATTTTTATTATTATTATTATTATTATTATTATTATTATATTATTATTTTTATTATTATAATAATATTATTATTAATATAATATATAATTATAATATTATTATTATTATTATTATTATTATTAATATTATTATTATTATTATTATTATTATTATTATTATTATTATAGTAAAATAATGATAATAATAAAATAATAATTTTATTTTAGCATGATCACTATATTGATGTGTGATAGTTGTGCATGCAGAAAGCCCTTAATTATGCAGATAGGCTGTAAGCCCAATTAACCAGCCAGATATGGGAGTGAGACTTGAGAACATACGGCAGCTGGTGTGTGGAGAGAAATGGTGTTAGATATCAACTAGATAGAAACGAAATAGCAAACGAGGTATAACTCGCTCTGTCATCACAAAAAAACTCCTGTGACGACATAGTCTTCACTTAATCAGCAATATACGGTCCCTTCATTACTGGCAGGACAATAGTGTTTTCATCTCCACTCGTTCCATTCAAGTTTTTCCGGTCACAAACAGAACAAGTAAACAAGTAACATGAAAATCCCAATGTGTGAGCGTAACGTGAATAAATGAACACATCATCTCCTTTACCACATGAGTGTATATTAGTATAGCAGTGATGAAAATTGTTTTGAAAAAACAACAAGTTGAAGAATGAGACACTTGTGCAACTTTTGGAACCTTATCTGAGGCAACGTTTCGCCAGCCAGTGGCTTCTCCAGTCGACAATATGTGAGAGTCATAAAAGTACCTTGAATTATTTACAAATGATCCATGAACTCTGGGAATAATTAGCATGAAATATTTTCTTGACTATACAGAATTGTAAACATATGTAGTTTCCTCTTACAAACGGTAGTTTATGCTGTATCTTCTGACACATTACAACTACGACTCACGGTAGGTGTCCTATGGTGTAGGTGAAGTGAAAGAGGTGGTCTAGGTGCCGATGTTTGGCAGATGCCATGTGGTACTGGGTCATAGTTAAAAATAATCAAATAGGGTTAAATAGATAAGCTTGGAGAGCAACAATAAGCTGGGCACAACAAAAGCAGAATATTCCACAACACAAAAAATATAATCAACATAATAGCAGCAAAATACCTTTGTGATGCTTTTATTTACACACCTCTAAGACCGTTGTCTATTCAGAGCTTTAAACATCTTGCGTTTCTAAGTATCCAGTATAAACTTCAATTAACTTGCTGTTGCTGTCACCAACAACTTTTGCAATAAGTTCTCTCATAAAGATGTTCTGTATACTGTAATTTGTTGCAGATGCAATTGAAAGAGGGCATCAGATTTAAATAGCACGTACTATGAAGGCCTTTTCATGTATTACTCAATATTAGATGACATTCACCATTTGCATTTACAAAAAAAAAAAAAAAAATAGATAAAATCTCCCTATATAATAAATTTATAAGAGAGAGTTAGGTATTAGATGAATCATAATCACAAAGTAAGATTAGCTTATTTTTTCCATTCCTCAACCCAAATTCTATAATTCGTTACATGTCGTCAACCGTGCCAACAAATTTAGACGAAAGGGGAAATATCCCCACTACTTATGCCAAAAGAGAGGCTGGGCTCGCAGTCAAGCACCCCAAGGCAAACAATACTAAAACCTCACCACCGCGTTAAGGTAATTTAGCGTGAGGGCGAGGAGATTACTATATTACATATGTACGAGTTCCAGCTAAGAGGAAAGGAATAAACGAGAGTACGGGAGAAATGGAAATGAGTAGGGGGAGAAATGGGGGAGAGTAAGAGAGGAATACGAAAGAGGGGGAAGGGAGTAGGGAAAGGGGGGAGGGGAGACAACAGGGACATGGAAGGCTTGGCGGGGAGATTACTCTGGATTTAGAGTCGGGAGGGGAAATTCCATAGTAGGTTGGATGTTGGCGTTGAGGATAATTGAAAACGGAGGCGATCACTGCTGTTGGTGGAGGTGCAGTGTTGGAGGTGCAGTGGTGGAGGTGCAGTGTTGGAGGTGTAGTGTTTGAGGTACAGTAGTGGAGAACTATGATGGAAGTACATTGGTGGATATGTGATGTTGTAGAAGCAGTGCTGGAGGTGGTGTTGGAAGTGTAGTGTTGGAGGTGGAGTGATGTAGGTACAGTGTTGAAGGTGCAGCGTTGGAAGTGAAGTGTTAGCGGTGACAAATGGCACAGGATCGTCAGGTGAAGAAACAAGACACAATTGTAATGAATTGAGACGTTTCACCTGTGAAACTGACTTCTCCAGTCAACACACAGGGATGCACAATAAGCAAATTTATGAAAGCATAGTCCGGAGAGTGGCCTGGTCAGTGAGGTCAATGTGTGGAGTGACTTGCCAGATGGAAGCCCTGTTGCTAGTCACAGTTGCTAATAAAGGAAGCAACTGTGACAACTCTCACTCTGTACCATACTCGCTATCTTTCAGTTCCACATCTCACCCTAACACCCAAGCGTTCACATCTTTTACAACCAGATTACTTCTTTATGTAAAACGAATTGGGCTACAAGTTTGGCTTAAGTTTCTTGATTCTGTTCGTTTGCATTTTGTGTACAGATTTAGCATAGCTTCCAGACATCTTCGTTGTGTTGTACCATTTACTTTATGACCAGTTGGGCGTCCTTCCAAGACAAGTTTGTCATCTTGTCCCTAGAGGCGTTTTTTCAATGTTACCCAGACGAGAGATCTCGGATGGTTAACATTGAAAACGAATGGGTAAATATTTTTGATAGTGGGTTTGGGTTTTAGAAGGGCCAGTAGGCCTGCTGCATTGTTAATCCTTTCTTATGTTTTCACGTATTTCTGTTCACAGCCGCCACATGGAAAGATGTAGACACTCGCATCGTCGTGGTCCTGACGGTTGCTTTCTTCGTTGGGACAAGTCTTCCATGGTGCTGTATGTAATAGTTTGTGTAATATATCTTGCGGCGTAGCCTGTAGGAAGGATGATCCTTCCCTGATGCTCTCTGGTTTCGGTGAAGCGATTTTTTTGTATGCGCGAGCCCTGTAGTTTGGGGGATTTTTTTTTTTAGCATGGGTCGTCTCCCACCGAGGCAGGGTGACCAAGAAGAAAAGGAAACACACACATGACTCGTTCAATTGCTGTTTTGCCAGAAGCATGCAATCTAAACTGCAACATCCTGCCCCCAGTTCCAGAGTGTGTGCACTGTACTTCCCACCTGCAGAACTCAAGACCGGCTAACTGGTTTCCCTGAATTTCCTCGTAAATGTTAACTTATTCACACTCAAACAGGAAATCAGGTCACAGAAACCACCCACCCCCACACCCCCACTTAATTCGATTAACCCGCCCACACTTAACTGTTGGATGTCCAAGTCTCCAGCGCTCATAGCTTCTTTTACCCCATTCTTACAACACTTCCTGGGATGATCTCCACCCCTCCTTCCCTCCAACTCTGATTTATACAGCCCTCATAGGCATCCTATTTTGGTTCATCTTAAGTGCCCAAACCACCTCAAGAATCGCCTCCTCAGCCACGTGAATTATATTTTTTTGGTAACCCCACACCTACTAATTTCCCTGATCCGAAATCTCTGCATAATATTCATATAATAACATGGTGCTTTGCATATGTATATATATATATATATATATATATATATATATATATATATATATATATATATATATATATATATATATATATATATATATATATATATGTATATATACCGGCTTCATATTCCAATTTCTATGTGAAGAGGATTTGAAGTATTTCACTATCACTATATATATATTGCTTTCATATATGTCGGCTCTGGGCTACCTTAGACTTACTCTGGCAGAATTCCGGACTTGTACATTTTGTTTTTCCTGACCAAACCCCCTGGAAAATATAGTTTATTTTTAGGATATGCTATAGATGAAATCATTGTATATACTCCCCTCCCTGTTGTGTCTACAGGGGTAGAGTCTCGACTCCTGGCCCAGACTCTCGGTAACTCAAGATTAGTTACTAACTATTCCTCTCACATTGGCTCTATAATACCTACTCCTAAAATGTGTAGAGAATCTATCACTTCCACAGATCATTCGTGAACTACCCTCATTCTGAAGACATTCATTTTGACATCCCTATAACTCGTTTTGAGTTCTTAGCATTCTTATTCTTTTAGGTGTTCCAGTACTCTCTGCATTATTATCTTAATTACCTAAGACAATATGCAGTTCGGGGATGCTGGCCTGTATCTTTCTTGAATATTATGATTGTATATATCATCATTTTAGTATATAAAGCTCTATTATACTCAAATATATGTGCTTGCAGGATAAGTCTCTCGCTCGACCCCGACTCTCAACTAACCACGATATGTCGGTCACACACGATTCCTGTCTTTTTGGGCTCTAGCAAATCTACTCAGAAAATTGTGAATAGAATTTACTTTTCCCTTTTTCAGGTAGTTCCTCTTTGTGTGTGTGTGTGTGTGTGTGTGTGTGTGTGTGTGTGTGTGTGTGTGTGTGTGTGTGTGTGTGTGTGTGTGTGTGTGTGTGTGTGAGAGAGAGAGAAATACACAACATAAACGAACAATACACTGACCATTGAACATAAATATCACAAACAGTTGAAAAAAAAAAAAAACTTCAGGACAATTTCTTTTCGGGGGAAAATATTTTATCATTGAATTTCAGAAATAAACGTCATAACAGCGAGAAAAAAATCCCTGGTGTGAATTAATTGCAATTCAGATGTTTTTTCATTAGAAATAAATTGAAATTCCATAGAGCATTCTCCCTTCAATATGAAGATATCAAAATGTTTGATTTTAGCAAATCCAGTTTGTTTTTTTCAGGAAGTTGAGATGTGTGAGGCTAATATGATGGGATGTGCATCTTCTCCTGCAATTTGGTAAGGCTAAGATGTTGGGATGTGCTGCTTCTCCTGTAGCTAGGTGAGGCTAAGATGCGTGGATGTGCTTCTTCTCCTGCAGCCAGGTGAGGCTAAGATGCTGGGATGTGCTTCTTCTCCTGCAGCTTAGTGAGGCTAAGATGCTGGGAATTACTTCTTCTCCTGCAGCTAGGTAAGGCTGAGATGCTGGGATGCGCTGCTACTCCTGTAGCCAACTGAGGCTAAGATGCTGGAATGTGCCGTTTCTTCTGAGCCTATTGAGGCTGAGGTGAAGTCCTATGCTCCTCCTTCCTAGTAATTCAGCCAGAACAGAGAAACAGTTGGGGTTGAAGAGGTAGTGTGCATCTCAGAGGTTAGTCTAAAGGTCAGTCTGAAGCTAAACACCTTCAACCTTATTTATCTGCATTTCATCAACCCTTCTTCACTAACCTCTTCCTCACGATTGTCTTCTTGGGTAATATGAAGACAGTAGAGCAAGATTTCTCTCAGGGAAAGTTTATCCACGAGCGAAACGTAGTCTTAATTATAGCATATTTTTAATTTGTCCCCTTTGTTCTTCTTTGACACTAATTTTTTTCTTGCTAAGTCAATACCCTGTGTTCGTGTTAGCTTGACGAAACTCCGTTCGATCGAAACGTAGCCAGAGAAAATGTTATGTTTTTCACATATTTAATTTCCTTCACACAGGCGCACTGTGCTGGTTTTTTTAAACTTACTCAAGATCAGCCACAGGAAGGAAGCGAGGAAATCCCTCTGAAATGCTCTCATTATGTACAAAGAAGGAAGAACACAGGGGTGTCGGAGCATCAGTGAGATGCACACTTATCATACGAAGGTAACGCTCAAGTGTAGATAAAACTGCAGGGTGAAATCTGCTTATTTTATTGTGAGCTTAATCTCAGAGGTTGAAACAGATAGCCGTCGCTCATGTCTCTCTCTCTCTCTCTCTCTCTCTCTCTCTCTCTCTCTCTTTCTATCAAGCAGGTTTTTATCTTCTCAAACCGTCAAAAAATTTCTCTTTTATTCATAAGTATGAATATCGTCGATGAGTCAGTATTAATTGATATATGAATAATCCTTTATTAATTAGGAATCTTTTCTCACTATCAGTGAAGACTTTCCTCTCTTTACTTTACTATCATTACTATCTTATTTGTTAGGGAATTCTTACTTCTGGCTAGAAAGTTCGTCTTTAAAATGTCAGAAACCTTTCCTGAAGAAGTAATAATAATAATAATAATAATAATAATAATAATAATAATAATAATAATAATAATAATAATAATAATAATAGCGCACTGATAATAACAATATTTTCATAATTATTTATAATATACACACAATATTTATCATAAAACAGTTGTACCATATTACTATGAAGAATGTAGCAGTTGTCTGGGTTACCACCATCCCTGTGTTGTCCCGGCTACGCGGGACTCGCGCAGTTGCCTCAGGTATATCAGAGTTGCCTTAGGAATATCAGAGTTGCCTCAGGTATCTCAGAGCTGCCTTAGGTATATCAGAGTTGCCTCAGGTATATCAGAGTTGCCTTAAATATATCAGAGTTGTCTCAGGTATATCAGAGTTGCATCAGGTATATCAGAGCTGCCTTACGTATATCAGAGTTGCCTCAGGTATATCAGAGCTGCCTTACGTATATCAGAGTTGCCTCAGGTATATCAGAGCTGCCTTACGTATATCAGAGTTGCCTCAGGTATATCAGAGTTGCCTTAAATATATCAGAGTTGTCTCAGGTATATCAGAGTTGCATCAGGTATATCAGAGCTGCCTTACGTATATCAGAGTTGCCTCAGGTATATCAGAGCTGCCTTACGTATATCAGAGTTGCCTCAGGTATATCAGAGCTGCCTTAAATATATCAGAGTTGTCTCAGGTATATCAGAGTTGCATCAGGTATATCAGAGCTGCCTTAGGTATATCAGAGTTGTCTCAGGTATATCAGAGTTGCATCAGGTATATCAGAGCTGCCTTAGGTATATCAGAGTTGTCTCAGGTATATCAGAGTTGCCTCAGGTATATCAGAGCTGCCTTACGTATATCAGAGTTGCCTCAGGTATATCAGAGCTGCCTTAAATATATCAGAGTTGTCTCAGGTATATCAGAGTTGCATCAGGTATATCAGAGTATAATCGCTTATTAATCACCAGCAACAAAAATTACAGTTACGTAGAATTTTTTTTGTATCATTACAGTGTTTTTTCCTGGAAATTGTCTTTCGTCACAGTGTGTTAAAGATGTGTTGTTGGTAAGTTAGTACTGCCAGTGTTGGATGATGCTGCCAGTGTTGGATGATGCTGCCAGTGTTGGATGATGCTGCCAGTGTTGGATGATGCTGCCAGTGTTGGATGATGTGCAGTGTTGGATGATGCTGCCAGTGTTGGATGATGCTGCCAGTGTTGGATGATGCTGCCAGTGTTGGATGATGCTGCCAGTGTTGGATGATGCTGCCAGTGTTGGATGATGCTGCCAGTGTTGGTATGTTGATGCTGCCAGTGTTGGATGATGCTGCAGTGTTGGATGATGCTGCCAGTGTTGGATGATGCTGCCAGTGTTGGATGATGCTGCCAGTGTTGGATGATGCTGCCAGTGTTGGATGATGCTGCCAGTGTTGGATGATGCTGCCAGTGTTGGATGATGCTGCCAGTGTTGGATGATGCTGCCAGTGTTGGATGATGCTGCCAGTGTTGGATGATGCTGTCAGTGTTGGATGATGTTGCCAGTGTTGGATGATGCTGCCAGTGTTGGATGATGCTGCCAGTGTTGGATGATGCTGCCAGTGTTGGATGATGCTGCCAGTGTTGGATGATGCTGCCAGTGTTGGATGATGCTGCCAGTGTTGGATGATGCTGCCAGTGTTGGATGATGCTGCCAGTGTTGGATGATGCTGCCAGTGTTGGATGATGCTGCCAGTGTTGGATGATGCTGCCAGTGTTGGATGATGCGCCAGTGTTGGATGATGCTGCCAGTGTTGGATGATGTTGCCAGTGTTGGATGATGCGCCAGTGTTGGATGATGCTGCCAGTGTTGGATGATGATGCCAGTGTTGGATGATGCTGCCAGTGTTGGATGATGCTGCCAGTGTTGGATGATGCTGCCAGTGTTGGATGATGCTGCCAGTGTTGGATGATGCTGCCAGTGTTGGATGATGCTGCCAGTGTTGGATGATGCTGCCAGTGTTGGATAATGCTGCCAGTGTTGGATGATGCTGCCAATGTTGGATGATGCTGCCAGTGTTGGATGATGCTGCCAGTGTTGAATGATGCTGCCAGTGTTGGATGATGCTGCCAGTGTTGGATGATGCTGCCAGTGTTTGATGATGCTGCCAGTGTTGGATGATGCTGCCAGTGTTGGATGATGCTGCCAGTGTTGGATGATGCTGCCAGTTGGATGATGCTGCCAGTGTTGGATAATGCTGCCAGTGTTGGATGATGCTGCCAATGTTGGATGATGCTGCCAGTGTTGGATGATGCTGCCAGTGTTGGATGATGCTGCCAGTGTTGGATGATGCTGCCAGTGTTGGATGATGCTGCCAGTGTTGGATGATGCTGCCAGTTGTTGGATAATGCTGCCAGTGTTGGATGATGCTGCCAGTGTTGGATGATGCTGCCAGTGTTGGATGATGCTGCCAGTGTTGGATGATGCTGCCAGTGTTGGATGATGCTGCCAGTGTTGGATGATGCTGCCAGTGTTGGATGATGCTGCCAATGTTGGATGATGCTGCCAGTGTTGGATGATGCTGCCAGTGTTGGATGATGCTGCCAGTGTTGGATGATGCTGCCAGTGTTGGATGATGCTGCCAGTGTTGGATGATGCTGCCAGTGTTGGATGATGCTGCCAGTGTTGGATGATGCTGCCAGTGTTGGATGATGCTGCCAGTGTTGGATGATGCTGCCAGTGTTGGATGATGCTGCCAGTGTTGGATGCTGCTGCCAGTGCTGGATGATGCTGCCAGTGTTGGATGATGCTGCCAGTGTTGGATGATGCTGCCAGTGTTGGATGATGCTGCCAGTGTTGGATGATGCTGCCAGTGTTGGATGATGCTGCCAGTGTTGGATGATGCTGCCAGTGTTGCATGATGCTGTCAATGTTGGATGATGCTGCCAGTGTTGGATGATGCTGCCAGTGTTGGATGATGCTGCCAGTGTTGGATGATGTTGCCAGTGTTGGATGATGCTGCCAGTGTTTGATGATGCTGCCAGTGTTGGATGATGCTGCCAGTGTTGGATGATGCTGTCAATGTTGGATGATGCTGCCAGTGTTGGATGATGCTGCCAGTGTTGGATGATGCTGCCAGTGTTGGATGATGCTGCCAGTGTTGGATGATGCTGCCAGTGTTAGATGATGCTGCCAGTGTTGGATGATGCTGCCAGTGTTGGATGCTGCTGCCAGTGTTGGATGCTGCTGCAGTCAGTCGTTCAGTGGTCAGTCGTCAGTCGTTCAGTGGTCAGTCGTCACGTGAGGTCACAGACCCTGAGCTGCTTTGGGGATTAGCGTGGACGGTTACAAAGCATGGCTTGCTTCTGCAGTGTTTTAAAAACTGAGTTTGGAGAGTTGAAGGAGGAGGTCTTGCTTCTCCAGGAGGAGATTAGGAGGCTGAAGGTCCACCTCAATGGGCCTGGGAGAGAGTGTGAGGTGGTTGGAGATGTGGGGAATGAGGCTTCTAGCAGTGAGGTGCAGTCTGTCTCTCACTGTGAGGAGGCTGTAGGTGGGGAGGTAGCAACGGGTACCAGCAGTGAGGTGCAGCCCAGCACCTGCTACAAGTGGCGAGTTGTTCACAGTAATGGGAGGCGCATCAGAGTAAGGAAAGTTAAGAGTGAAGATCTGAAGGTAGGAAATCGCTTCTCTGTTCTCCAGGATGAATGTACTTCAGTGGCCAGTGAAGGTAAGGGTACTACTGCCCCTTAATGAAGGTAAGCGCATTCTTGTGGTTGGTGACTCTCAGGTAAGATATGTTGACCGTGCTTTTTGTAATAGGAATAAGAAGATGAGAGATAGAGTGTGCTTCCCTGGAGCTGGTGTTGGGGACATTGTCAACAGACTGGATAATATCATGTCAGGTAATGGGAACAAGCCCATTATCTGTCTCAGTGCTGGTGGAAATGATATTGGGAAGGGTAGGAGAGAAGAGCTGCTAGATAAGTACAGGTCAGCTATAGATTTCATTAAGTCTAAGGGAGGGATCCCAATCATATGTAGCATCTTGCCTAGAAGGGGAGTAGGAAATGAATGGTTGTCTAGGGCAATTGGTGTAAATTGCTGGCTAGACAGATACTACAAGGAACTTGCAATCCCATTCATTGACAACTGGAACAACTTTTATGGCAAAACATGATATGTATGCAAGGGATGGGGTTCATCTCTCTGGGGCAGGGGTGGTAGCACTTGCAGACTCGATTGAGAAGGCCATTGGTGAAATGCCTATGATTTTAAACTGATGGAAGATAGAGGTATGGGTGTGTGTGGGAAACAAGCAGGTTGCAACACTAGGGTTGGAAACAGTAAATGTATAAAAGGCATTCAGCATGAAGTTATAAATAAAGACAATAGAACAGGTCAGAAAACAAAGGGGGACAGCAGAGGGCAGCAAGGGACTAGCTCCCTTAAGGTTTACTATACTAATAGCAGGAGTGTTAGAAATAAGATAGATGAGCTAAGATTAATTGCAAGTGCAGGAAACATAGATATTATTGCTATAACAGAGACCTGGCTCAATCTGAAAGATAGAGAGATGCCATCTGAATGTCACATACAAGGCTATAAATTATTCCACACTGACAGGGTCAACAGGAAAGGTGGTGGAGTAGCGATGTATGTCAGAGACAATTTAAATTGTTGTGTTAGACAAGATATTAAATTAGAAGCGTCAGCCACTGAATC
This sequence comes from Cherax quadricarinatus, assembly GCF_026875155.1. NCBI lineage: Eukaryota > Metazoa > Arthropoda > Malacostraca > Decapoda > Parastacidae > Cherax > Cherax quadricarinatus. The sequence goes on along the minus strand of NC_069469.1, from coordinate 9,607,162 downwards.
TGTTTGGTTACAGCTTCTCGAGGGCCGAGAAAAACTAATTTTGGGTGTGATTTACAGGGCCCCAAATCTTGATAGGGAGTGCAGTAAACTTCTATGGGACGAAATTCGTAAGGCATCTACATACGAAAATGTTGTGCTAATGGGAGATTTCAACTATAGACAGATTGACTGGAGCAATTTGACAGGAAATTTAGAGTCGGGTGACTTTCTTGATACGATCCAGGATTGTTTTTTAAAACAGTTTGTGACAGAGCCAACTAGGGGAAATAACCTCCTTGACTTGGTTCTTGCCAGTAGGGAAACACTAATTAATAATCTTGAGGTTAATGATGAGCTTGGGGAGAGTGATCACAAATCACTCAGTTTTAACATATCATGGAATTCCCCTAATAATGGCAATCAAGTCTCCGTCCCTGACTTTCGCTTGGCTGATTTCATAGGACTGAAAAATTACTTAGGTGGGCTGAACTGGAATGACCTGACTAGGGGTCAGGTAGGTGGTGATGGTTGCCGATATGATGCTTTCCAGGGCATAGTTCTAGCTGCTCAGTCAAATTATGTTCCAAATAGGGAAATCAGATCAAACAAAAATGATCCTAAATGGATGAACAATAGATTAAAATATCTGATTGGTCAAAAGAGAGGCATATATAGGCAAATCAAAAGAGGAGAGGGGCAATTAAGAAATCGATATATTCAGTTAAAGAGAGAAATAAAAAAGGGAATTAGAAAAGCAAAAAGAGATTATGAGGTTAAAGTTGCAAGAGAATCGAAGACTAACCCAAAAGGATTCTTTCAGGTATACAGAAGTAAGATCAGGGACAAGATAGGCCCACTCAAAAGTTCCTCGGGTCAGCTCACTGACAGTGATAAGGAAATGTGTAGAATTTTTAACACATACTTCCTCTCAGTTTTTACACAGGAGGATACCAGTGATATTCCAGTAATGATAAATTATGTAGAACAGGACGATAATAAACTGTGCACTATTAGGGTCACAAGTGACATGGTCCTTAGGCAAATAGATAAATTAAAACCTAACAAATCCCCAGGCCCTGATGAACTGTATGCAAGGGTTCTAAAGGAATGTAAAGAGGAGCTTAGTCACACCTTTGGCTAATCTTTTCAACATATCACTACAAACTGGCATGGTGCCAGATAAGTGGAAAATGGCAAATGTGATACCTATTTTCAAAACAGGTGACAGGTCCTTAGCTTCGAACTATAGACCAATAAGCCTAACCTCCATAGTGGGAAAATTTATGGAATCAATAATTGCCGAGGCAGTTCGTAGCCACCTTGAAAAGCATAAATTAATCAACGAATCTCAGCATGGTTTTACAAAGGGACGTTCCTGCCTTACGAATTTATTAACTTTTTTCACTAAGGTATTTGAGGAGGTAGATCATGGTAACGAATATGATATTGTGTATATGGACTTCAGTAAGGCTTTTGACAGGGTCCCACATCAGAGACTATTGAGGAAAATTAAAGCACATGGAATAGGAGGAGAAATTTTTTCCTGGATAGAGGCATGGTTGACAAATAGGCAGCAGAGAGTTTGCATAAATGGGGAGAAATCAGAGTGGGGAAGCGTCACGAGCGGTGTTCCACAGGGGTCAGTGTTGGGCCCCCTGCTGTTCACAATCTACATAAACGACATAGATGAGGGCATAAAGAGCGACATCGGCAAGTTTGCCGATGACACCAAAATAGGCCGTCGAATTCATTCTGACGAGGACATTCGAGCACTCCAGGAAGATTTGAATAGACTGATGCAGTGGTCGGAGAAGTGGCAGATGCAGTTTAATATAGACAAATGCAAAGTTCTAAATGTTGGACAGGACAATAACCATGCCACATATAAACTAAATAATGTAGATCTTAATATTACGGATTGCGAAAAAGATTTAGGAGTTCTGGTTAGCAGTAATCTGAAACCAAGACAACAGTGCATAAGTGTTCGCAATAAAGCTAATAGAATCCTTGGCTTCATATCAAGAAGCATAAATAATAGGAATCCTCAGGTTGTTCTTCAACTCTATACATCCTTGGTTAGGCCTCATTTAGATTATGCTGCACAGTTTTGGTCACCGTATTACAGAATGGATATAAATTCTCTGGAAAATGTACAAAGGAGGATGACAAAGATGATCCCATGTATCAGAAACCTTCCCTATGAGGATAGACTAAGGGCCCTGAAACTGCACTCTCTAGAAAGACGTAGAATTAGGGGGGATATGATTGAGGTTTATAAGTGGAAGACAGGAATAAATAAAGGGGATGTAAATAGTGTGCTGATAATATCTAGCCTAGACAGGACTCGCAGCAATGGTTTTAAGTTGGAAAAATTCAGATTCAGGAGGGATATAGGAAAGTACTGGTTTGGTAATAGAGTTGTGGATGAGTGGAACAAACTCCCAAGTACCGTTATAGAGGCCAGAACGTTGTGTAGCTTTAAAAATAGGTTGGATAAATACATGAGTAGATGTGGGTGGGTGTGAGTTAGACCTGATAGCTTGTGCTAACGGGTCGGTTGCCGTGTTCCTCCCTTGAGTCAATGTGACCTGACCTGACTAGGTTGGGTGCATTGGCTTAAGCCGGTAGGGACTTGGACCTGCCTCGCATGGGCCAGTAGGCCTTCTGCAGTGTTCCTTCGTTCTTATGTTCTTATGTTCTTATGCTGCCAGTGTTGGATGATGCGCCAGTGTTGGATGATGCTGTCAATATTGGATGCTGCTGCCAGTGTTGGATGATGCTGCCAGTGTTGGATGATGCTGCCAGTGTTGGATGATGCTGCCAGTGTTGGATGATGCTGCCAGTGTTGGATTGCTGCCAGTGTTGGATGATGCTGCCAGTGTTGGATGATCCTGCCAGTGTTGGATGCTGCTGCCAGTGTTGGATGCTGCTGCCAGTGTTGGATGATGCTGCCAGTGTTGGATGATGCTGCCAGTGTTGGATGATGCTGTCGTTGTTGGATGATGCTGATAGTGTTGGATGATGTTGCCAGTGTTGGATGATGCTGCCAGTGTTGGATGATGCTGCCAGTGTTTGATGATGCGCCAGTGTTGGATGATGCTGTCAATGTTGGATGATGCTGCCAGTGTTGGATGATGCTGCCAGTGTTGGATGATGCTGCAAGTGTTGGATGATGCCGCCAGTGTTGGATGATGCTGCCAGTGTTGGATGCTGCTGCCAGTGTTGGATGATGCTGCCAGTGTTGGATGATGCTGCCAGTGTTGGATGATGCTGCCAGTGTTGGATGATGCTGTCAATGTTGGATAATGCTGTCATTGTTGGATGATGCTGCCAGTGTTGGATGATGCTGTCAATGTTGGATAATGCTGTCATTGTTGGATGATGCTGCCAGTGTTGGATGCTGCTGTCAATGTTGGATAATGCTGTCGTTGTTGGATGGTGCTGTCAGTGTTGGATGATGCTGTTAGTGTTGGATGATGCTGTTAGTGTTGGATGATGCTGTTAGTGTTGGATGATGCTGTCAGTGTTGGATGATGCTGTTAGTGTTGGATGATGCTGTCAGTGTTGGATGATGCTGTTAGTGTTCGATGATGCTGTTAGTGTTGGATGAAGCTGTCAGTGTTGGATGCTGCTGCCAGTGTTGGATAATGCTGTCAGTGTTGGATGATGCTGTTAGTGTTGGATGATGTCAGTGTTGGATGATGCTGTCAGTGTTGGATGATGCTGTCAATGTTGGATGATGCTGTCAGTGTTGGATGATGCTGTCAGTGTTGGATGATGCTGTCAGTGTTGGATGATGCTGCCAGTGTTGGATGACGCTCAGCATGGGAGAGACCACAATCAGAAGGCCTAGCAAGCTCATGTACGTTATTGAAACCTTTGCTTGCTCTTGTACGTTACTGAAGCCTCTTCTTGCTCTTTTACATCACTGAAGCTTCTGCTTGCTCTTGTACGTTATTGAAACCTCTGCTTGCTCGTATACGTCACTGAAGCCTCTGCTTGCTCTTCTACGTTAATGAAGACTTTGCTTGTTCTTGTACGTTTTCGAAGCCTCTTCTCGCTCTTGTACGTTCCTCTGTTTGGTCTTGTACGTTACTGAAGCCTCTGCTTGCTCTTGTACGTTACTGAAGCCATTGCTTGTTCTTGTACGTCACTTAATCTTCTGCTTTCTCCTGTACGTTACTGAAGCCTCTGCTTGCTCTTGTACGTTACTAAAGCCTCTGCTTGCTCTTGTACGTTACTGAAGACTCTGCAAGCTCTTGTACGTTACTGAAGCCTCTGCTTGCTCTTGTACGTTACTGAAGCCTCTGCTTGCTCTTGTACGTTACTGAAGCCTCTGCAAGCTCTTGTACGTTACTGAAGCCTCTGCTTGCTCTTGTACGTTACTGAAGTCATTGCTTGTTCTTGTACGTCACTTAAGCTTCTGCTTTCTCCTGTACGTTACTGAAGCCTCTGCTTGCTCTTGTACGTTACTGAAGCCTCTGCTTGCTCTTGTACGTTACTGAAGCTTCTGCTTGCTCTTGTGCGTTACTGAAGCCTCTGCTTGCTCTTGTGCGTTACTGAAGCCTCTGCTTCCTCTTGTAGGTTATTGAAGTCTCTGCTTGCCCTTGTACGTTATTGAAGCCTCTGCTTGTTCTTGTACGTTATTGAAGCCTCTGCTTGTTCTTGTACGTTATTGAAGCCTTTGCTTGCTCTTGTACGTTATTGAAGCCTCTGCTTGCTCTTGTACGTTACTGAAGCCTCTGCAAGCTCTCGTACGTTACTAAAGTCTCTGCTTGCTCTTGTACGCTACTGATGCCTCTGCTTCTTGTTGTACGTTATTAAAGCCTCTGCTTGCACTTGTACGTTATTGAAGCTTCTGCTTGCTCTTGAACGTTATTGAAGCCTCTGCTTGTTCTTGTACGTTATTGAAGCCTCTGCTTGCTCTTGTACGTTATTGAAGCCTCTGCTTGTTCTTGTACGTTATTGAAGCCTCTGCTTGCTCTTGTACGTTATTGAAGCCTCTGCTTGCTCTTGTACGTTAATGAAGCCTCTGCTTGTTCTTGTACGTTATTGAAGCCTCTGCTTTTTCTTGTACGTTATTGAAGCCTCTGCTTGTTCTTGTACGTTATTGAAGCCTCTGCTTTTTCTTGTACGTTATTGAAGCATCTGCTTGTTCTTGTACATTATTGAAGCATCTGCTTGTTCTTGTACGTTATTGAAGCATCTGCTTGTTCTTGTACATTATTGAAGCATCTGCTTGTTCTTGTACGTTATTGAAGCATCTGCTTGTTCTTGTACGTTATTGAAGCATCTGCTTGTTCTTGTACATTATTGAAGCATCTGCTTGTTCTTGTACGTTATTGAAGCATCTGCTTGTTCTTGTTCGTTACTGAAGCATCTGCTTGTTCTTGTACATTATTGAAGCATCTGCTTGTTCTTGTACGTTATTGAAGCATCTGCTTGTTCTTGTACGTTATTGAAGCATCTGCTTGTTCTTGTACGTTATTGAAGCATCTGCTTGTTCTTGTACATTATTGAAGCATCTGCTTGTTCTTGTACGTTATTGAAGCAAACTGCTTGTTCTTGTACGTTATTTAAGCATCTGCTTGTTCTTGTACATTATTGAAGCATCTGCTTGTTCTTGTACGTTATTGAAGCATCTGCTTGTTCTTGTACGTTATTGAAGCATCTGCTTGTTCTTGTACGTTATTGAAGCATCTGCTTGTTCTTGTACATTATTGAAGCATCTGCTTGCTCTTGTACGTTATTGAAGCATCTGCTTGTTCTTGTACGTTATTGAAGCATCTGCTTGTTCTTGTACGTTATTGAAGCCTCTGCTTGCTCTTGTACGTTATTGAAGCATCTGCTTGCTCTTGTACATTATTGAAGCATCTGCTTGTTCTTGTACGTTATTGAAGCCTCTGCTTGTTCTTGTACGTTATTGAAGCATCTGCTTGTTCTTGTACATTATTGAAGCATCTGCTTGTTCTTGTACATTATTGAAGCATCTGCTTGTTCTTGTACGTTATTGAAGCATCTGCTTGTTCTTGTACGTTATTGAAGCATCTGCTTGTTCTTGTACGTTATTGAAGCATCTGCTTGTTCTTGTACGTTATTGAAGCATCTGCTTGTTCTTGTACATTATTGAAGCATCTGCTTGTTCTTGTACGTTATTGAAGCATCTGCTTGTTCTTGTACATTATTGAAGCATCTGCTTGTTCTTGTACGTTAATGAAGCATCTGCTTGTTCTTGTACGTTATTGAAGCATCTGCTTGTTCTTGTACATTATTGAAGCATCTGCTTGTTCTTGTACGTTATTGAAGCATCTGCTTGTTCTTGTACGTTATTGAAGCATCTGCTTGTTCTTGTACGTTATTGAAGCATCTGCTTGTTCTTGTACATTATTGAAGCATCTGCTTGCTCTTGTACGTTATTGAAGCATCTGCTTGCTCTTGTACGTTATTGAAGCATCTGCTTGCTCTTGTACGTTATTGAAGCATCTGCTTGCTCATAATCAACGGAAGCTACCAACAAGCTATTGTACATAATCAACGGAAGCTACCAACAAGCTATTGTACATAATCAACGGAAGCTCCCAACAAGCTATTGTACATAATCAACGGAAGCTACCAACAAGCTATTGTACATAATCAACGGAAGCTCCCAACAAGCTATTGTACATAATCAACGGAAGCTCCCAACAAGCTATTGTACATAATCAACGGAAGCTACCAACAAGCTATTGTACATAATCAACGGAAGCTCCCAACAAGCTATTGTACATAATCAACGGGAAACTACCAACAAGCTATTGTACATAATCAACGGAAGCTACCAACAAGCTATTGTACATAATCAACGGAAGCTCCCAACAAGCTATTGTACATAATCAACGGAAGCTACCAACAAGCTATTGTACATAATCAACGGAAGCTCCCAACAAGCTATTGTACATAATCAACGGAAGCTACCAACAAGCTATTGTACATAATCAACGGAAGCTACCAACAAGCTATTGTACATAATCAACGGAAGCTCCCAACAAGCTATTGTACATAATCAACGGAAGCTACCAATAAGCTATTGTACATAATCAACGGAAGCTACCAACAAGCTATTGTACATAATCAACGGAAGCTCCCAACAAGCTATTGTACATAATCAACGGAAGCTTCAAGCAAGGAACAGGTAAGCAAGTGATCAATTGCATCGTCTCCTGACAAAGCACAAGCGTGTACACCATGGTAGTCAGGCTTTTTCTCACTCAAACCCAGGTAAGCCCACGCACACACCCACACACATACACCCACACACCCACACACACACACACCCACACACACACACACACACACACACACACACACACACACACACACGCTGTGTTCACACACATATAAGCCCACACACACTGTCTACATCTCGGTAAGTCCACACACATAGTGTCCAAACGCAGGTAATCCCCCACACACACGCACGCTGTGTCTACACGCAGCTAAGCCCACACATACACAGTGTCCACACCCAGTTAAGCCCACAAAACCTGTTGCTGCAGTAGTGACAGCCCAATATTGCACAGGGTGAAGGCTCACTTGTGAATTTTCTCACATTCCTTCGCTGCTATAAAACCCCTTTTTCTTGGTGGCTGGGCCAGGCTCTTTGTTGCTGGTGTTGCTATTGCTGCAATTGTTGTTATTGCTGTTGGTGTTCATGTTGCAGATGTTGCTGTTGTCAGTGTTGGTGCTGTTGGAGTTTATTGTGACTATTTTCAACGACCTAGCCTTCAGTATTTAGGTAAAGTTAGCCTGCAACTCTCAGATGAAGTCAGCTAACAAGATGTACTCAGCCTTCAAGTTGAACTCAGCCCTCATGGTGTACTCAGCCTTCATGGTGTACTCAGCCTTCATGGTGTACTCAGCCTTCATGGTGTACTCAGCCTTCATGGTGTACTCAGCCTTCATGGTGTATCCAGCCTTCATAGTGTACTCAGCCTTCATGGTGTACAAAGCCTTCATGTGTACCCAGCCTTCATGGTGTACTCAGCCTTCATGGTGTACCCAGCCTTCATAGTGTACTCAGCCTTCATGGTGTACCAAGCCTTCATGTGTACCCAGCCTTCATGGTGTACTCAGCCTTCATGGTGTACTCAGCCTTCATAGTGTACTCAGCCTTCATGGTGTACCAAGCCTTCATGTGTACCCAGCCTTCATGGTGTACTCAGCCTTCATGGTGTACCCAGCCTTCATGGTGTACCCAGCCTTCATGGTGTACCCAGCCTTCATGGTGTACTCAGCCTTCATGGTGTACTCAGCCTTCATGGTGTACCCAGCCTTCATGGTGTACCCAGCCTTCATGGTGTACCCAGCCTTCATGGTGTACTCAGCCTTCATGGTGTACTCAGCCTTCATGGTGTACCCAGCCTTCATGGTGTACTCAGCCTTCATGGTGTACCCAGCCTTCATGGTGTACCCAGCCTTCATGGTGTACTCAGCCTTCATGGTGTACCCAGCCTTCATGGTGTACCCAGCCTTCATGGTGTACTCAGCCTTCATGGTGTACCCAGCCTTCATGGTGTACTCAGCTTCATGGTGTACCCAGCCTTCATGGTGTACTCAGCCTTCATGGTGTACTCAGCCTTCATGGTGTACTCAGCCTTCATGGTGTACCCAGCCTTCATGGTGTACTCAGCCTTCATGGTGTACTCAGCCTTCATGGTGTACTCAGCCTTCATGGTGTACTCAGCCTTCATGGTGTACTCAGCCTTCATGGTGTACTCAGCCTTCATGGTGTACTCAGCCTTCATGGTGTACTCAGCCTTCATGGTGTACCCAGCCTTCATGGTGTACTCAGCCTTCATGGTGTACCCAGCCTTCATGGTGTACCCAGCCTTCATGGTGTACTCAGCCTTCATGGTGTACTCAGCCTTCATGGTGTACTCAGCCTTCATGGTGTACTCAGCCTTCATGGTGTACTCAGCCTTCATGGTGTACCAGCCTTCATGGTGTACTCAGCCTTCATGGTGTACTCAGCCTTCATGGTGTACTCAGCCTTCATGGTGTACTCAGCCTTCATAGTGTACTCAGCCTTCATAGTGTACTCAGCCTTCATAGTGTACTCAGCCTTCATGGTGTGCTCAGCCTTCATTGTGTACTCAGCCTTCATGGTGTACTCAGCCTTCATGTGTACCCAGCCTTCATTGTGTACTCAGCCTTCATGGTGTACTCAGCCTTCATGTGTACCCAGCCTTCATGTGTACCCAGCCTTCATTGTGTACTCAGCCTTCATGGTGTACTCAGCCTTCATGGTGTACTCAGCCTTCATGGTGTACTCAGCCTTCATGGTGTACTCAGCCTTCATGGTGTACCCAGCCTGCAAGGTGTACCCAGCATGCAAGGTGTACCCAGCCTGCAAGGTGTACCCAGCCTGCAAGGTGTACCCAGCATGCAAGGTGTACCCAGTCTGCAAGGTGTACCCAGCCTGCAAGGTGTACCCAGCATGCAAGGTGTACCCAGTCTGCAAGGTGTACCCAGCATGCAAGGTGTACCCAGCCTGCAGGTGTAATCAGCCTTCAAGATACAGCAACACACGTGGCCCCTAAATTTACTAAAACAATTGGTTATTTTCTCAAATTTCTACGCAATTTTTGAATCCCACACAGGTTCTTGGCTCCCCCACACAGGTTCTTGGCTCCCCCACACAGGTTCTTGGCTCCCCCACACAGGTTCTTGGCTCCTCCACACAGGTTCTTGGCTCCCCCACACAGGTTATTGGCTCCCCCACACAGGTTCTTGGCTCCCCCACACAGGTTCTTGGCTCCCCCACACAGGTTCTTGGCTCCCCCACACAGGTTCTTGGCTCCTCCACACAGGTTCTTGGCTCCCCCACACAGGTTCTTGGCTCCCCCACACAGATTCTTGGCTCCCCCACACAGGTTCTTGGCTCCCCCACACAGGTTCTTGGCTCCTCCACACAGGTTCTTGGCTCCCCCACACAGGTTCTTGGCTCACCCACACAGGTTCTTGGCTCCCCACACAGGTTCTTGGCTCCCCCACACAGGTTCTTAGCTCCCCCACACAGGTTCTTGGCTCCCCCACACAGGTTTCTTGGCTCCCCCACACAGGTTCTTGGCTCCCCCACATAGGTTCTTGGCTCCCCCACACAGGTTCCTGGCTCCCCACACAGGTTCTTGGCTCCCCCACACAGGTTCCTGGCTCCCCCACACAGATTCTTGGCTCCCCCACACAGGTTCTTGGCTCCCCCACACAGGTTCGTGGCTCCCCCACACAGGTTCTTGGCTCCTCCACACAGGTTCCTGGCTCCTCCACATAGGTTCTTGGCTCCCCCACACAGGTTCATTGCTTCCCCACACAGGTTCCTGGCTCATCCATACAGGTACTTGGCTCCCCCACACAGGTTCTTGGCTCCCCCACACAGGTTCCTGGCTCTCCCACACAGGTTCTTGGCTCCCCCACACAGGTTCTTGGCTCCCCCACACAGGTTCTTGGCTGCTCTACACAGGTTCTTGGCTCCCCCACACAGGTTCCTGGCTCCTCCACACAGGTTCTTGGCTCCCCCACACAGATTCCTGGCTCTTCCACACAGGTTCTTGGCTACCCCACACAGGTTCCTGGCTCCCCCACACGGGTTCTTGGCTTCCCCACACAGGTTCTTGGCTTCCCCACACAGGTTCTTGGCTCCCACACACAGGTTCTTGGCTCCCCCACACAGGTTCCTGGCTCCCCCACACAGGTTCTTGGCTCCCCACACAGGTTCTTGGCTCCCCCACACAGCTTCCTGGCTCCCGCACACAGGTTCTTGGCTCCCCCACACAGGTTCTTGGCTCCCCCACACAGGTTCTTGGCTCCCCCACACAGGTTCTTGGCTCCCCCACACAGGTTCCTGGCTCCCCACACAGGTTCTTGGCTCCCCACACAGGTTCTTGGCTCCCCACGCAGGTTCTTGGCTCCCCCACACAGGTTCCTGGCTCCTCTACACAGGTTCCTGGCTCCCCAACACAGGTTCCTGGCTCCTCCACACAGGTTCTTGGTTCCCAGCTCAGGTTCTTGGCTGCTCTACACAGGTTCTTGGCTCCCCCACACAGGTTCTTGGCTCCCCCACACAGGTTCTTGGCTCCCCCACACAGGTTCTTGGGTCCCCCACACAGGTTCTTGGCTCCCCTACACAGGGTCTTGGCTCCCCACACAGGTTCTTGGCTGCTCTACACAGGTTCTTGGCTCCCCCACACAGGTTACTGGCTTCTCCACACAGGTTCTTGGCTCCCCCACACAGGTTCCTGGCTCCTCCACACAGGTTCTTGGCTCCCCCACACAGGTTCTTGGCTCCCCCACACAGGTTCTTGGCTCCCCACACAGGTTCTTGGCTCCCCCACGCGGGTTCTTGGCTCCCCCACACAGGTTCCTGGCTCCTCCACACAGGTTCTTGGCTCCCCAACACAGGTTCCTTGCTCCTCCACACAGGTTCTTGGCTCCCCAGCACAGGTTCTTGGCTGCTCTACACAGGTTCTTGGCTCCCCCACACAGGTCTTGGGCCCGAACACAGGTCTTGGGCCCCTACACAGGTCTTGGGGGCCCCACACACAACTTTGGCTCCCACAGAACATTAGGTCCTTTGCCACTGCGCAATCCTCCACCCTCCACAGTCCCCACAGCACCTGGGCCCCCAGTCACCACAGCACGTGGGCCCTCAGTCACCACAGCACCTGGACCCCCAGTCACCACAGCACCTGGGCTCCCAGTTACTACAGCACCTGGGCCCCCAGTCACCACAGCACGTGGGCCCTCAGTCACCACAGCACCTGGGCCCCCAGTCACCACTCCACCTGGATCCCCAGTCACCACAGCACCTAGACTCACAGTTACTACAGCACCTGGGCCCCCAGTCACCACAGCACCTGGGCCCCCAGTCACTAGAGCACCTGGGCTCCCAGACACCACAGCACCTGGGCCCCCAGTCACCACAGCACCTGGGCCCCAGTCACTGCAGCACCTGGGTCCCCAGTCACTAGAGCACTTGGGCTCCCAGTCACCACAGCACCTGGGCCACCAGTCACCACAGCACCTGGGCCCCCAGTCACCACAACACCTGGGCCCCCAGTCACTACAGCACCTAGGACCCCAGTCACCACAGCACCTGGGCCCCCAGTCACTACAGCACCTGGGCCCCCAGACACCACAGCACCTGGGCCCCCAGTCACTACCGCTCCTGGGCCTGGGGAGGTAGGGGAAGATAATGGGGAAAACTGGGGAGGATGCAGGGAAGAAATTACGTAAGAGTAAGGGGGGGGGGAAGCAAGAAGAAAGAGGCTAACAGGAGACACACTAACCAATGTTGCTGGTGTATTGCAATACACCAACTAGTGTTGCCGGTGTATTGCAGCAAGAGACTACAATACACCAACCAGTGTTGCTGGGCTCTTGTAGCAAGAAACTGCAATACAGCAACCACTTGTACTGAACTTTGTAGCAAAAGATTGCAACACACCAACCAGTGTTGCTAGTGTCTGCTAACATGAGATTTCAACATCCAGTGTTACTGGTGTTTTCCAGCAAGTAACTGCAAGGCAACAACCAGTGTTGCTGGAATCTTCCAGCAAATAACTGCGACACAACAACCAGTGTTGCTAGCGTCTTCCAGCAAGTAACTGCAACATAACAACCAGTGTTGCTGGCGTCTTCCAACTAACACACCTTACACCAGACTTTACCAAACATGCATTAAGCTAAGTGAAAAAAGATTGCAATATAAATTCGTTGGGCGTTTTAGGTGTATTACTGCAAGCCCAAATTACTAGGCTGCTGGGCCATTATTATTATTATTATTATTATTATTATTATTATTATTATTATTATTATTATTATTATTATTATTATTATTATTATTATAGTATTTGTAACTTAAAAAATTTCGAATTATTATCACTAAAAATCACGATAACTCATGATTCTCTCTCTTTTTTTTTTACACAGGGTTTGACAAGGTTAAGGATCCCTAGCTTTATTAACAAGCTATTTATAGGTTAAGGATTCCTAACTTTATTGGCAAGCTAAGAGCTGTTACCTACATCAGCTCACTTGAAAGCATTTTTATTGTTACGAGACATACAAGTAGGGAACAGGATGAAGTTGGAGCCAACTGTGGGCCAGCATTTTCATTTGATCAACTGACTTTATCTCGTTGACATCATTATGCTGTACGAATGTGTTCCATATTCGAGTCATCCTCGGTAAATATAATCTCAGATGGAGTGATGTTCTGGAGAAGGGTACAGACAGAGCGAAGTTGCTGTTTTCTGCCCGTCTTGTGGCATAAAAGCTTGTTTCACGCTGTCCTCGAAGTGGATCCAAGTGTGGTACTTTGACAGTACTGGCCTTGTACATAACAGTAAGGCCACCCACATCCCTCCTGTGTTGATGGCTCTGCTGAAATGACAAATCTATCCAGGATGGGTCCAGGCGAGAGGTGAGACGTCTTGCTCTGTTCTCTACTCTGTCAAGCAGTCGCAGATGAGAGAGGGGGGGGGGCAAGCAAACCAAGAAAGTGGAGCATACTCAAGGTGTGAGCGTACTTGTGCCTCGTACAGAATCTTGCAACTCCTACTGTCAAGCAGATGCGAGATACGGCGAAGTGCTGTAAGCTTTCTGGCTGCCTTGTTTGTAAGATTTACAGCATGGTTCTTCATGGTTAGTTTGGAGTCAAATTTCACCCCAAGGATATCAACTTCTTCTCCAGGTGCCAACATCCTCCCATTCATCCTTACTACTGCACCAGCATTACCATCATGGTGCCTAGAGATCATCATCATTTGCGTTTTCTCAGGTGCAAATGTTACTTGCCATCTATTTCCCCAAGCTGATATAGCTCTCAGCTGGTGATTGATGTAGCTTAGAGCAGCTGGCATTTCTTCTCTCTCTCTCTCTCTCTCTCTCTCTCTCTCTCTCTCTCTCTCTCTCTCTCTCTCTCTCTCTCTCTATCTATCTATCTATCTATCTATCTATCTGCCTCTCTCCCTCTTTCTGTCTCACTCATTTTTTTCTCTTGTTCATTGCATGTACATGTAGTAATCAGTATTATAACTAATACATTAACCAGCTAATGTTATAATAACTAACACATTAATTAACCAGCATTATAATAGCAGTGTTGTATTAACTAATACATGAATTAACCGATGTTAAAACAACTAATTTTAAGGAACAAATTCACACGTAAACACTTAATTAACTGAACGAATGACCAAGGTAAGTAATTTGCCAGTGTGAGTGCTTGTTAACGGAGGATTGTGGCATCCGGCTCCGCTGACAGTCTTACCTACTCGCTTCTTCCTGGGTAGTACGGATGACGAGCCGGTCTGTTTGTCTGCAGTTATTTGACTTCTGATTCCCGGTGTGGTAGTAAGTACCTGTGCTCTCTTCTATGATAATTTCGGTGATGGGTCGTGGAGTTTTTCCGTCAACTATTCCCAGATCAATTGTATTTTTGTATTTTTTTGTAGAAAATGTAGAAATAGTAAATAATAATAACTTTGTGAGGCTCGTGTGGTAGTATATTAATAAGACTGTTGTGTTCTCACTTATTCTCCTAAGTGGCTTTCAGTCTATTGTTTGTGGATTTTATTATGTCTGTCTGGTAACTATTACGTTCCTCCCCTTTATCCCATATGTCACGGCTTGGATCACCAGTGTTACCAGGGCATTACGGGCAATTAGGCCATAACTGTGGCTGTGATTGAGCATTGTTTATTCACCATCATGATTCACCTGAACGAGCCAATCTTCACTATGCTCACGCTCCCTCTTTCTCGGCGAGACGTATCTCCACTGACAGTTTCGTCTTAACGACTGTGTTGATCTCGTAAGTATTACTTTACCATTTATTGATGCATAAATTACCATACTATTGGTGGTGTAGAACGTTAGTACCCTCATACTGTCAGGAGTCTTTACAGTACGTGTGTGTGACAAGTGTTTCCTGACGAGGATCTTTGTTATGTGATGACCCACATCTACTAGAGCTTTTGGTAATCTGACTGAGGCCTTCCGCTGGCTTGCTAGTCTACTAAATTAAAAATTATGAACTAGATTGCGTGTAACTGCCGTCCTATACTACACTACCATCCCAACACT
Source organism: Cherax quadricarinatus (assembly GCF_026875155.1). Lineage (NCBI taxonomy): Eukaryota > Metazoa > Arthropoda > Malacostraca > Decapoda > Parastacidae > Cherax > Cherax quadricarinatus. The sequence continues at coordinate 9,592,060 of NC_069469.1, read as the reverse complement.
GCCTTCAGTGTCTCGAGGCTTCTAAGTCCCTGAACCATTCCAGCTCCACCTCCTACACAAAGCTGAAGATCATCTGTTAGTGAGGTTAGGTTAGGTAATGTTTATCAGGAAAAAGGACAAGTGTTTCCTGACGTGGATCTTCGTCATATGGACCAGTAAGCAAGTGGCCTTCCACTTGCTTACTGGTTCACTCCTCTAAAAATTATTATGATTACAACCATTAGGAATTATCTGTTAAGGAGACATCTCCCTCATCAACCACAGTTGGGAAATAAAACTCGTCTGTTCACTTCATGTATATTTTCAACGTGCAGATCTTAGTCAAATTACGTTTTATTAATTTTTTTCTAACTTGCTTCACATAGGATTATCTTTCATGTTTCTGTCTATTATTTTCGTGTAATTAAACTAAGCTGGAATCCTCTTTATTTTACCATCGGATTATATTCCAAGTTATAATTATTTTTTATTTCCTGCTTATATGAAGAGGAATGAAATCTACATCTCTGAAGGTGCGAGACTTAATACCTAACAGATGATTTAACCAATGTTGGAAATATACATGAATTAACCAGTTCTGTAATTACTAATAAAACCTTAATTTGAACCCCTCTTTTAAAAACGAAACCAGAAATACAGAGCAAAACTTACTTGATATTTCTTTTGAGAAACAGCGAACTTGATAAAGTATGTTTTAAATAAGTAATTATAAAAACCCCAGTGTTAAAAGTAAACACATGAAGCCACCAGGTTGTTATAAGTAATACATGAAGCCCAGTTTTGTTAAAGAACACAGGGAAGCCACCGTGTTGTTTTAAGTAACCAAAGCCACCAGGTGTTGTAATAACTAATAAAAATTTTAAAAGCCACCAGTTTTTTAAAAAGTAAAACATAAGACCCCGGGTATTGTAAAAAAATAGTAAATAAGGCCACCAGTGTTGAAATAATATACAAAAGCCCGGTTCTTTTTTTAAACAAAAGCACCGGTTTGTAATAATAATAAAAAAGCCCCCAGTTTGTAATAATAAAAAAACCACCAGGTTGTAATAAATAATAATAAAGCCCCCAGTGTTTGTAAAAAACTAATACATAAAGCCACCAGTGTTGTAATAACTAATACATAAAGCCACCAGTGTTGTAATAACTAATACATAAAGCCACCAGTGTTGTAATAACAAATACATAAGCCCCGGTGTTGTAATAATTTAATAATAAAACCCACCTTGTTGTAATAAAAACATAAAGCCCCCAGGTTGAAATAACTAATACATAAAGCCCCCAGTGTTGTAATAACTAATAATAAACCCACGGTTGTAATAATAATAATAAACCCCCCGTGTTGTAAAAACTAATAAAAACCCACCAGTGTTGTAAAAAAACTAAATTAAAGCCCGGTTGAAATAACTAATACTAAACCCCACCAGTGTTGTAATAACTAATACATAAAGCCACCAGTGTTGTAATAACTAATACATAAAGCCACCAGTGTTGTAATAACTAATACATAAAGCCACCAGTGTTGTAATAACTAATACATAAAGCCACCAGTGTTGTAATAACTAATACATAAAGCCCCCATTTTGTTGTAATAACTAATACATAAGCCCCGTGTTGTAAAACAATACTTAAAGCCACCAGTGTTGTAATAACTAATACATAAAGCCACCAGTGTTGTAATAACTAATACATAAAGCCACCAGTGTTATAATAACTAACACAAGAACGTCAATACGAAGCAGTTTACTCTCCCTGCTAAACCACTTCTGAATATTTTGATGCTGGTTTTCACTCTCATCAGCAGTTTTAATTTCAGTTTTTAAAGCCCTTTGAGGGTTGTGTCTGGATGTGGTGAAGGGTCTTGATACCAGGCTTGCAGCTGCTTTTTTGGGATCAAACCTGATTACTTTTTATTCTAAGGGGTGGAGGGGCCCTTTTAATGTTAAAATAATAAAATTTTTAAAAATAAATAATAATAAAATAAAATTTTAAAAAAATTTTAAAAATAATAATAATAATAAATAATAATAAAATAATAATTAATATAATACTGTATGTCCCTTAGGGTTTTTTGGTTGGTTTGATACTACTATACTTTCACTACTTACTATGTATATACGCTACTACTACTACCACTAATAAATTTAAATTTCTGTGGCCGGTTTCTTTTTTCTAACATCGCTAGACTTTCTAGATGACTGGCTGGTCGACCAGGCTGTTCTTGTTAGCGCCCCGCAAGCCTCCACAAGAGCATAATTTTGATAGCCGACAGACATCTGGAGAGCTAGAGAGAGAGAGAGAGAGTGAGTGAGACATCCTTAGAAACCCCAACGAAGATCATCGAGAACGTCTTGACGAATTCTACAAGTGGTGTAATGCTACCTGGCGAATGTGAGTCGACTACTCGGAGCATCACTACGGACGACGCCAAGGAAGGTAAAAACATTGTTGTTGTTGGGGATAGCCAGATTAGGTACAAGGATAGGGCATTCTGCTTGAAGGATAGGAGTAGGAGGCAGAGAGTGTGTTTTCCTGGGGCTGGGATGAAGGATATTGTTAGCCGCCTGGATGAAAATCATGAGAGGGTTTAATGGGAGCAATCCTATTATCTGTCTCAGTGCTGGAGGCAACGATGTTGGCAGACGTTTGGAGTGAGGACCTGATTGCGGTATAGGTTTAGCAATAGAGATAATTAGGAGGAAGGGTGGGAAACCTGTCATATGTGGATTTTTTGCCAAGGAGAGGAGTTGGAAATGAATGGTTGTTCAGAGCAATTGGTGTCAATTGCTGGCTGGACAAATACTGTAAGGAAAATGCGGTAACATTCATTCGACAACTGGAACTCTTCTATGCAGAAATGACATGATGCCAGGGATGGGGTTCACGTATCTAGGTGTGGGGTGGGAGCATGCCAACGCAGTGGAGGGGGAGCTTTTAGGTCTTAACTACGGAATAGTTAGTGTAAGGGTTTTGGCGGGAAAACTGTAAGTCGCAGCCGGTAGTAATATGAGTACTAGGAGAACTAGTAATAGCAAAGATGAGGTGGATATTGGAAAGCCAGTGGCACTAATGACATGGACAGTAGTAGTTTAGTGAAATAACAGAAAAGAGCAGGAAGGGTAAAGAGAGAGGAGGTGTCTTTTAATATTTATTACACAAATAGTCCGCAGTGCGAGGAATAAGATGGGGACGAGTTGAAGATGTTTGCTAGTGCAGGTTAACATAGATGTATTTGCCCATTACTGAGACGATGGTTTAAAATTAAAAAAAGTCCGGGACATGCCTGCAGAATGTCATATTCAAGGGTTTGAGGTTTTAAAATTGTTCCAAGTAGATAGAAGTGTCGGAAAAGGGGGGGGGGTGGCATTGTATGTCGAGATCGCTTGATACTGTTGCATAAAATACGGGTATTAAGTCTGAAGTAACAATACAGAATTGTTTTGGATAGAATTTCAGAGGGCATGAAAAATTAATTTTAGGTGTGATTATACGTCCCCATATTTAGATAAGGACCCAGGGAGAGGATACTATGGGAGGAAATTGTTAGGGCCACAAGGCACGATAATTGTAGTAATTCTAGCCGGACTTTAACTTTAGTCATATGATTTGAATTTCTTGAACTGGGAATCTTAGAATCATACGACTTCTTTAGAAGTAGTTCAGGTTGTTTTTTGAAGCAGTATGTGACAGAACCTTCAAGGGGTAATAACCTGACTTGACTTAGTTCTGGCAATACTATGAATCCCTTGTTATAATTTAGAAGTTTCAGAGGAAACTTGGGTGCTAGCGACCACAAATGCAATTACATTTAGCTTTGAATGGAAGTATGATAGTGGGGGTAACCCTCAGTTTTTTAGTAAACAGTCCCAGATTTAGCTTAGCAGATTACGATGGGATTATGAGAACAATAATCTCTGTTGACTGGAGGGGTAAACGAAGAGAGCTATCAATTATTGACAGTTTTCTGAACAAATACTGCTGCTAAAGAACGTTTATCCCTTATAAAGAAATATAGATCAAATTGAAATGACCAAATGGATGTATAATAGGCTCAAATATCTACTAGGGCATAAGAAAGGAATTTATAGCGTATCAAAAGAGGCGAGGGTTCATCTTTATGAATCTGGTATATTGAATTAAGAGGGACATTAAAAAGGGGATAAGAAAGCTAAAGGGACTATGAAATTTATTAGGTTGCTAGGGATTCTAAAAATACCAAAAGTTTTTTCCCTTAGTATATAGAACAAAAGTCAGAGATAATGATTGGTTCCCCATTAAAAATAACTATGGGCATATTCTGACAAAGAGAATGAATGTGCTCGATTTTAAATATTTATTTTCTCTCGGTTTTACACAGGAAGACACTAATAATATTACGGATAATTAATTTTTATTGTAGGCCAGAAGAAGATAAATATGTAACTCACAGTCTATATGAAGATGGTTGTGAAGCAGATAGGACGACTGAAGCCAAAATAGTCACCGGGTCATGATGAGGTTTTTTTCAAGGGCTTCTATAGAAATGCAATATGGATGTCTGTGAACATTAAAACTGAATATTTTTATTTTATCTCTTCAACGGTGTAGTGTCTGATATGTGGAAGTGGTAATGTAATTGCTATTTTCAAAACACAGGGAAAGTCGTTACCGTCAAATTACCGCCAAATTAAGCCTGACCTCAATTGTAGGCAAATTATAGAAGTCATTATAGCTGAGGAGATTATGAAGCCATCTCGATAAGATTAGCTTGATTTAATGATACTCAGCATGGTTTCACAAGATGGCGGTCTTCTTGTCAACTAATTTATTATTAAACGTTCTTCAGTTAAAGCTTTTGAGGCTGTTGACTCGATAAAGAATTGGATATTTTTACTCAGATTTTGTAAGGCATTTGATAGATTCCGCACCAAAGATGTTGAAGAAAAGTAGCAGCTCATGGATTGGAGGAAGGGTGCTCTCGTGGATCGATGTAATGGCTCACAGACAGGAAGCAGAGAGTGTCCATAAATGGGGTTAAATCCGAGTGGGGATTCAGTAACAAGTGGCCGTTCCACGGGGATCAGCTCTTGGGACGTTCTTGTTTATTATATATATCAATGATCTTGCATGAAGGAAATACTAGCGATATGAGCAAATTCGCGATGACTCGAAGATTAGGTTAGTATTTGATTCAAAACGTAGATGTTAGGGAACTTCAGGAGGATTTAGACAAACTCTACTCTTGGTCAGAAAAGTGGCAGATGCAGTTCAATGTAGATTAATGCAAGGTTCTGAAGCTGGAGTGCGCCATTAACACTGCAATTTATTAGTTAAACTAAATGGTAGAACTTAGCCTACAGGATTGCGAAAGGACATGGGGGTTATGGTTAGCAGAAACACTTAAACCAAGACTCAGCAATTGCCTAAAACGTACGTAATAGGCAAATAGATTACTGGGAATTTAGATCAGGAAGTGTAAGCAACAGAAGTCCAGAGGTCTTACTCGCTTTATACATCATTAGTAGGCCTCATCACCTAGATTTATGCAGCTCAATTCTTGTTCCTATTACCAGATCTTGGACATAAATTAGTTAGAAAACATTAGCGTAGGATGACCATAATTAATACATAGCATTAGGAAATCTTCTTATGAATGAGAGATTGATGCTATTAAGTTACATTCACTTGTTGGACGAAGAATGAAAGGGGAGGGACCTGTCGGATGTGTATAAGTGGAAGTAGGTATTAATAAAGGGGATATTAACAAGGTCTTGAGGATATCTCTCCAAGAGAGAACCCGCAGTTAATGGATTTAAATTAGATAAGTTTAGATTTAGAAAGGACATAGGAATGTATAGGTTTGTAATAGGGTAGTTGATGAGTGGAACAGTTACCTAGTTGGGTTATTGAGGCTACGACTTTGGGTAGTTTCAATTTAGGTTAGTGATAATACTATGAGTGGGAGGGGTTGGATTGAGTGGGACTTGACACATCAGAGCTTATTTTTGATAGCATTGAAGATAGGGTTGGTCAAATGTTTTTGTTTTTAGTGGGGATGAATTGTAAAGGACCTCCTGCTACGTATGGGCCAACAGGCCTGCTGCTGTGTTCCTCCTTTTTATGTTTTTATGTTCTTATGAGAGAGAGAGAGAGAGAGGAGGAGAGTGAGAGCACGAGGAGAGAAGAGGGAGCGAGAGGTTTATTCTGTCACCCGACCTCTTTCCATGAATGAGAATAAGATTAAGATAAGATGTCGTTGGATTTTTAACCCCGAAGGGTTAGCTACCCAGGATAACCCAAGAAAGTCAATGCGTCATCGAGGACTGTCTAACTTATTTCCATTGGGGTCCTCAATCTTGTCCCCCAGGATGTGACCCACACCAGTCGACTAACACCCAGGTACCTACCTGCTGCTTGGTGAACTGGACAACAGGTGTCGTGGGTCTTCGAACACAAGGTTCATTCTATCATTCAAGAATGATAAATGGATTAAGTTAGGTTAGGTTAGTTACAGGTTAGGTTAGGTTCAGGTTAGGTTTAAACTAGTTTAAGTGAGGTTAGGTACAGGTTAGGTTTAGGTTAGGTTTAGATTAGTTTAAGGTTAGGTTAAGTTTAAGTTAGGTTAAGTTTAGGTTAGATATAAGTTAGGTTTAAGTTAGGTTAGGTTAATTAGGTTTTTGGGTCTTTAAACTAGAGATTCAGTCTATGTTTTTACCATTAGTAACGTGTATTATGATAGCTACAATACCTCTCGTACCATGAGATGCACCTCCAGTTACTTGTGAGGTATGATTCAGTTTTATCAGGTCAGATAGCGAATGGAAGGAGATGGAGTAAGAGGAATGGAATGTAGAAGGAGGGATTGGCAGGGGCGTTGAGAAGCATTAGTAGAAAGGGTAGGGGATGGGCTTAGGGAAGGGTAGGGGATGGGTATGGAAGGGTATAGTGTTGGAGAAGGGTAGGGGAAGGGAAAGGGTTAGGGGGAAATGGGAAGGGAAGGGAAGGGAGAAGGGAAGGGTTAGCGGGAAAGAGTAAGGAATGTGGCAGCTTTGAGAAACATCAGTGTGATAATTATGTACCTTTAACTGATCTGTAAAATCTAACGAGTGTCTCGTAATTATCTTAGTTGATTGCTAACGGTGGACATAACGAGAGTATCGTAAGTAACCTTAGTTGACTGTTTAAGGTGACACTAACGAGTGTCTAGTCAAATTTCCCTTAGTTGACTGTAAAGGTAACACTAACCGAGGAGTCTCGTAATTACCTAGTGACTGTATGGGTAATCACTATAAAAGAGTGTCTCGTTATTACCCTAGTTGACTGTAAGGTAACACTAGAGTTTCGTAATTAATCTTAGTTGATGGTAAGGTTACATAACGGATAGTCTCGTAATTACCCTTAGTTGATTGTAAGGTGACACTAACGAGAGTCTCGTAATTACTCTTAGTTGATTGTAAGGTAACACTAACGAGAGTCTCGTAATTACCCTTAGTTGACTGTAAGGTGACACTAACGAGAGTCTCGTAATTATCCTTTGTTGATTGTAAGGTAACACTAAGAGAGTCTCGGTAATTACTCTTAGTTGACTGTAGGTGCGACACTTAAAGAGAGTCTCGTAATTACTCTTAGTTGATTGTAAGGTGACACTAACGAGAGTCTCGTAATTACTCTTAGTTGATTGTAAGGTAACACTAACGAGAGTCTCGTAATTACTCTTAGTTGACTGTAATCGTGACAATATACGAAGGTCTCGTTAATTACTCTTAGTTGATTGTAAGGTGACACTAACGAGAGTCTCGTAATAACCATTGAGGTATAAAGTAAAAAGTAATAACAGTTGTCTCGTATCTGAGCTGCTGAAAAAACTTTATTAAGTTTTAATTCATTCCAGAGGTTGACAATTGCAACCAAATTTGTACACATCTGTTTACACATTGTTTTCACGCACTCTGTTTACACGCACTTTGTTTACACACACACACTCACACACACTCACTATTTACACTCTCGTTTTTTATGAATTTCACTATTTTAAATGTATGTTTTTTTAATGTGTGTTGTTGGGTTTCTGTGATGTCTGTGTGTGTGTGTGTTTGTGGTGTGTGTGCTGTGTGTGTGTGTGATAAGATAAGATAGATTTCGTTCGGATTTTTAACCCGGAGGGTTAGCCACCCAGGAAACAAGAAAAAGTCAGTGCGTCATCGAGGACTGGTCTAACTTAATTTCCATTGGGGTCCATTTAATATTGTCCCCCAGGATGTGACCCACACCAGTCGACTAACACCCATGGTACTTTGCTGCTAGGTGAACAGGACAATGGTGTATGGAAAACGTGTCGGAATTTTCCACCCGCCGGGTATCGAACCCGGCTCCGTGTGTGAAGAGGGGGGAGCTTAAGCCACAGACCACCGGGCCCACCGCCAGACCACGGGTGGATGTGTGTATGGATGCTGTGTGTGTGTGTTTGAGTGTGTGTTTTGTGTGTGTGTGTGTGAGTGTGTTGTGTGTGTGTGTGTGTGTGTGTGTGTGTGTGGATGAGTGTATGGATGTGTTTGTGTATGTGTGTGTGTGTGTGTGTGTATGTGTGTGTGTGGATGTGTGTTTGGATGTTGTTTGTGTGTGTGTGTGTGTGTTATACTCACCTAATTGTTACTCAACCTAATTGTGGTTGCAGGGGGTCGACGACTCAGATCTGGCCACGCTCTTCACTGATCGTACTGGATCTCTATCTCTCTGTTCCTGAGCTTTGTCATACCTCTTCTTAAAACTATGTATGGTTCCTGCCTACACTCTTCACTTGCTAGGCTATGCCACTTGCTGACAACTCTATGACTGAAGAAATACTTACTAACGTCCATGTGAAAAGTCTGAGTCTTCAGCTTCCAGTTGTGGACCCTTTGTCCTGATGTACTCTTCAGGAAACATCCTTCTCTGTCCCCTTGTCTATTCCCCCGCAAGACATCTTGTATGTCGTTATCATGTCTCACCTGACCCTTCTGTCCTTCCAGTTTTCGTCAGTCCGATTTTCCCTTAACATTTCCTCGCGACATTCCCTGAAGCTCTGGGACAGCCTTTGTTGCAAACCTTTGTACTTTCTCTATCTTCTTTCATGACGTGCTTTCGTCCTGGTGTGGGTTCCAGGGATGGTGCTGCTACTCCAGTATGGGCTAACATAAAAGTGTACAGTGTCTTGAACGATCCTTATTATGTTCGGAACGCTAATTCTCAGGTTTGCCAGGCGGCCGTATGCTGCAGCGGTTATTTGGTTGATGTGTGCCTCCGGTGATGTGCTCGGTGTTCATGGTCCACTCCCCAAGAGTCTTTTCTCCTTGAGTGAGGTGAGTAGTCTTTGTCCACCTAGCTATACTTTCTGTTGCGGTCTTCTTTGCCCCTCTACCAATCTTCATGGACTTTTGCATTGGCTGGATTGAATTCAGAGAAGCCAGTTGCTGGTCCACATGTCCAGCCTCTCCAGGGCTCTCTCTTTGCAGTTTCTGCCTATCCTCGTCCGATTGAATTCATTCTCTCAACTTCACGTCATCTCGCGAACAGGGACACTTCAGAGTCATTACTTCCATCATGTCGTTCACCATATATATCAAAAATAGCACTGCGTCACTAGAACTGACCCCTGTGGGACACGCTCGTAACAGGAGCCCACGTGTTACCTCTTCACGTACATGAATCGGTTGTGCTGCCTACCTGTCAGGTATTCCTTGTACATTGCAGTGCCTTCTTTTACGTGTGCCTGATCCTCCAAGCTTTCTGCACTAAATCTCTTGTGGGGAACTGTGTCAAAGGCCTTCCTTTGCACAGTCTGGAAAACGGCAATCTACCCAACCTATCTCTCGTGTCTTATTCTGTTACCTTGTCATAAAACTCCCTCCAGGAGGTTTGTGATGCAAGATTTGCCTTCCATGACCCCATGCTGGTTTCATTATAATCTTGTTACTTTCCAGGTGTTCGACACTCTCATCTGATATCTTCTCATGGACTTTGCTCCAATACATGTCAGGAGTCACAGGTCTGTAGTATAGTGCCTCGTTTTTGTTTCCTTTTCTTTAAAAAAGTATGGGGACTACATTAGCTTTTTTGTTTCTTCCATTTTCAGGTAGATGCCAGTTCAAGGGATGTGTTGAAGATTGTCGGTAGAGGCACACACAGCATCTCTGCTCCTTCTCTAAGGACCCATGGGAGATGTTGTCCAGTCCCACTCGCCCTTTGAGGTGTCCAAGGTCCTTCCTTGTGTGTGTGTGTTGTGTGTGTGTGTGTGTTTGTACTCACCTAGTTGAGGTGTTGCTGTTGTCCGAGTCGAGCTCCTGGCCCGCTCCTTCACTGATCGCTTACTAGGATCACTCTCCCTGAGCCGTGGCTTTATTATACCTCGCTTAAAGCTATGTATGGATCCTGCCTCATACATCGTTCCCAAATATTCCACTTACTGACTACTCTGTGGCTGAAGAAATATTCGTACATCCCTGTGAATTCATCGTGTATTCGCTTCCAAACTGTTGTCCCTTTGTACTGTGTCAAGTCTGGAACATCTGTCTTAGTCCACCTTGTCAATTCCTTCAGTATTTTGTAATGTCGTTATTCATGTCCCCCTATCTCTCCTGTCCTCAGTGTCGTCAGGTTGATTTCCCTTAACTCTCCTGTAAGGACATTACCTCTAAGCTCTGGGACTAGTCTTGTTTGCAAACCTTTGCACTTTCTCTAGTTTCTTTACGTGCTTGGCTAGGTGTGGGTTCCAAATGGTGCCGTTATACTCAATATGGGCCTAACGTACACGGTGTACTGGGTCCTGAATGATTCCTAATTAAAGATGTCGAATGCTGTTCTGAGGTTTGCTAGGAGCCCATATGCTTGCAGCAGTTTTTTGGTTGATCTGTTGCGTTTCAGGAGCATGTGCCTGGTGTTATAATCACCAAAACTTTTTCATATTTGAGTGAGGTTTGTAGTCTCTGGCCCCTAGACTGTACTCCGTCTGCGGTTCTACTTTGCCCTTCCCCGATCTTCATGATTTGGCACTTCGGGTGGGAGTGAACTCCAGGAGCCAATTGCTGGACCAGGTTTGCAGCCTGTCCAGATCCCTTTGTAGTTCTGCCCTGGTCTTGTCGATCGAGTGAATTCTTCTCATCAAATTCACGTCATCTGCAAAACAGGGACACTCAGAGTCTATTTCCTTCCGTCATGTCGTTCACAAATACCAGATCAGCACTGGTTCCTAAGACTGACCCTGTGAGGTCCCCGCCTGGTCACAGGTGCCCACTCTGACACCTCGCTCGTACATGAATCGTTGCTGCTTCCTGACAAGTATTCCTGATCCATTGAGTGCCTTCCCTGTTATCCCTGCTTGGTCTCCAGTTTTTGCACATTCTCTTGTGTGGAACGGTGTACAAACGCCTTCTTGCTGTCCAAGAAAATGCATTCCACCCACCCCTCTCTCTCTTGTCTTACTTGCTGTCACCTGTCATAGAACTCCAGTAGGTTTGTGGGACTACGGATTTCCCGTCCTGTAACCACATGTTGGCTGCTGTTGATGATGATCGTCCTGTTCTTGTGTTCCACCACTCTTTCCTGATAACTTCTCCATGATTTTGCATTACTATAATTGTTCAGTGACAATGATCTGTAGTTTAATGCTTCATGTCTGTCTCCTTTTTAAAAATTGGGACTACATTTGCTGTCTTCCATGCCTCAGGCAATCTCCCCTGTTTCGATAGATGTATTGAATATTGTTGTTAGGCGGTACACATAGCGCCTCTGCTCCTCTCTCATTACCCCCTGGGGAGTTGTTATATGGCCCCCATTGACTTTGGAGGTATCTAGTCACTCAGAAGCCTCTTTCACTTCTTCCTCGGTTGTGTGCCAATGTTGTGTCTCACATGGTGGTGTGCCCACCTCTCCGTCTTTCTGGAGCCCTTCTGTTCCTTCTGTGAACACTTTTTGAAATCTCGTGTTGAGTTTCCTCACATACTTCACGGTCATTTCTTGTTGTCTTCCTCCTTCCTTCCTTAGCTGATTCCTGGTCCTTGACTGTTGTTTTATCCTGATGTGGATGTACACAGTTTAGGGTAGATTTGGCTTTTGCTGCTATGTCGATTCATATTGTCTTTGGGCCTCCTTCTCATCTTGTGCATATTCGTTTCTGGCTCAACGACTGCTTTCTCCTTATTCTCTTGGTCCTTGCCTTCCTATATTTCTTCCATTCCCTAGCCACACTTGGTTTTTACCTCACTGCACCTTTGGGTTAAACCATGGGCTAATCTGGCTTTTTCATTATTCTGTTACCTTGGGTACAAACCTCTCCTTCAGCCTCCTTGCATTTTGTTGCTACATATTTCCATCATCTACATTAACTGGCTTCCCTTGCCAGTCTCTGTCCCACTGAACACCGCTTCAGGAAAGTTCTCATTACTGTGTAGTACCCTTTACTTGTAAGTTTGGCTTCATCGTCTGGGCTTCTATTTCTCCCTCCATTGTAAGATCTACTGTGTATTCGAAGCTTAAAACCTATGGTCACTGACCCAAGGGGGTCTTTCAGATGTGATGTCCTCGATATCTGACTTACTCAAGGTGAATACTAGTCAGCCTTTGTGGTTCATCCTCCTCCTCCTCTCTCTTGTAGTGTCCCTTAGTGTTGGGCACATGAGTTTTCCAGCGTACAAAATCCATATCTAAGCCCTCATGTATCTTGGCCACTTGTGGGTCCAAGTTCTCCCAATTCGATCTCATTGTGGTTAAGTCACCCCATGATCTGGGAGCTTTGAACTGCTGCATGAGCTCCTTCTGGTCACTATAGCCAGTGTGCAACATCGCTCTATTGCTCTCGTCGTACTCTTGCCTTGGGCCTCCTGCTGTTCTGTGGTGGGTTATTACATCAACTGCTTTACCACATTGGGACCTCAAGATGAAGCGTTCCCGCTATGTAATCACTTTCTTTCCGCTGTCTCCTTCTCTCAGCTATCAAATTCAGCGATTCTTTGATCAAGCAATGCCACTCCTCCACCCCCCCTGTGCCTCTGTCCTTTACCTCAGGATTTGGTATCCGTATTTGGAAGATGGGCTTTGTTATCATACTGTAAGCTTGGTTTCTTGAGAGCTATGATGTCCGGTGATGATTCTTTGATCTATCATGCCACTCTCCACTATTTGTTATTCCATCAGCGTTTGTGTAACCATACCTTCAGTTTCCTTTCCAAAACTGTGGGTGACGGGGCCTGTGAGGGTGGAGACTCCTGGTGGCATACTGTGGGATTCTATAGCTCGGTGTTGGGGTGGAGGCTGTGGTATGGATTGTAGTGTGTGTTGGGATGGTGTGATATGTTGTATGGTTCTGAGAATAGTTGTGGTGTGCTTGCCCTTGCCTGTTCTGTTCTGCTCTGACTGACCCTCTGATGGTTCCTTCATTGCCTTGTGTGTGTGGATGTGTGTGTGTGTGTGTGTGTGTGTGTGTGTGGTGTGTGTGGATGTGTGTGTGTGTGTGTGTGTTGGGGTGTTGTGTGGTGTGTCATGGTCGGGGTTGTGTGGTGTTTTTATGTGGTACGTCCGTCCGTCCGTCGTCCGTCCGTACGTCGTCGTCGTCCGTCCGTCGTCCGTGCGTCCGCTCAGCATGACATGGTTGTCCTACACTGTTTACATGTTTACAACAAATTTCTTCGTAAAAGTGAGAAAGTGCCAGACAACAAACTCACTCAAAATTCACTCGTTGCATCAATACCAATATTTTATGCTCTGAACAATTTCAGTAATTATTCCGGCTGTGACGAAGCTATGTCTAGTTATTTTTAATTATCTTTTCATATGTGATGAGTGAGAAAATTGTATTAATTTTGGCAGCGATGGAGATTGATGCAGCAATAGAAATTTGAATAATATTTCTAATTGCGTTTAGAAGAAATATTTAGACGGGTTTCAGTGATAGAATTTTGAATATTTCTAATTGAATTTTGAAGAAATATTTAGACTGGTTTCAGTGATGGAATTTTGAATATTTCTAATTGAATTTAGAAGAAATATTTAGACGGGATTCAGTGATAGAATTTTTCATATTTCTAATTGAATTTAGATAGAATATTTTAGACTGGTTTCATTGATCCAATTATGTATATTTCTATTGAGTTTAGAAGAAAATTTTAGATGGCGTTTACAGTGATGGAAATTTGAATATTTCTAATTGAATTTAGAAGAAATACTTAGATGGGTTTCAGTGATAGAATTTTGAATAATTCTAACTGAATTTAGAATAAATATTTAGACAGTTTTTCCCTATGTTCGTTTGGTTAGCGTCTTTAGTGGGAGCGCTAAATCCGTGAGGAGTCGTTCGACGCCTGAACAGTGGAGGTCATCAAGTTTGATCCCAAGGGGAGTTGTGGAAACCTACATGTAGACAGAGACTCAGCTCCTGGCCCCGCCTCTTCACTGATCGCTACTAGATCCTCTCTCTCTCCCTGCTCCATGAGCTTTATCATACCTCGTCTTAACTACATCACTTTCCAGACTATTCCACTTCCTGGCAACTCTGTGACTGAAGAAATACTTCCTAACATCCCTTAGACTCTTCTGGGTCTTGAACTTCCAGTTGTGTGTGTTAGTGTGTGTGTTAGTGTGTGTGTGTGTGTGTGTGTGTGTGTGTGTGTGTGTGTGTGTGTGTGTGCGTGTGAGTGTGTGTGTGTGTGTGTTGTTTTCCTCCTGATGTGGTTGTACAACAGCTTAGGGTCAGTCTTTACTTTTGATGCTCATGTTAAATTTTCCTATTGTCTCTGCAGCCTCCCTTCTTATATGTGCTTATTCGTTTCTGGCTTTTTCGGCTGATCCTCTTTATTTTCCTGAGTTCCTGCGGGTGTGTGTGTGTGTGTTTGTGTGTGTGTTGGTGTGTGTGTGTGGTGTGATGTGTGTGTTGTGGGTGTGTGTGTGTGTGTGTGTGTGTGTGTGTGAGTGTTGTGTGTGTGTTGTGTCATTGTGAGTGTGTGTGTGTGTGTGTGTGTGTGGTGTGTGAGTGTTTGTGCGTGTGAGTGTGTGTGTTGTGTGTGTGGGTGAGTGTGTGTGTGTGTGTGTGTGTGTCTTGTGTGTGTGGTCGTGTGTGTAGTGTGAGTGCTGAGTGTGTGTGTGGGATGTGTGTGTGAGGTGTGTGTGTGTGTGTGTGTGTGAGTGTGAGTGTGTGTGTGTGTGTGTCTGGTAAGTGTGTGCGTGTTGTTACTCACCTAGTTGTAGTTGGGGGGTCGAGTCGAGCTCCTGTGTGTGTGCGTTGTTGTGTGTGTGTGTGTATGTGTGTGAGTGTGTGCGTGATGTGTGCGTGTGTGTGTGTGTGTGTGTGTGTGTGTGTGTGTGTGTGTGTGTGTTTGTGTGTGTGTGTGTGTGGTGTGTGTGTGATGTGTGTGTGTGTGTTTGTGTGCGTGTCGTGTTGAGTGTGTGTGTGTGTGTGTGTGATGTGTGTGTGTGTGTTGGTGTGTGTGTGCTGTGTGAGAGTTTTGTTGTGTGTATAGATGTGTGGTGTGTGTAAGTTTGTGTGTGTGTGTGTGTGTGTTGTGTGTGTGTGAGAGTGTGTGTGTGTATTGTGATGTGTGTGTGTTAGAGCGAGCATAGAGTTCATACTTTATTCAACTAAAAAAAAAAATGGAATGATATAATAGCGAAAAAAATATATACAATCTTCATTTCGAGGTTCAACACCAGATGTGATACCTTCATCTCTAGTATATAGTATCAGCTTTACTCTCTCTCTCTCTCGCTATGCAATGCACTCCTGGTTTTCAGGAAAATTTAATAGCCAGGACCCTTTCAGAGTCCGCGGGGTCCGACATTAACGAGTCTT
The DNA here is from genome assembly GCF_026875155.1 of Cherax quadricarinatus. Lineage (NCBI taxonomy): Eukaryota > Metazoa > Arthropoda > Malacostraca > Decapoda > Parastacidae > Cherax > Cherax quadricarinatus. Next base: position 9,576,270 of record NC_069469.1, on the reverse strand, counting down.
GTGGATGGAGGATGAGGCAGCAGTCAGCCGCATTACAATCCAGGCTGATGAGTCTCCCACGCTATTCCATCTCGGTCGACTGAAGAGTCACTGAGAGGTAATGGATTAGCTCCGATGTGATCCACACTCAGGGGGAAAGAATCAAGAAACTAATGCTTTATCTTGTTATGCGCTTTTGTTTATCTGTCTGATGTTTCTTTGTGTATTGACATATATTCAAATGTCAGATTGTCTTATTTATGCTTTTTATTTACGTTTCTAACTCTCTGCTACCATTGCACGAAAGGAAGTGTTTGGACTGAAGAGGACCGACCTGTTTAACAGGAGTCAGTAGACCCACTACACTGTTCCACTATGCTCTTTGTTTATCCCTCTGTATTCCCGTCTTTCCTTATGTCTCATTCTTCTTTCTGCTTTTCACCATTTCCTCGCAGCATCACAATATCACGCAAATTTCCACGAAAGATAGAGATTGCCCAACCTTAAACGTGAGCCACATGTTAAATTTCATCTGCAGACTCAGTAAACAGCTTGGTGACCACTCACACACACACACACACACACACACACACACCAACTACACACACACACCACACCTGACACACAGACACACACACACACACACACACTCACACACATGCACACATCATACACACAACAGCGTAAGTGTTATACACGAATTGTGTGGCCATTATATTATTTGTGTTAATAATACATAAATAACCGCAGAGGGGAAAAGAGAAGCTTACGACAACGTTTCGAGTCCGACTTCGACATTTACAATGCCACACTGTGTCTGTATATTGGTACCAAGTCGGACGGAAAACGTCGTCAAAAGCTTCTGTTACTGTGTGGGGAGTCACAGGTATTGTGCCTGTGTTCTGTTGATATAAAATACTAGTTTAAATGCGTACAGTTAACGCATATTCATGCATGAACTTGTTACTTAGGCAGAGACTTGTATCAGGCAGTGTCCTTGTACCTCAGGTCAGTGACTTTTACTCAGGCCAGTAACCTTGTACTAGGCAGTGTCTTGTAATCAGGCAATGAACTGGTTGATCAGAGCCAAGTGACCCTAGTAATTCGAGTGTCACTCGCTTATACTGTAATAAATGCTATAGTCTATTTATCACAGGACCATTTTATATGCAGTGAAAAAAGTTTGTTCCCAAAGGAAAATAATTTTTTTTCATGTTATCTGACTAGCGGATTAAGCGAGTCATCAGTAAATTATGCAGGGACCTGAAAGTCTGTAAGTTATTTAGTACGCTATATTATGAAAACAAATAATGCTAGCAAGAGTTTAATAAATAAAAAAAATTGCTTCACAGTTTTCAAATTTCACAAAAAGAATATATATATTATATATCTATTTATATATATATATTATTTATATATATATATATATATTATATATGATATATTATATATATTTATTATAAGTATATTTATATATATATATTATATATATATATATATATACTCTAATATATATATATAGTATTATATATATATATATATATATATATATATATATATATTATATATATATATATATATTTATATATGTATATATATATATATGCAATAAGATCACACTCTATACAGGTCGATTTCAAAAATATGCAAAACAACCACTCTGAAGAATAGGAGAAGAAATTCCAAGCGCTTTCGTGACTACTAACATTATCAAGGAAATATGATAATGTTCATTGATATGTGAGTAGTCACGAATGCGCTTGGAATTTCTTTATTCTTTCTGAGTGGTTGTTTGCATATATATATATATTATATATTTATATATATATATATATATATATTTATATATTATATATATTATAGTATATATATATATATTGATATATATATCTAATATTAATATATATGTGTGTGTGTGTTTGTGTTGCATGTGTTGCGTACTTCGCCTAAATTGTGGTTGAACTAGATCCTCTCTCCTGCTCCATGAGTTTTATCTTACATCTTCTTAAAGCTATGTATAGGTCCTTCCTCCACTACTTCATTTTTCCAGACTATTGGAACTCTCCTGACGTCTCTACTACTGAAGAAATAATTCCTAACAATTCCTGTGACTCACATGAGTTATTCAACCTTGTAATGTGACCCTTGATGCTGTATCCCATCTCTGGAACGTCCTGTCTCTGTTCCCCCTTGTCGATCCCTCCAAGATTTTATGTCATTTATTGCTCGCTCTTTACTTCTGTCCTTCAGTGTTTCTGATCGATTTCCCGTAACTCTCCTCATAGGTCATACCCCTTAGACCGGGAGTAGTGTGTTGCACAAAACCTTTGCACTTTTTCTAATGTCCAGCTGCTTGGCCAGGTGTGGGCTCCAAACTGTGATGCATCTATTCCAATATGAGCTTGACGTACACGGTGTATAGAGTCCTGACGATTCCTTACTGGGGATGTCGGAACGCTATTCTTGGGTTGTGGGCGCAATATGCTGGCAGCAGTTAATTTGAATTGATGTGCACCTCAGAGAGATGTGTCGGTGTTATACTCCCCCAGATCAGTTCCTTAAGGTGAATTTTCGTTGCTTTGGCCCAAGACCATGTACTTTGTCTGCGGTCTTCAAGGCCTTTCCGATCTTCATGACTTCTGGACTTGGTGGGGGTTGAACTGGCAGGAACAGGTTGTGACAGGGCATGCAGATGTCCTGATCCCTTTGTAGTCACTGCCTGGTCTCCTCGATTGAATTTTCCCTGAACGTCACATCGATCTGCAAACCAGGGACACCTTCTGATTCTATTACTTCAGTCTTGTCATTGTCAATGTACAGTAACAGCACGGTACTGGATTGACACATAAGCTAGAAGAGAAGTGAGAGGAGGAGTGAGACATCCCTGAAACCCAAACGGAAGACCATGAGAAACGGCATTGAGAATTCTACAAGTGGTGTAATGCTACCTGGCGAATGTGTGTCGTGATTCTCGGAGCATCACGACGGACGACGCCAAGGAGGTAAATCACATTGTTGTTGTTGGGGTTAGCCAGTTAGGTACAAGGATAGGGCATTCTGCTTGTAGAGATAGGGTAGAGTTAGGAGGCTGAGAGTGTGTTTTTTCTGGGGCTGGATGAAGGATATTGTTAGCCGCATGGATGAAATCATGAGAGGTTATGGGAGCAATCCTATTATCCTGTTCAGTGCTGAGGCAACGATGTTGGCAGCGTTAGGAGTGAGGACCTGAATAGCTGGTATAGGTCAGCAATAGAGATAATTAGGAGGGAAGGGTGGGAAACCTGTCATATGTGGATTTTTTTGCCAAGGTGGGAGTTGGAAATGAATGGTTGTTCAGAGCAATTGGTGTCAATTGCTGGCTGGACAAATACTGTAAGGAAAATGCGGTAACACTCATTCGACAACTGGAACTCTTCTATGCAGAAATGACATGATGCCAGGGATGGGGTTCACGTATCTAGGTGTGGGGTGGGAGCATGCCAACGCAGTGGAGGGGGAGCTTTTAGGTCTTAACTACGGAATAGTTAGTGTAAGGGTTTTGGCGGGAAAACTGTAAGTCGCAGCCGGTAGTAATATGAGTACTAGGAGAACTAGTAATAGCAAAGATGAGGTGGATATTGGAAAGCCAGTGGCACTAATGACATGGACAGTAGTAGTTTAGTGAAATAACAGAAAAGAGCAGGAAGGGTAAAGAGAGAGGAGGTGTCTTTTAATATTTATTACACAAATAGTCCGCAGTGCGAGGAATAAGATGGGGACGAGTTGAAGATGTTTGCTAGTGCAGGTTAACATAGATGTATTTGCCCATTACTGAGACGATGGTTTAAAATTAAAAAAAGTCCGGGACATGCCTGCAGAATGTCATATTCAAGGGTTTGAGGTTTTAAAATTGTTCCAAGTAGATAGAAGTGTCGGAAAAGGGGGGGGGGTGGCATTGTATGTCGAGATCGCTTGATACTGTTGCATAAAATACGGGTATTAAGTCTGAAGTAACAATACAGAATTGTTTTGGATAGAATTTCAGAGGGCATGAAAAATTAATTTTAGGTGTGATTATACGTCCCCATATTTAGATAAGGACCCAGGGAGAGGATACTATGGGAGGAAATTGTTAGGGCCACAAGGCACGATAATTGTAGTAATTCTAGCCGGACTTTAACTTTAGTCATATGATTTGAATTTCTTGAACTGGGAATCTTAGAATCATACGACTTCTTTAGAAGTAGTTCAGGTTGTTTTTTGAAGCAGTATGTGACAGAACCTTCAAGGGGTAATAACCTGACTTGACTTAGTTCTGGCAATACTATGAATCCCTTGTTATAATTTAGAAGTTTCAGAGGAAACTTGGGTGCTAGCGACCACAAATGCAATTACATTTAGCTTTGAATGGAAGTATGATAGTGGGGGTAACCCTCAGTTTTTTAGTAAACAGTCCCAGATTTAGCTTAGCAGATTACGATGGGATTATGAGAACAATAATCTCTGTTGACTGGAGGGGTAAACGAAGAGAGCTATCAATTATTGACAGTTTTCTGAACAAATACTGCTGCTAAAGAACGTTTATCCCTTATAAAGAAATATAGATCAAATTGAAATGACCAAATGGATGTATAATAGGCTCAAATATCTACTAGGGCATAAGAAAGGAATTTATAGCGTATCAAAAGAGGCGAGGGTTCATCTTTATGAATCTGGTATATTGAATTAAGAGGGACATTAAAAAGGGGATAAGAAAGCTAAAGGGACTATGAAATTTATTAGGTTGCTAGGGATTCTAAAAATACCAAAAGTTTTTTCCCTTAGTATATAGAACAAAAGTCAGAGATAATGATTGGTTCCCCATTAAAAATAACTATGGGCATATTCTGACAAAGAGAATGAATGTGCTCGATTTTAAATATTTATTTTCTCTCGGTTTTACACAGGAAGACACTAATAATATTACGGATAATTAATTTTTATTGTAGGCCAGAAGAAGATAAATATGTAACTCACAGTCTATATGAAGATGGTTGTGAAGCAGATAGGACGACTGAAGCCAAAATAGTCACCGGGTCATGATGAGGTTTTTTTCAAGGGCTTCTATAGAAATGCAATATGGATGTCTGTGAACATTAAAACTGAATATTTTTATTTTATCTCTTCAACGGTGTAGTGTCTGATATGTGGAAGTGGTAATGTAATTGCTATTTTCAAAACACAGGGAAAGTCGTTACCGTCAAATTACCGCCAAATTAAGCCTGACCTCAATTGTAGGCAAATTATAGAAGTCATTATAGCTGAGGAGATTATGAAGCCATCTCGATAAGATTAGCTTGATTTAATGATACTCAGCATGGTTTCACAAGATGGCGGTCTTCTTGTCAACTAATTTATTATTAAACGTTCTTCAGTTAAAGCTTTTGAGGCTGTTGACTCGATAAAGAATTGGATATTTTTACTCAGATTTTGTAAGGCATTTGATAGATTCCGCACCAAAGATGTTGAAGAAAAGTAGCAGCTCATGGATTGGAGGAAGGGTGCTCTCGTGGATCGATGTAATGGCTCACAGACAGGAAGCAGAGAGTGTCCATAAATGGGGTTAAATCCGAGTGGGGATTCAGTAACAAGTGGCCGTTCCACGGGGATCAGCTCTTGGGACGTTCTTGTTTATTATATATATCAGCCTTTGAGGTGTCAAGTTGCATAGCGCTTTCCCTCCTCCTGGTTATATGTACCTCATCCAGCACTTGGGTGTGCCCCCCTGTTCTGATTCCTGGAGTCCTACTGGTTTCCACTGTAAATACCTCTTTAAATCTTGAGTTGAGCTATGTCATTTTTATATTGTCTCTGAGCCTCCTTCTTATCTGTGCTATTTCGTTTCTGGCTCTTCGGCTAATTTCTTTATTTTCCTGAGTTCTCTGTCTTCTGTACCTTTTTCCATTCTCTAGTACACCTAGTTTTTTGCCTCCCTACACCTTTGGGTGAACCAAGGACTCGTTCTGTTCTTTCCATTATTTCTGTTTCCCTTGGGAACAAACCTCTCCTCTGCCTCCTTGCATTTTGTTGCCACATAGTCCATCATTTCTTGTACTGGTTTTCCTGTCAGTTCCCTCTCCCACTGAATGTCTTGAAGGAAGTTCCTCATGCCTGAGTAGTTCCCCCTTTTGTAGTTTGGTTTTTCCCAGCCTATTCCTGCTACTCTCTCCACTTGGAGCTCAACTATGTAATCGAAGCACAGAACCACATGATCACTAGCTCCCAGGGGTCTTTCATACATGATACCCTCGATGTCCGAACTACTCAAGGTGAAAACGAGGTCCATTCTTGCTGGTTCATCCTCTCCTCTCTCTCTGGTAGTGTCTCTAACATGTTGATGCATGAGGTTTTCCAGTACCACATCCATCATCTTGGCTCTCCATGTTTTCGGGACCCCCATGGGGCTCCAGGTTTTCCCAGTCAATCTCCTTGTGATTGAAATCACCCATAACTAGTAACTTTGCTCCCCCATGTGTGCTCTCCTGGCCACCTCGGCTAGTGTGTCGACCATTGCTCTGTTGCTCTCATCGTATTCTTCTCTTGGCCTCCTGCAGTTCTGTGGTGGGTTGTACATTATTGCAATTATCACCTTATGTCCCTCAGACTGGATTGTTCCTACTTAGTAGTCCCTTTCGCCCGTGCCATCCATTCCTTCCATTTTCTCAAAACCCCACTGGTTTTTAATGAGCAGTGCAACTCCTCCTCCCCCTCTCCTCCCTCTGTCTTTCCTGAGGATTTGATATCCGGATGGAAAGATTGAATCTGTTTTATTCTGGTGAGTTTTGTTTCTGTGAGTGCTATTATGTCTGGGGATGTCTCCTTGATTCTTTCGTGCCACTCCTCATACTTATTCCATCGGCATTTGTATACCACACGTTCAACTTCTTTTCTAAGACTGTGGTCTGAGAGGTATATTGGGGTTGGGGAAGTGGGAGACCTGGTAAGGATTTATGGGTTGTTGCTGTGGGGGTAGAGTTTGTAATGTAGTGGGTGGGGGCATTGGATGTGGCATGGGTGTTTTGATTTAGTGTGTTTGGTTGCACTGGGGTTGACCTGGTTGGGAGGCTTCTATAGGAAGTTGTGAGGGAGGCTGTATTTGATCTTCCTGCGTCTGGGATCTCCTGTCTGTCTTCTCCATCCCCTCTCTTTCCTCCTTTCGCCTTTGTACCATCTCTCTCTGTTTCTGCCTTTCTTCTTGTGTTCTGTCGCGGTCGAGATACACCTTCCTGTATGCCGGCATGTCCCTTAATCGTGCTTTCTCCTGCAGGATCCTGTTCCGAGTCGCTTCTGCCTTGAAGGTCACTTTCACTGGCCGGGTTCTTTTTTTTACAAACCCCCCTATTCTCCGAAAATTTTCCAGCTGGGTCATGTCGTCTTCTCCTTTTGCTTTCATGATGCTTTCAATTGCTTTTTTTTCCCTTATTTTCTTGCTTCATATGTTTCCCCTTCAACTTCTTGGAGCCCCTACACAAAGACTGACCTCACCCTTTCATTCTCCCACTGCATATCCCTCTGTATCCCCTCATTTAATTTGGTTTCCTGCACTGCAGCTTTCCTTTCTTCAGTTTCACTAGCTAAGGTACTTGGGCTCAGTGGCCTGTCATTTTCCCTTCTCGGCTTTCCTTGGGCTCTGTTGTTGTCTGTTAGGGCCTCCACATAAAGCTTAGCTCTTTCATTTACTACAGTCTCCTCTGATAGAGCTCCATGCAGTTGTGCTCCTTCTTTCCCTACTGTCCCCTTATTTGTGGCTGAGGTAGCAGTCTCTGTTGTCAATCCCAAAATGTTCTTTAGTTCTTTAGGCTGTTTCAGATTTTTCAGTTCCTCTTCTAAACTCTGTATCCTAGCCTCTGCTGCTTTGACATGCACCTCCCACTTCCTGCTTTCCATATCTATCCTCTCTTCCATTCTCATGCAAAGTTCTTCTAGTTTCTTTTCCCATTCATGATCCCCCTTTTTTTTGAGCTCTGCTGCCCAATCTTTCCCTTTTTAGCTTCCTCTCCCGTCCCCTTTGGTTTTTTTTTGTTTTCCCCCTGAAAAAAAACCCCTTTTTGTTTTTTCCTGATTTTCCTCAGAGTGGGAAAACCCATGTAGTTCGTTGGGTTTGGTTTTGTAGTGTTTATGTCAGAGTTGGGGGGGGGGGGTAGTGGAGGAAAATTGGGGGCTAAGGGGGGAGAGGGGTGGGGAGGGGAGGGGAGGGGGAGGGTTTACCGGGGGGGGGAGGGTGAAAAAGGGAGGGGAGGGTTTTGGGGAAGTAGGATTATCGGTTGGGGAGGGGGGGATGTATTGTGAGTCTGGATTGGTGTTTTGTTTTGTGGGGGTGTGTGTGTGGTGTGTGTTTTGTGTTTTGTGTAATTTTTTTGTGGAATTTTGTGGGGGGTTTTCTTGAACTGAAAGGTTTAAATGGCTTTTGCGTTGAATTAAAAGTCCCGAGTGGTCCTTGGCTGCCCACAAACTTTTTTTGTGACCGGGCCCCCATCCCCCTGGGACTTGAAAACCCGGGACGTATTTACAAATGGGGGTGTGTGTGTTTGTGGGGGTGGTGTGTGTGTGTTGGTGTGTGTGTGTGGTGTGTGTGTATGTGTGTGTGTGTGTGAGTGTGTTTTCGCCTAGTTTTGTTAGTTACCCCTTTTGGGCCCCAAATAAAAGGTGTGTGTGTTTCGTTTTGTTTCGTATGTGGGGGGGTATTAGGGGGGGATACTGTTTTTAAAACATACAGTAATTCCCGGGGGTTTTAAAAACCCGGGAAATTTTCTATAGGGTTTAAAGCTTCTATGGTGCTGCCCTTGTGTTTTATGTGTTGGGGGGGTGTGTGTGTGTGTGTGTTTTGTGGGGAGGTTTGGGTTTTTGGGGGGAGGGGGTTTTGGGTGGGGTTGGGGTGTGGGGGGTGTGTGTGTGTGTGGTGCAAGCGGCGGGGTGGGGGTGTTTGTGTTGGGGTTTGGGGGTGTGTGTGTGTAATTATGTGTCGAATTATGTGGGGTTTATTTTGTGTCCGAAAAGAAAGGGGGTTTGTGCTTTGGGGTGTTTAAAGTGGATCTTCCCGGGTCCCATTGGTCCCACAACCTCTTGTGACCTACCCCCCACCCTCCGGTACTTGACCCCTCACCTATTACAAAGTTGGGCCCAAAGTTGACCCCGGGCCCCCTACTTACAGTAAGTTACTTCCCCCTTGTTCAATGGGTTTTCCCAATTGCTATTCCTTATTGAATAAATTTAGTGCCTATTCTTTTCGTGCTTGAGATTAGGGCCAATTTTCCCTTCAGCTTTGGGGTTAATTTTGGGAAACCCGGAAAACCCCCTTTCCAAACCCCACTCATAGGTGGTTTCAGTACTTCAGTTTCCTGTAGCAGCCAGTAGATTGCCCCCGGGGTTGACGTCCTGGCTTAAAATTTTGCCTCCCAAATTTTTTCCGTTAATAAATTTCCCTATTAACTGTATTTCCTCACCGGTCCCAAAACGATTGTTTCATTTATTACTTCTTGGGGGGACACTTGACAAAAGTCGCCTTTTCCCACCCACATAACCGCCCACTCTGCCCACCCCCTTTTTTTTTTTACAAAATTGGGCCTTCCCCAAAGTTATGTGGTTCAGGCAAAAAAAAAAACAAATTCTAGGTTGTTCACTACCCTGACACGCTTTGCAACCCTTGCAGAACACTTGGGGAAACCCTAAAAAACCACATTTTTCCCGGAGCAGGAAGGCGTGACTCGCGCGCTGCTGTGTGTGGTGCGTCGTGTGGTGTGTGTGTGGTGTTTGTGTGTGGGTGGGGTGTGTGTGGGGTGTGTGGGGTGTGTGTGTGTGTTGGGTGAAAAGTGGGAGGAGAGAGAGAAAAATCGCAGTCTCAGGACTGAAGCCTAGTCGGCAACCCCACGATTTAATTTGCTTCAAAAACCTGCCCCTTTAAAAACCGCCAGCAAAAATACCTTCCCCGGGTCTCTAGCCTTTTTTTTTCCCAAAACGACGGGTTCACCAGCGTTTCATTTCCTTCTGTGTGATCTGCCTCATGAGCGTGCATACTCAATGAAACAGTATGGGAAAAAAGTAATGGCTGATCCACAAACAAAAGCGAAAGGGGTAAAAGGGTAAGGCTTATCCAAAACAAGAAAAAAAGTTTGGAAAAGGAAAGCTTCATAATGGATCCGGGGACGTGTATAAAAAATCGTGTGATAGTGGGAAAAAAAATTTAAAATTTTTTCAGGGATACTAAGGGGGTCCCAGATGGACTTGTGGGCCCCCAAACATTTTAATATATTTTTAAGGAACTGATACCTTTTATTGTTTGCAGATGATTATGACCATGAAAAAGATGAAAACAGAAAAACAAAAAAAAAAAGGAGAAAAAAACAAGAGTGGGCAAACGGGCGGGGCCCCTCGATTCAGCCCAAAAGTTTTAAATCACAAAAATTGGTGTGAGTAAAAGAGGAGGCGAGTACAAAATTGGGGAAAGAACTCAAAAAGTCAAAAAAGGCAAAAGGGGGAACATTTGCCGTACTAAGTTTAACTGCGAAACATCGGGACAATGCAGATGTAAAACCCGGAATTGTGACTAAGCCAATACATTTTTGGGACTATAAATCATCTTATATGCCCTTAAAAAACATGCAGCTGCAGTATAGACCCCTAATGATCAAGCTTTCTGAAAAATTTTCCCAAAAGCCAGCGATGGGGCATCCAGGACGACCACGAAAGAAATTTAACCTAATTTCGTCTTAAGAGCAAAAAAAAAATAATTAAAAATAGATTTTGATATACAAAAAACTCAAAGAATTACGGGGAAAAGAGAGAGGTAAAGCTTGACAGGGGGGAGGAGGTTAGATAACATACACAGAAGTTAAAAAAAATACACAATCACAAGGACTTGTTAAAAAATGTGCAGTAAATTTTTATTAATTTTGAAATGGCAGGATGATGTAGTGAGAGCAAATTTTATAAAGTTTTAGAGATATAAATGGGGACTAAGAGGAAAGGAACCAACAATGCGGCAAATGTTGCAAAGACACGGGGCCCGGGAGCTAGACACCACGTCTACAATCACAGTCAGCGAGCAAATTATGCTTTCTAGTTTTTCCCCTCTCCCCACCCATCAATTTTTTCCCCCCACCCTTGGCCCCCTTCCCCCCCCCTCTTCCCTCTTCAGTTTAAAAAAAACCCCCAAAAGGAGCTTCCCCAAAAGGTGAACGGCATCGCAAACTGCAAAAGCAATTATATCTCCTTCCCCCCCCAAACCCATTGGAGCAAACAAAAAAAAATTGTTTCCCAGAAATCCCAAAGAGGCACGTATTCATTTTAATTTGGTTTTCCAGAATAGACCTTTGACCCTTTAATCGCCGCTCTACCCCCAGGAAAAACGATGTCTCCACCACAGGGCTCAGCCCCCCCCTCCAGGGTCAAAGGGGGGGGAGAGAGATCGCGCAACCCAAACGACTTTTCTCACAGACCGCTGCTTTAGGCCGGAAACGAGTGTTTGGTTTTGTTGTATGTGTGTTGCGTGCGTGTTGTGTTTTTGGGTAGTGTGTGTATTTTGTGTTGTGTGTGTGTGTGTGTGTTGTGTGTGTGTTGTGTGTGTGTTTGTTGGGGGGTTTTTTTTGGGTGTGTGTGTAGGTGTATCAATTTGTACCACCTTTTTGGGGTTGCAGGGGTCGAGTCACAGCTCCGGGCCCGCCTTTTCGCTGATTGCATAGGCCCTCTCTCTCCCGCCCCATGAGCTCTATCTACCTCCCCTTTAAAAATATGATGGTTTCCCTCCATCGTCACTTTCTGGCTATTCCCGGCTGACTACTAATGACTGAGAAATCTTCCTAACACCCCTTTTGATTCATCTGAGTTTTTCAATTTCCCAATTGTGACCTTTGTGTCTGTGTCCCTTCTCGGGAACATCCCTCTTTGCCCCCCTTTGCCATTCCCGAATTTTTTTTATATGTCGTTATCATGTCCCCCCAGACCCTCCTGCCCTCCAGTGTTCCCCCGATTTCCTAACATTTTTTCGTGGGGACAACCCCCGTAGCCCTGGACCTCTTTGAAACCTTTGCATTTCTTAATTTTTTGACGTGCTTGACTGGTGTGGATTCCAAACTGGGCGATACTCCGTAGGGCCTGCGTAAAGGGTTTTTACAGGTCAAAAACGAATCCTTACTGGGGTTCGGAACGCTATCCGTATTTTCCGGCGCCCTTTTGCTGCAAATTATCGTTGATGTGCGCCTCGGGAGATATGCTGGGTTTATACTCACCCCCAGATCTTTTTTTGAGTGAGGTTTGCAGTTTTTGGGGCCATCAAAAATATATTGTGTTGCCGTCTTCTTTCCCCTTTCCCCCAATCTTCATGATTTTGCATTTGGCGGGGTTTAAATTAAGGAGCCATTGCCCGGACCGGGGTTGTAGCCTGTCCAGGTCTCTTTGTGCCTGTATCCTCATCGATTTTATTTTTCTCATTAACGAGGGATCATCTGCAAACAAGGGCACTTCTGAAACTATCCCTTCCGTTAGTCGTTCACATTACCAAAAACAAAACACAGGTCCTAGGATGACCCGTGGGGAACCCGCTTGTCACAGGCGCCCACTATGACACCTCGTCGGTACCCTGCCGTTGTTCCTCCCTGTCGATATTCTCTGATCCATTGCAGTGCCTTTTCCCGTTTTGTGTGATTGATCCTCAAGCTTTTGCAGTAAAACCTTTGTGGGAACTGAATCGAAGGCCTTCTTGCAGTCCAAAAATATGCAGTCGATCCATCCCTCTCTCTCTTGTCTTACTTCTGTCACCTTGTCATAAAACTAACTCTAGTAGGTTTGTGAACAGGATTTTCCTTCCCTGAAACCGTGCTGGTTGTCAATTATACACTTGTTTCTTTCCAGGTGCCCCACCACTCTCCTCCTGATGATCTTCTCCATGACCTTGCATACTATACACGTTAGTGATACAGGTCTGTAGTTTAGTGCCTCATGTCTGTCTCCCTTTTTAAAAACTGGGACTACATTTGCCATTTTCCATACCTCAGAGAGTTGCCCAGTTTCAAATGATGTGTTGAAGATCTTTTGTTAATGGCTCACACAATATCTCTGCTCCCTCTTTAAGGACCCATGGAGAGATGTTGTCTGGTCCCACCGCCTTTGAGGTGTCAAGTTCGCATAGCAGCTTCTTCACCTCCTCCTTGGTTATATGTACCTCACCAGCACTTGCTGGTGTGCCCCCCTGTTCTGATTTTCTGGAGTCCTACTGGTTTCCACTGTAAATACCTCTTTAAATCTTGTGTTGAGCTCCTGACATACCTCTTGGTCGTTTCTTGTGAATTCCCCATCACCCTTCCTCAGTCTGATTACCTGGTCCTTGACTGTTGTTTTCCTCCTGATGTGGCTGTACAACAGCTTCGGGTCAGTCTTTACTTTTGATGCTATGTCATTTTCATATTGTCTCTGAGCCTCCCTTCTTATCTGTGCATATTCGTTTCTGGCTCTTCGGCTGATTTCTTTATTTTCCTGAGTTCTCTGTCTTCTGTACCTTTTCCATTCTCTAGTACACCTAGTTTTTGCCTCCCTACACCTTTGGGTGAACCAAGGACTCGTTCTGTTCTTCCCATTATTTCTGTTTCCCTTGGGAACAAACCTCTCCTCTGCCTCCTTGCATTTTGTTGCTACTTAGTCCATCATTTCTTGTGCTGGTTTTCCTGTCAGTTCCCTCTCCCACTGAATGTCTTGAAGGAAGTTCCTCATGCCTGAGTAGTTCCCCCTTTTGTAGTTTGGTTTTTCCCAGCCTATTCCTGCTACTCTCTCCACTTGGAGCTCAACTATGAAGTCGAAGCACAGAACTACATGATCACTAGCTCCCAGGGGCCTTTCATACATGATACCCTCGATGTCCGAACTACTCATGGTGAATACAAGGTCTGGCCTTGCTGGTTCATCCTCTCCTCTCTCTCTGGTAGTGTCTCTAACATGTTGATGCATGAGGTTTTCCAGTACCACATCCATCATCTTGGCTCTCCATGTTTCGGGACCCCCATGGGGCTCCAGGTTTTCCCAGTCAATCTCCTTGTGATTGAAATCACCCATAACTAGTAACTTTGCTCCCCCCATGTGTGTGTATGTGTGTGTGTGTATGTGTGTGTGTGTGTGTGTGTGTGTGTGTGTGTGTGTGTGTGTGTGTGTGTGTGTGTGTGTGTGTGTGAGGCGTTCCTGTGTGTGTGTATATTCACCTATCTGTGGTTGCAGTGGTTCGAGACAGCTCCTGGTCCCGCCTCTTCACTGATTGCCACTAGGTCCTCTCTCTCCCGCTCCATAAGCTTTATCAAACATCGTCTTAAAAGAATGTATGGTTCCTGCCTCCACTACATCACTTGCTAGACTATTTCACTTTCTGAAAACTCTATGACTAAACAAATACTTCCTAACATCCCTTTGATTCATCTGAGTCTTCAACTTCGAATTGTGACCCCTTGTTTCTGTGTCTCACCTCTGGAACATCATGTCTCTGTCCACCTTGTCAATTCTTCGCAGTATTTTGTATATCGTTATCATGTCTTCCCTAACCTTCCTGTCCTCCAGTGTCGTCAGGCCGATTTCCCTTAACCATTCTTCGCAGGACATTTTCCTTATCTCTGGAACTAGCCTTGATGCAAACCTTCGCACTTTCTCTAATCTCTTGACGTGCTTGACCAGGTGTGGGCTCCAAACTGGTGCTGCATACTCCAGTATGGGCCTGACGTACAAGGTGTACAGTCTTGAACGATTCCTTACTGAGGTATCGGAACGCTATTTTCGGGTTTGCCAGGCACCCATATGCTGTAGCAGTTAACTGGTTTATGTGTGCCTCGGAGATGTGCTTGGTATTATACTCACCTCAAGATTCTTTCCCTTGATGAGGTTTGCAGTCTTTGGCCACCTAGCCTATACTCTGTTCTTCTTTCTCCTTCCCCGATTTTCATGACTTTGCATTTGGCGGGGTTAAATTCGAGGAGCCAATTGCTGGACCAAGCTTCCAGCCTGTACAGGTCTCTTTGTGGTCCTGCCTGATCCTCATCCGATTTAATTCTCCTCATTAACTTCACATCATCTGCAAACAGGGACACTTCTGAGTCTATCCCTTCCGTCATATCATTAACCTATACCAGAAATAGCACTGGTCCTTGGAATGAACCCTGTGAAACCCGCTCGTCAAAGGTGCCCACACTTACACCTCGTCACGTACCATGACTCGTTGTTGCCTCCCTCTCGGGTATTGTCTGATCCAATGCAGTGTCCTTCCTGTTATTCGTGCCTGATGTTCTAGCTCTTGCACTAATCTCTTGTGAGGAACTGTGTCGACGTCCTTCTTGCAGTCCAAGAAAATGCAATCTACCCACCCCTCTCTCTCATGAACTCGTGCTGGTTATCATTTATAGGTGCTCCACCTGATAATCTTCTCCATGACTTTGCATACTATACACGTCAGTGACACTGGTCTATAGTTTAGTGCCTCTTGCCTGTCTCCTTTCTTAAAAATGGAGACTACATTTACCGTCTTCCATACTTCAAGCAGTTGCCCAGTTTCAATGGATGTGTTGAAAATTGTTGTTAGTGGCACATAGAGCATCTCTCCTCCCTCTCTAAGGACTCATGGAGAGATATTGTCCGGCCCCACCGCCTTTGGGGTATCAAGGTCCTGATGTGGCTATACAACAGTTTCGGGTCAGATCTGACTACTGATGCTATGTCGTTTTCATACTGTCACTGGGCCTTCCTAATTATCTGTGGTTACTCGTTTCTGGCTCTTCGACTAATCTCTTTATTTTCGTGGGTCCTTTGTCTTTTGTACTTTTTCCATTCTCCCTACACCTTTGGGTAAACCAATGGCTCGTTCTGGTCTTCCCATTATTTCTGTTGCTCTTGGGAACAAACATTTCCTCTGCCTCCTTGTATTTAGTTATTACATAGTCCACCATTTCGTTTACTGATTTTCCTACCAATTCTCTTTCCCACTGAACCTCCTGCAGGAAGTTCCTCATGCCTGTGTAGTTCCCCCATTTGTAGTTTGGCTTTTCCCATCCTACTTCCTGTTACCCTCTCCACTTATAGCTCTATTAAGTTATCAAAGCTCAGAACCACATTATCACTAACTCCTTTCATATGTAATGTATTCAGTGTCCGAGCTACTCAGGGTGAACATGAGGTCCAGTTATGCTGTCTCATCCTCACCTCTCTCTTTGGTAGTGTCCCTAACATGTTGATGCATGAAGTTTTCCAGTACCATATACATCATCTTGGCTCTCCATGTTTCGGGACCCCGTGTGGTTCCAGGTTTTCCCAATCAATCTCCTTTTGATTGAAATCGCCCATAATTAGTAACTTTGCTCTACTCATGTGATCTCTTCTGGCCAACTCAGCTAGTGTGTCCACCATTCCTCTGTTGCTCCCTTCATATTCTTCTCTTGGCCTCCCGCAGTTCTGTGGCGGGTTATTCATCACTGCAATGACTACCTTAAGTACCCCAGACTGAACTGTACCTACTATGTAGTCCCTTTTGCCCATATCGTCCATTCCTTCCATTTCCTGAAATCCCCGTCGGTTTTTAATGAGCAGTGCATTTCATCCTCCCCCTCTGCTCCGTCTGTCTTTCCTCATGATCTGATATCCGGGTGGGAAGACTGGATCTGTTATCATCCCGGTGAGTTTCGTTTCAGCGACTGCTATAATGTCTGGGGACGTCTCCTTAATTCTTCCATGCCACTCTTCAAATTTATTTGTTATTCTATCCGCATTCGTATACCAAACCTTCAACTTCTTATCTGAAACTCTCGAACCACAGACAGATTCCATCGTTCATATTGTATGTGATCTATATAATACAATTGTTTCCTATGGGCCTAACCCAACGCCTTTCTCACTCCTTTTTGTCCACAGGTTGGTACCTAATATGTATACTGTTTGGCCTGTCTCCCTATAACCTCACTCACTATAACCTCAACTTGTGGCTTTTCCTTCCCAGTAAATCCGTGTTCTATTCAAGATAAAGTCCAGTCCTGGACAAAGAGTGGTGATAAAGGTTTTCCTGCCAACAATGTCTATCTACTACCTGATAATAAACACATGTGCAACAGTTACGTATCTTTATTACTGCCTTTCTATATGACTGAAGAAGCCTACTAACTGTTGCACATGTATCTTACTCATCTTGTCGGTATTTTATACCATTTTCAACATGTCTACTACCTGTCACATTATTTAACCTCCAGCGGGTCACCATCTCATCAGAGCCAGGGAAAAAAAATCTTTAATTATCACATTCACTGGGAAACGCTTACTTCTAGGGCCGTATAATGCTTGGGAAAGGGGCAGTAATCAGTGGCTTCGTAAGTTCAGTAAAGAGAAAGATGGAAAGTAGAGAGGAGTTTGATGTAATCAATCCCTCAACCTGGAGTCAATGTCTTCAGTCCCTCAAATTTCTCCTCATTGGACTGAAGAAGCCACTGGCTGGCGAAACATTACCAGAATAAAGAAAGTTAAATGTTACACAAATGTCTCATTAATCAATTTGTCGTTTATCTAAACTATTTACAGAAAATTCTACCATCTTGTAGGAAGTGATCTCATAGTGACGTATCACAGCAGACTAACAAGTAATGAGAACAGCATCAGCTGTTCCCTCTCTGGATCATCACTCTGATGATCTAGAGGAGGGGGAGGGTCTTTTGTTATTAGATGATCAAAAATTATATGCCTTTTGAGAAAATGTCTGGCATGTTTTGCTCTAGCTACTGAAGGTCAAGGCCTCTAATAATTCTGATTAGAGACCAGCTATTATAGGCTCGAGGTTTCACTAGTGCTTAATTTGACCAATATTTATAAAGTGGAAAACTCTTGAATAATACAAACTAGTGCTTGATAAACTATAATGATATAGGTCTCCACAGAATAAAATACAGTCCAATTGTACTCAGGCAACCTGGCAATAATGATGTAATTCCTAAGATTTGTTGAGATTTTCTCCTCTATGACTGGAAGGACTAACTATTGAGCAGTGCTTAGAGGCATGTAGGTATTAACCAAAGTGCATTCTCCTATACTGATCTCCACCAGATACTTGATGATCTTCTAGTGATATAAATGGATCTCATTTTGGCTATAAGCAGAATCACCAAGATTGTGTGACAAAAGAGAATGAAGTGATGTTTCCGACACCAACACTTAACAAAGGTGTCACGTATGCCTGCCCGATCAAGCAGTCGAGACATTCTGACACAGTGTCGACGCCCATGCCGTCTTAGGCTGGATGGTATACTTAAGAAGCTCTTAGAAAACAAGCTGATTGAAGTATCAGACAGATCGCCGAAAATCTGAGCTTAACAAAGTCAGCTAAAGCTAACAGGAAAAATATCCGAGTATTCCTGATTCGACGGTATAATAATAACTTTAGACAGGGAGGGTCCATTTATAGAACTGTCAGTTGCAAGTGACATCTTAGTGTCGGTCTATGAGCCCCGAATGACGAGAGTTGAACAGCAGGCTATTAAATCCGTCTAAAGAAACCCAGGTGCGTCAGTCTGAAAGGGAATGATTATAGACTTCTTAACAGACGAATATTTTATCGTATATAAACAGTTGTGAGCTGGCAGGTGATTAAAAAACATTTTCTCGCCAAAAGAAGGTTTTATTACCACAACGCTTTACTAAGTGGAGGTTTTATCAAGAACCCGACAAAGTCCACTAGTGGGTGAAACGTCGTATTTATCATAAGGTTTCATTGCCAAAGATGCCTTTATACTACTTAATATTTTCCCTAGTGTAGTCAAGTCCTAAGACTTCTTACGTGAATAATACGAGTACATTTAAATACATTACTGAGAAACTTCATTTTTGTGCTTCTTTCTGAACCACCTTTATATATCTGTTGTTCTGATGATCACATTAGAACATTTCTCAAGATGATTAAATAAGTTTTTAAAATGTTGGAAAATAGTTAGTAATAAGTTGAGGGAAATGAAGGTATAACAGATTCATTTCAAGAATCGACCTTCAGGTCAATGTTCAAGAGTTCGCTACTTTTATTTCTAAAAGATTTCGACTACATAATAGGATTCTTCTGGTACTACAGAGGCGATTAATTACGGAGGCAGCAGTCACACTGGGGAAGTTAACATGAAGTGATCAGCCCATTAGCCCAGAGGTGGTCAGTCCCTCAGGTGTTCAGCATCATAGTGTTGAACACTGTGAAACTGAGGCTACACTTTATTTAATGATAAATTAGACACATGTGGTCAGTCCATCAATCAAGATTGATGGACTGACCACATCGACTCAAGGTTGAGGGACTGATTACCTCATTCTCCTTCTGCTCTTCAAGATTCTCCTTTGTATGGACTGATGAAGCCACTGTGTGGCGAAACGTTTCCTCAATAAAGATACCCAAGAGTTGTACATGTGTCTAATTTATCAACATGTCGGTTCTCTGAACCAGTCATCTACAAACTTTATTTAATATTACGGAAACTGAAAACCTCTCAAGACTGAAGGAATGACAACTACAGAACTACTGCTTTGCAGTTACAAATCGGTATTGTATACCGTTAATATTACCTCCCATCATAAATAAGGAGAATCACCAGCAGACACGTAAGTGCTTTCAAGGCGAAACTTCATCAGATTCTGTAAATAATTCCTGACACGGTAGACAAGCAAGACACATGTGCAACAATTAGGTATCTCTACTGCAAAACGTTTCGCCTATATGGCAAACTTCATCAGTCGAATACAATGATGGCTAATATGGAGCAAGAAGCAAAGGAGAGGTAAAGATGAAGTGAACAGTCAATTATCCTTGGAAAAGTAATTTGAGGTGGTCAGTCCCTCAGCTCCTGATATGCGAAGCTGTAGTGCTTACGTTATATTGCGAGCAGCTGGATCCAACACTCTGACTTGCTTGGTCGTCAATCAGGAGGCTAGGTCCTAGACCGAACAGTGAGGCAGGGGAAGATGACCTGTTCCAGTCATCTTCACCTGCCCGACTCCTTTTCTCCTGCTCCAGTCATCATCCTCTGCTCCAGTCATCATCCTCTGCTCCAGTCATCATCCTCTGCTCCAGTCATCAACCCCTGCTCCAGTCATCATCCCCTGCTCCAGTCATCAACCCCTGCTCCAATCATAATTCCATGCTCCAGTCATCATCCCCTGCTCCAGTCATCAGCCCCTGCTCCAGTCATCATTCCCGGCTCCAGTCATCATCCCCTACTCCAGTCATCATCCCCTGCTCCTGTCATCAACCCCTGCTCCAATCATAATTCCATGCCCCAGTCATCATCCCCTACTCCAGTCATCATCCCCTGCTCCAGTCATCAACCCCTGCTCCAATCATAATTCCATGCTCCAGTCATCATCCCCTGCTCCAGTCATCAGCCCCTGCTCCAGTCATCATTCCCGGCTCCAGTCATCATCCCCTACTCCAGTCATCATCCCCTGCTCCTGTCATCAACCCCTGCTCCAATCATAATTCCATGCTCCAGTCATTCATCCCCTGCTCCAGTCATCAGCCCCTGCTCCAGTCATCATTCCCGGCTCCAGTCATCATCCCCTGCTCCAGTCATCATCCCCTGCTCCTGTCATCAACCCCTGCTCCAATCATAATTCCATGCTCCAGTCATCATCCCTGCTCCAGTCATCATTCCCGGCTCCAGTCATCATTCCCTGCTCCAGTCATCAGCCCCTGCTCCAGTCATCATTCCCGGCTCCAGTCATCATCCCCTGCTCCAGTCATCATTCCCGGCTCCAGTCATCATCCCCTGCTCAGTCATCATCCCCTGCTCCAGTCATCATTCCCGGCTCAGTCTTCATCCCTGCTCCAGTCATCAGCCCTGCTCTAGTCATCATTCCCGGCTCCAGTCATCATCCCCTGCTCCAGTCATCATCCCCTGCTCAGTCATCAGCCCTGCTCCAGTCATCATTCCGGCTCCAGTCATCATCCCCTGCTCCAGTCATCATCCCTGCTCCTGTCATCAACCCTGCTCCAGTCATCAGCCCCTGCTCCAGTCATCATTCCCGGCTCCAGCATCTCCCCTGCTCCAGTCATCATACCCTGCTCCAGTCATCATCCCCTGCTCCTGTCATCAACCCCTGCTCCAATCATAATTCCATGCTCCAGTCATCATCCCCTGCTCCAGTCATCATTCCCGGCTTCAGTCATCATCCCTGCTCCAGTCATCAGCCCCTGCTCCATCATCATTCCCGGCTCCAGTCATCATCCCTGCTCCAGTCATCATTCCCGCTCCAGTCATCATCCCCTGCTCCAGTCATCAGCCCCTGCTCAGTCATCATTCCCGGCTCCAGTCATCATCCCTGCTCCAGTCATCAGCCCCTGCTCCAGTCATCATTCCCGGCTCCAGTCATCATCCCATGCTCCAGTCATCATCCCCTGCTCCAGTCATCAGCCCCTGCTCCAGTCATCATTCCCGGCTCCAGTCATCATCCCCTGCTCCAGTCATCATCCCCTGCTCCTGTCATCAACCCTGCTCCAATCATAATTCCATGCTCCAATCATCATCCCCTGCTCCAGTCATCAACCCCTGCTCCAGTCATCATTCCCGGCTCCAGTCATCATCCCCTGCTCCAGTCATCATCCCCTGCTCCAGTCATCAGCCCCTGCTCCAGTCATCATTCCCGGCTCCAGTCATCATCCCCTGCTCCAGTCATCATCCCCTGCTCCTGTCATCAACCCCTGCTCCAATCATAATTCCATGCTCCAGTCATCATCCCCTGCTCCAGTCATCATTCCCGGCTTCAGTCATCATCCCCTGCTCCAGTCATCAGCCCCTGCTCCAGTCATCATTCCCGGCTCCAGTCATCATCCCCTGCTCCAGTCATCATTCCCGGCTCCAGTCATCATCCCCTGCTCCAGTCATCAGCCCCTGCTCCAGTCATCATTCCCGGCTCCAGTCATCATCCCCTGCTCCAGTCATCAGCCCCTGCTCCAGTCATCATTCCCGGCTCCAGTCATCATCCCATGCTCCAGTCATCATCCCCTGCTCCAGTCATCAGCCCCTGCTCCAGTCATCATTCCCGGCTCCAGTCATCATCCCCTGCTCCAGTCATCATCCCCTGCTCCTGTCATCAACCCCTGCTCCAATCATAATTCCATGCTCCAATCATCATCCCCTGCTCCAGTCATCAACCCCTGCTCCAGTCATCATTCCCGGCTCCAGTCATCATCCCCTGCTCCAGTCATCATCCCCTGCTCCAGTCATCAGCCCCTGCTCCAGTCATCATTTCCGGCTCCAGTCATCATCCCCTGCTCCAGTCATCATCCCCTGCTCCTGTCATCAACCTCTGCTCCAGTCATCATCCCCAGCTTCAGTCATCATCCCCTGCTCCAGTCATCAACCCCTGCTTCAATCATAACTCCATGCTCCAGTCATCATCCCCTGCTCCTGTCATCAGCCCCTGCTCCAGTCATCATTCCCGGCTCCAGTCATCATCCCCTGCTCCTGTCATCAACCTCTGCTCCAGTCATCATCCCTTGCGCCAGTCATCAACCCCTGCTCCAGTCATCATCCCTTGCGCCAGTCGTCAACCCCTGCTCCAGTCATCAACCCCTGCTCCAGTCATTGACCCCTGCTCCAGTCATCAACCCCTGCTTCAGTCATCAACCCCTGCTCCAGTCATTATCCCCTGCTCCAGTCATCAACCCCTGCTCCAGTCATCAACCCCTGCTCCAGTCATTATCCCCTGCTCCAGTCATCAACCCCTGCTCCAGTCATCATCCAATGCTCCAGTCATCAACCCCTGCTTCAGTCATCATCCTCTGCTCCAGTCATTTTTCCCTGCTCCAGTCATTACCCCTTGTTCCAGTCATTTTCCCCTGCTCCAGTCATTACCCCTTGCTCCAGTCATTTTCCCCTACTCCAGTCATTACCCTTTGCACCAGTCATTTTCCCCTGCTCCAGTCATTACCCCTTGCACCAGTCATTTTCCCCTGCTCCAGTCATTACCCCTTGCACCAGTCATTTTCCCCTGCTCCAGTCATTACCCCTTGCTCCAGTCATTTTCCCCTGCTCCAGTCATTACCCCTTGATCCAGTCATTTTCCCCTGCTCCAGTCATTACCCCTTGCACCAGTCATTTTCCCCTGCTCCAGTCATTACCCCTTGCACCAGTCATTTTCCCCTGCTCCAGTCATTACCCCTTGCACCAGTCATTTTCCCCTGCTCCAGTCATTACCCCTTGCTCCAGTCATTTTCCCCTGCTCCAGTCATTACCCCCTGCTCCAGTCATTACCCCTTGCTCCAGTCATCGGTTCTAGTCATCTCTCAAAAAACCTTTGATATATTATATTTGTTTTCCAACTAAACAAGATACAGTTTTTTTTCAATAAATAACTCGGGTCGTTGTTTTTCAATAACTTGTTCAGAATTTTGTCGACGTATTTGTGAGATATCAAAGAAATATTTATTTTAATGAGTTAGAGAATCACGTTATTTTTATCAAATGAAAAATCCAAAAATGGCTCATCTGAAGCGAGTAAAGATTTATTTATACGTTTATTAATGAGTGTTTGTGGTAGTTGCTTTGGTAATTTATTTACACACTTGTTAACGAGTGTTTGTTTGTTGTCGTTGCTTTGGTAGTGTATACATTAACGAGTGTTTGTTTGTTGTCGTTCTTTGGTAGTTTATTCATTAATGAGTTTTGTTTATTGTCGTTGCTTTGGTAGTTTATTCATTAACGAGTGTTTGTTGTCGTTGATTTGGTAGTTTATACATTAACGAGTGTTTGTTTGTTGTCGTTCTTTGGTAGTTTATACATTAACGAGTGTTTGTTGTCGTACTTTGGTAGTTTATACATTAACGAGTGTTTGTTTGTTGTCGTTCTTTGGTAGTTTATACATTAACGAGTGTTTGTTGTCGTTCTTTGGTAGTTTATACATTAACGAGTGTTTGTTTGTTGTCGTTCTTTGGTAGTTTATACATTAACGAGTTTTTGTTGTCGTTCTTTGGTAGTTTATACATTAACGAGTGTTTGTTGTCGTTGCTTTGGCAATTTATTAGAGCTTTTTTGTTATTACTTTAGTTGCTCGTTTGTAATTTAAAAAAAGTAATGAAAATGTTTAAGCATATACATATCTTTTTTTCTTTTGATGTATTTATGCCTGGTTAAGAGGTAACATGATAGGTCAAAACTTAATTACCAAGAACCTTCTTACCAAGAACCTTCTTACCAAGAACCTTCTTACCAAGAACCTTCTTACCAAGAACCTTCTTACCAAGAACCTTCTTACCAAGAACCTTCTTACCAAGAACCTTCTTACCAAGAACCTTCTTACCAAGAACCTTCTTACCAAGAACCTTCTTACCAAGAACCTTCTTACCAAGAACCTTCTTACCAAGAACCTTCTTACCAAGAGCCTACTTACTAAGAGCCTACTTACTAAGAGCCTACTTACTAAGAGCCTACTTACTAAGAGCCTACTTACAAAGAGCCTACTTACTAAGAGCCTACTTACTAAGAGCCTACTTACTAAGAGCCTACTTACCAAGAGCCTACTTACTAAGAGCCTACTTACTAAGAGCCTACTTACTAAGAGCCTACTTACCAAGAGCCTACTTACTAAGAGCCTACTTACTAAGAGACTACTTACTAAGAGCCTACTTACCAAGAGCCTACTTACTAAGAGCCTACTTACTAAGAGCCTACTTACTAAGAGCCTACTTACAAGAGCCTACTTACTAAGAGCCTACTTACTAAGAGCCTACTTACTAAGAGCCTACTTACCAAGAGCCTACTTACTAAGAGCCTACTTACTAAGAGCCTACTTACTAAGAGCCTACTTACTAAGAGCCTACTTACCAAGAGCCTACTTACTAAGAGCCTACTTACTAAGAGACTACTTACCAGCCTTTATCGCGCCTGCATTCATGATTACATGTGCATCTACTTACGCGTGTGCACGGGACAAATACATACTTGTACGTGTGTGTGTTTGTGCACAGGTGCGAAGCAGGGCTGGATTAAGGCACGGGCTTTAGGGGTCGCAGCCCAGGGGCCTCTCCCAGCTGGAGGGCCTCCAGAGAGTGAAAAGTGTTCACAGTTACATCACATACTTGATAAACTCTTGACTGTTGTCAATTGGGGCCTCACAGTACTTGCAGCCAGGGGCCCATAACATCTTAATCCGGGCCTAGAAAAGCGAGACTTAATAAAAGTCATGATTTTTATAATAAATCCAAAGACTTGTTGAGTTTTTGCCTTTTATTTAGCAAGTCATTTCTCGTAACCTCAAGAATTAGTCTGCTCATGAATCCTTAGAGTTTCCTTTCTCTCTTGCTATGTTTGCTGGGGTAATAGCTCCATGCCGGTGCTGTGGACTGTGAGATAGATCTCTCATGCGTCGTTTACTGCAACATGAACGGCAGAATGTCGTTCTTAAGTTAATTAGGAGCACATAAGAGATGGCGTTATTCAGGGAAAGTGCGTCTCCGGTGAAATGTTTCATGTCATGCTTACCCTTAAGTTTTCTCTAGTATTCCGAGATTTGTAGCCTCTTCTCCCCCTAATGGGTGTGTACTCACCTAACTGTTGTTGTTCCTGGCCCCGCCTCTTCACTGGTCGCTACTGGGTCACTGATTCCCTGCTCTGTGAGCTTTATCATACCTCTTCTTAAAGCTATGTATCGATCCTGCCTCCACTACATCGCTTCCCAAACTATTCCACTTCCTGACTACTCTGTGCCTGAAGAAATATTTCCTAACATCCCTGTGATTCATCTGTGTCTTCAACTTCCATCTGTTACCCTTTTTTTGCTGTGTCCAATCTCTGGAACATTCTGTCTCTGTCCACCTTGTCGATTCCTCTCAGTATTTTATATGTCGTTATCATGTCTTCCCTATCTCTCCTGTCCTCCAGTGTCGTCGTAGGACATACCCCTTAGCTCTGGGACTAGTCTTGTTGCAAACCTTTGCACTTCCTCTAGTTTCTTTACGTGCTTGGCTAGGTGTGGGTTCCAAACTGGTGCCGCATACTCCAATTTGGGCCTAACGTACACGGTGTACAGGATCCTGAACGATTCCTTATTAAGATGTTGGAATGCTGTTCTGAGGTTTCCTAGGCGCCCTTATGCTTCAGCTGTTATTTGGTTGATGTGCGCTTCAGGAGATGTGTCCGGTGTTATACACACCCCAAGATCTTTTTTATTGAGTAAAGTTTGTAGCCTTTGGCTCCCTAGACTGTACTCTGTCTGCGGTCTTCTTTACCCTTCACAATCTTCATGATTTTGCAATTGGTGGGGTTGAATTCCAGGAGTCAGTGGCTGGACCAGGCCTGTGTGTGTGTGTGTGTGTGTGTGTGTGTGTGTGTGTGTGTGTGTGTGTGTGTGTGTGTGTGTGTGTGTGTGTGTGTGTGTGTGTGTGTGTGTATGTATCTGTGTGTTGTGTGTGTGTGTGTTTATATGTGTGTGTGTATGTGTGTATGTGTGTGAGTGTGTGTACTCACCTAGTTGTACTCACCTAGTTGAGGTTGCGGGGGTCGAGTCCGAGCTCCTGGCCCCGCCTCTTCACTGATCGCTACTAGGTCACTCTCCCTGAGCCGTGAGCTTTATCATACCTCTGCTTAAAGCTATGTATGGATCCTGCCTCCACTACATCGCTTCCCAAACTATTCCACTTACTGACTACTCTGTGGCTGAAGAAATACTTCCTAACATCCCTGTGATTCATCTGTGTCTTCAGCTTCCAACTGTGTCCCCTTGTTACTGTGTCCAATCTCTGGAACATCCTGTCTTTGTCCACCTTGTCAATTCCTCTCAGTATTTTGTATGTCGTTATCATGTCCCCCCTATCTCTCCTGTCCTCCAGTGTCGTCAGGTTGATTTCCCTTAACCTCTCCTCGTAGGACATACCTCTTAGCTCTGGGACTAGTCTTGTTGCAAACCTTTGCACTTTCTCTAGTTTCTTCACGTGCTTGGCTAGGTGTGGGTTCCAAACTGGTGCCGCATACTCCAATATGGGCCTAACGTACACGGTGTACAGGGTCCTGAATGATTCCTTATTAAGATGTCGGAATGCTGTTCTGAGGTTTGCTAGGCGCCCATATGCTGCAGCAGTTATTTGGTTGATGTGCGCTTCAGGAGATGTGCCTGGTGTTATACTCACCCCAAGATCTTTTTCCTTGAGTGAGGTTTGTAGTCTCTGACCTCCTAGACTGTACTCCGTCTGCGGCCTTCTTTGCCCTTCCCCAATCTTCATGACTTTGCACTTGGTGGGATTGAACTCCAGGAGCCAATTGCTGGACCAGGTCTGCAGCCTGTCCAGATCCCTTTGTAGTTCTGCCTGGTCTTCGATCGAGTGAATTCTTCTCATCAACTTCACGTCATCTGCAAACAGGGACACCTCAGAGTCTATTCCTTCCGTCATGTCGTTCACAAATACCAGAAACAGCACTGGTCCTAGGACTGACCCCTGCGGGACCCCGCTGGTCACAGGTGCCCACTCTGACACCTCGCCACGTACCATGACTCGCTGCTGTCTTCCTGACAAGTATTCCCTGATCCATTGTAGTGCCTTCCCTGTTATCCCTGCTTGGTCCTCCAGTTTTTGCACCAATCTCTTGTGTGGAACTGTGTCAAACGCCTTCTTGCAGTCCAAGAAAATGCAATGTGTGTGTGTGTGTGTATGTGTGTGTGTGTGTGTGTGTGTGTGTGTGTGTGTGTGTGTGTTTGTATGTGTGTGTGTGTGTATGTGTGTATGTGTGTGTGTGTGTGTGTGTGTGTGTGTGTGTGTGTGTGTGTGTGTGTGTGTGTGTGTGTGTGTGTGTGTGTGTGATCTTTTTTTATCGTTTCCAGCCTTTCGTCTCAGATTTTCTCGACGTTGGAAATAAAGATGAATAAGTTGTCAGTCTAGATCTCCTTGTATCCCGTCCCTCTGTTCTTCATATATATTCACCGCATAGACATTGCTCGCATAGACATAGCAGATAATACACACACACACACACACACACACACACACACACACACACACACACACACACACACACACACACACACACACACACACACACACACACTCACACACACACACATACACACATGGGGGTCCCGAAACATGGAGAGCCAGGATGGTGGACGTGGTGCTGGAAAACCTCATGCACCAACATGTTAAGGACACTACCAGAGTGAGAGGGGAGGATGAACCAGCAAGATTGGACCTTGTGTTCACCCTGGGCAGCTCAGACATTGAGGACATCAAGTATGAGAGTCCCCTAGGAGCTAGCGACCACGTGGTTCTGTGCTTTGAATACATAGTAGAGCTGCAAGTGGAGAGAATAACAGGAGTTGAAAGGGAAAAGCCTGACTATAAAAGAGGGGACTACATAGGGTTGAAGAACTTCCTGCGAGAGGTCCAGTGGGACAGAGAACTGGCAGGAAAGCCAGTAAATGAAATGATGGAATATGTAACAACAAAATGCAAGGAGGCAGTGGAAAGGTTTATTCCCAAGGGCAACAGTAACAACGGGAAGACCAGAACGAGCCCCTGGTTTACCCGACGGTGTAAGGAGGCAACAACAAAGTGCAATAGAGAATGGAAAAAGTACAGAAGGCAGAGAACACACGAAAATAGGGAGATCAGTCGCAGAGCACAGGTAAGGAGGGAGGCCCAGCGACAGTATGAAAATGACATAACATCGAGAATCAAGACTGACCCAAAACTGTTGTATAGCCACATCAGGAGGAAGACAACAGTCAAAGACCAGGTGATCAGATTAAGGACAGAAGGTGGAGAACTCACAAGAAATGATCAGGAGGTATGTGAGGAGCTGAACAGGAGATTTAAGGAAGTTTTTACAGTATAGACAGGAAGGGCTGTGGGAAGACAGCACAGAAGGGAACATCAAGAGGGAATATACCAACAAGTGTTGGATGACATACGAACAACCGAGGAGGAGGTGAAGAAGCTCTTAAGTGACCTTGACACCTCAAAGGCGATGGGACCGGACAACATCTCTCCATGGGTCCTTAGAGAAGGAGCAGAGATGCTGTGCGTGCCTCTAACCACAATCTTCAACACATCCATTGAAACTGGGCAACTACCTGAGAAATGGAAGACAGCTATTTAAGAAAGGAAGCAGAAACGAGGCACTAAACTACAGACCTGTGTCTCTGACATGTATTGTGTGCAAAGTCATGGAGAAGATTATCAGGAGGAGAGTGGTCGAACACCTGGAAAGGAACAAGATTATAAATGAAAACCAGCATGGGTTCATGGAAGGCAAATCTTGTATCTCAAACCTCCTGGAGTTTTATGACAAGGTAACAGAAGTAAGACACGAGAGAGAGGGTTGGGTAGATTGCGTTTTCCTAGAATGCAGGAAGGCCTTTGACACAGTTCCCCACAAGAGATTAGTGCAGAAGCTGGAGGATCAGGCGCATGTAAAAGGGAGGGCACTGCAATGTATAAGGGAATACCTGACAGGGAGGCAGCAACGAGTCATGGTACGTGAAGAGGTATCACAGTGGGCGCCTATTACGAGCGGGGTCCCACAGGGATCAGTTCTAGAACCAGTGCTATTTTTGATATATGTGAACGACATGATGGAAGGAATAGACTCTGAAGTGTCCCTGTTCGCAGATGACGTGAAGTTGATGAGAAGAATTAAATCGGACGAGGATGAGGCAGGACTGCAAAGAGACCTGGAGAGGCTGGACATGTGGTCCAGTAACTGGCTTCTCGAATTCAATCAAGCCAAATGCAAAGTCATGAAGATTGGGGAGGGGCAAAGAAGACCGCAGACAGAGTATAGGCTAGGTGGACAAAGACTACAGACCTCACTCAGGGAGAAAGATCTTGGGGTGACCAAAAACACCGAGCACATCACCGGAGGCACACATCAACCAAATAACCGCTGCAGCATACGAGCGCCTGGCAAACCTGAGAATAGCGTTCCGATATCTTAATAAGGAATCGTTCAAGACACTGTACACTGTGTATGTTAGGCCCATACTGGAGTATGCAGCACCAGTCTGGAACCCACACCTGGTCAAGCACGTCAAGAAGTTAGAGAAAGTACAAAGGTTTGCAACAAGGCTAGTCCCAGAGCTCAAGGGAATGTCGTACGAGGAAAGGTTAAGGGAAATCGGACTGACGACACTGGAGGACAGAAGGGTCAGGGGAGACATGATAACGACATACAAGATACTGCGGGGAATAGACAAGGTGGACAGAGATAGGATGTTCTATAGAGGGGACACAGGGACAAGGGGTCACAACTGGAAGCTGAAGACTCAGACGAGTCACAGGGACGTTAGGAAGTATTTCTTCAGTCATAGAGTTGTCAGCAAGTGGAATAGCTAGCAAGTGAAGTAGTGGAGGCAGGAACCATACATAGTTTTAAGAAGAGGTATGCAAAGCTCAGGAAGCAGAGAGAGAGAGGACCTAGTACGATCAGTGAAGAGGCGGGGCCAGGAGCTGAGTCTCGACCCTGCAATCCACAATTAGGTGAGTACAATTAGGTGAGTACACACACACACACATACACACACACACACACACACCACTCACACACACACACACACAAACACACACACACAACACACACACACACCACACACACACACACACACACACACACCACACACACACACACAGATACATACGGCCAAATCTGACCCGAAACTGTTGTACAGCCACATCAGGAGGAAAACAACAGTCAAGGACCAGGTAATCAGGCTAAGGAAGGAAGGAGGAGAGACAACAGGAAATGACCGTGAAGTATGTGAAGAAACTCAACAAGAGATTCAAAGAAGTGTTCACAGAGGGACAGAAGGGACTCCAGAAGACGGAGAGGTGGGGCACACCACCAAGTGCTGGACACAGTGCACACAACCGAGGAAGAAGTGAAGAGGCTTCTGAGTGAGCTAGATACCTCAAAGGCAATGGGGCCAGATAAACATCTCCCATGGTATTGAAAGAGGGAGCAGAGGCGCTATGTGTACCCCTAACAACAATATTCAATACATCTATCGAAAAGGAGATTGCCTGAGGCATGGAAGACAGCAAATGTAGTCCCAATCTTTAAAAAAGGAGAAGACATGAAGCATTAAACTACAGACCAGTGTCACTGACATGTATAGTATGCAAAAATCATGGAGAAGATTATCAGGAGAAGAGTGGTGGAACACCTAGAAAGGAATGATCTCATAAAACAGCAGCCAGCATGGTTTCAGGGACGGGAAATCCGTGTCCAAACCTACTGGAGTTCTATGACTGGTGACGCAGTAAGACAAGAGAGAGAGGGGTGGGTGGATTGCATTTTCTTGGACTGCAAGAAGGCGTTTGACACAGTTCCACAACAAGAGATTGGTGCAAAAACTGGAGGACCAAGCAGGGATAACAGTGGAAGGCACTACAATGGATCAGGGAATACTTGTCAGGAAGACAGCAGCGAGTCATGGTACGTGGCGAGGTGTCAGAGTGGGCACTGTGACCAGCGGGGTCCCGCAGGGGTCAGTCCTAGGACCAGTGCTGTTTCTGGTATTTGTGAACGACATGACGGAAGGAATAGACTCTGAGGTGTCCCTGTTTGCAGATGACGTGAAGTTGATGAGAAGAATACACTCGATCGAAGACCAGGCAGAACTACAAAGGGATCTGGACAGGCTGCAGACCTGGTCCAGCAATTGCTCCTGGAGTTCAATCCCACCAAGTGCAAAGTCATGAGATTGGGAAGGGCAAAGAAGGCCGCAGACGGAGTACAGTCTAGGGGGTCAGAGACTACAAACCTCACTCAAGGAAAAAGATCTTGGGGTGAGTATAACACCAGGCACATCTCCTGAAGCGCACATGAACCAAATAACTGCTGCAGCATATGGGCGCCTAGCAAACCTCAGAACAGCATTCCGACATCTTAATAAGGAATCGTTCAGGACCCTGTACACCGTATACGTTAGGCCCATATTGGAGTATGCGGCACCAGTTTGGAACCCACACCTAGCCAAGCACGTAAAGAAACTAGAGAAAGTGCAAAGGTTTGCAACAAGACTAGTCCAGAGCTAAGAGGTATGTCCTACGAGGAGAGGTTAAGGGAAATCAACCTGACGACACTGGAGGGCAGGAGAGATAGGGGGGACATGATAACGACATACAAAATACTGAGAGGAATTGACAAGGTGGACAAAGACAGGATGTTCCAGAGATTGACACCGTAACAAGGGGACACAGTTGGAAGCTGAAGACACAGATGAATCACAGGGATGTTAGGGAAATATTTCTTCAGCCACAGAGTAGTCAGTAAAATGGAATAGTTTGGGGAAACGATGTAGTGGAGGCAGGATCCATACATAGCTTTAAGCAGAGGTATGATAAAGCTCACGGCTCAGGGAGAGTGACCTAGTAGCGATCAGTGAAGAGGCGGGGCCAGGAGCTCGGACTCGACCCCCGCAACCTCAACTAGGTGAGTACAACTAGGTGAGTACACACACACACACACACACACACACACACACACACACACCACACACACACACACACACACACACAGATACATACACAGATACATACATACACACTCATGCACACACACGCACACGCACACACACAGATCACACACACACACACACACACACACCACACACACACACACACACACACACACACACACACACACACACACACACACACACACACACACGTATATATATAAAATATATATAATATATATATATATATATATATATATAATATATATATATATATATATATATATATATATATATATATATTCCAAATGCAAACTATTTTAGCTTCAATTTATTACCTTCATAAGAGGCGGGAGGTATTACAATAGCATTACGAAGACCCTCGGACTTGCTGTTTGGTCGGTCAATTATCTTCCTTCAAGGTTTGACAAGCTTAGGAGAAAACGCATTCACCATAGGATAGACATTTCCATTTAGACCAGTTAAACTGGTAGCCCTAATTAAAACAATTCCTTCATCTTCTATTGTTTTGTTATTGAATCTCATCAATATTTTAGCACTCAAACAAAATTTATGGTTCTCTATACATATGTGCCGAAATACAGCTTTTTTATTATCCAGACAACAAGAGAAACTATCAGCTGGTGGAGAAAATGGAGGAGAGTGAAGATTATACGAGGGAAATTAATGCTTGCTTAGAGAAGAACACAGTTGATCTATGAGACGACAATGCACTGGACGATAGGTTGCTTTACTTAACTGGACAAAAGCTATATAAATACCGGGAGGACGAGGAGAAGGAGGACGAGAAGAAGCAGCCGGAGGAGGAAAAGAAAGAGGAAGAAGTTGTTGATGTAGAAGCTAAAGAAGCAAAAGTTGATGTTGAAGCTGAATTAAAAGAGGAAGATGTTAACGTTGAAGAAGTTGCTGAAGCTTAGAAACAAAGAGAAGAAAATGAAGTTGAAGATTGATGATGATGATGATAATGCTGGAGAAGAAACAGAAGAAGAAGAAAATAGAAGGAATATGTAGTGTTCGTCTCTCACAGACAATCAACATACATTTACAGAGCACACAGCTGGTATCAACAAACAGAGGCAGTAACCGGCTGGGCACCACCTGTGACCAGCGCCTGTTACTACCTCGCTAAGTGGTACTGCAGAAGCTCGTGCTATCACTGTTAAGCGCTGGCACTAGTGCCACATTCCTCTGGCACATTAATTGGCAATTTCCTACTTCGCAATTAACCATTTGATGATCATTGTTCTCATACGACGACGATTAGTGCCAGCACTAGTGCCACCGCCACCACCAGCACCACCACCAGCACTAGTGCCACCGCCACCACCAGCACCACCACCAGCACTAGTGCCACCTCCAGCACCACCACCAGCACTAGTGCCACCGCCACCACCAGCACCACCACCAGCACTAGTGCCACCGCCACCACCAGCACCACCACCAGCACTAGTGCCACCGCCACCTCCAGCACCACCACCAGCACTAGTGCCACCGCCACCACCAGCACCACCACCAGCACTAGTGCCACCGCCACCTCCAGCACCACCCACCAGCACTAGTGCCACCGCCACCTCCAGCACCACCTCTAGCACCACCACCAGCACCACCACCAGCACCATCACCAGCACTAGTGCCACCGCCACTTCCAGCACCACCACCACCACCATCAGCACCCCACCACACCCACACATCACCACTAACACTTACCACTATCACCACCAACACCTACCACTATCACCACCACACCAGCACCTACCACAATCACCACCACCAACACCTACCACTATCACCACCACCACCACCACTACCACCAACACCTACCACTATGACCACCACTACTACCACCACTACTACCACCACCACTACCACCACCAACACCTACCACTATCACCATCACCACCAACACGTACCACAATCACCACCACCAACTCTTACCACTATCACTACCAACACCAACACCTACCACTATCACCACCAACACCTACCACTATCACCACCACCACCACCACCAACACCTACCACTATTACCACCACCAGCAGCAGCAACAACCTGGCAAGACAAGAGATGAAAATTAATGTTAGTATAGAAAGCAATATCCCCGACAAGGCTGCGTGTCAGACGCCACTTTCTTACCCAGGACGAATTTCAGCCGAGGTAAAAGTCACGCAAGAAGCACTTGCAAAAATGGTCATTAAACTTGATCCCATAGGACGAACAACGTCTCTTCTAAAAGGCAGTTTAACTAATGTCGATCCTAAGTGAGGGTTTAACTAATGTCTCTGCTAAGTGACGGTTTAACTATCTTAAAATCACGTTAGGAGAAAACACTTCCAGAACATTGGTGGGTTAATAGAGTTTCAAGAATATCGACTACACGAGGGTCATTGATTAAGGTCCCGTGTCACCTGTTCACCACCAGTCAAAAATAATCCCTAAAATAATAATAATAATAATAATAATAATAATAATAATAATAATAATAATAATAATAATAATAATAATCATTAAAACAGGTATTAAACCAGAATCTGTGTATACATACTAAAAAAGCATACACCTATCGGTGTATATAAGAATACTCAGCACAATATACAGATGCAATATTCAAATTTTTGAAAATTATAGTATAGCATACTATTTAAGAATATTTTAGGCACATTTAAAAATAATTATAGAATTACTGTATATCACACTATACAATATTTGCAAAAGAATATTTCACTATACTAAGTATTCTTATTAGTAATACTAAGTATTCTTATTAGTAATACTAAGTATTCTTATTAGTAATATACAAACTAAATACTTTACAGAAGTATTCTAAGAAATATTATTTATGAAAAATATTGCGTATAATATTCACAAAAGAACATTTCAGCATATAATACTGCTTATATGTGGATATATTTAGTATAGCATACTAACGTATACTATACAAGAATATTACCCACGTGTTGTATATCCTGAGAATAAAAAAAATGTCGGGCAGCAACATTTGCTCTCATGAAACTTAATTTGGATTTTGCGTATGATTAATGGAATAAAAACGTCATGTTGGGCCATTTTGAAAGCCAATTTAAGAGATCATTATTTATATACTTCTCAGCTGGAAATATACGACACGACATACTTTGTTGGGGTTGAAATATATACATATATAATATATATATATATATATATATATATATATATATATATATATATATATATATATATATATATATATATATATATATATATATATATATATATATAATATGTCGTGCCGAATATGTAAAACTGGTCATTTAGAAAGAACTCATTTAAAATTAAGTCCTTTCTAAAATTTTCTCTTGTACGTTTAAACATGTATTTTTTTTTCATTAATGTTAATGTAAAAATTTTTAATTTTGCACCAAAAGAATCTTAAAAAACTTACCTAACCTTATTATAACAAGAGCAATTCATTTTAGCCTAACCCAACTATACATATTTTAGATTTGTTTACAGTAATTTAATACTAAACAAACACAGCGAAATATATTTTTTTCGGTAGGTTCAGAATGATTTTGGCGAAATTATTGCATACACAAATTTTCACTTGTCCTATATGGCAAGATGAGCGTTGCTATTTAAGCCAAGATCGCAAATTCTGCCTATTCGGCACGATATATATATATATATTTTATATATATATATATATATATATATATATATATATATATATATATATATATATATATATATATATATCGTTAAGCTTATGAGGACCATTGAGCACAGGGAATAGCGAAGGCTCGATCTGCAGACACACTGACTGACACACACACACACATCACAGAGGGATCCCACAGGGGTCAGTCCTGGGACCAGTGCTATTCTTGGTATGTGTGAACGACATGACGGAAGGGATAGACTCGGAAGTGTCCCTGTTTGGAGATGATGTTAAGTTAATGAGGAGAATTAAATCAGATGCGGACCAGACAGGTCTACAAAGAGACCTGGACAGGCTGGACACCTGGTCCAGCAACTGGCTCCTAGAATTTAACTCCGCCAAATGCAAAGTCATGAAGATCGGAGAAGGGCAAAGAAGACCGCAGACAGAGTATAGGCTAGGTGGCCAAAGACTGTAAACCTCACTCAAGAAGAAAGATCTAAGAGTGAGGATAATACTGAGTACATCGCCAGAATCACACATTAACCAGATAACTGCTGCGGCATATGGGCGCCTTGCAAACCTGAGAATAGCGTTCCCGCACCTCAATAAGGAATCATTCAAGACTATACACTGTGTTCGTCAGGCCCATACTGGAGTACGCAGCACTAGTATGGAACCCACACCTTGTCAAACAAGTCATGAAATTAGAGAAAGTGCAAAGGTCTGCAACAAAGCTGGTTCCAGATCTGAAGGGAATGTCTTATGAAGAAAGGTTAAAGGAAATCGGTCTGACGACACTGGAGGACAGGAGGGTCAGGGGAGACATGATAATGACATACAAAATACTGCGTGGAATAGACAAGGTGGACAGAGACAGGATGTTCAAGAGAGGGTACACAGAAACAAGGGGTCACAATTGGAAGCTGAAGACTCAGATGAGTCAAAGGGATGTTAGGAAATATTTCTTCACCCACAGAATTGTTTGGAAGTGGAATAGTCTGGCAAGCGATGTAGTGGAGGCAGGCACCATACATAGTTTTAAGACGAGGTATGATAAAGCTCATGGAGCAGGGAGAGGGAGGACCCAGTAGCGGTCAGTTAAGAGGCGGGGCCAGGAGCTGAGTCTCGACCCCTGCAACCACAATCAGGTGAGTACAATTAGGTGAGTACACACACACACACACACACACACACACACACACACACACACACACACACACACACACACACACACACACACACACACACACACACACCTACATACAAACACACACACACCACATTAACTCCTCCATTATCAAGGAGAGCTTTCTTTTTTGGAGGGTCGAGGCAAAGGTGGTTTCTCCCCGTTGGTAAAACTTGGAGGACCTTTTAGATAATGGACACTAAGTTCCTCTACCCGGAAAGACTATTATATTCAGTTAAAAGAACTGAATACAAAGGCACACTGCAGACAGTATTAGAGACAATGCATACAGTAGATACAGAGTATATTTTTATTGCAGCATCGGTTCGTTTTGTCTCATATTACTCATAAAATGCAATACGGACAATAATTTGATAAATCATAAAATACCAACGGGATGGAAAAATAAACATAAGTGTAATGGACAGTTGTTAGTGGTCAGTAATAACCCACATGGAGACAGAAACTCTGAAGATTAGTTGGTCTGTATATTTCGACCCACTTCTGGGATCCTCTTCAGCAGATGAAGATCCCAGAAGGGGATTGAGAAATGTGCTGATGAATTAATTTTCTGAGTGTCTGTCTCCATATGGGTTACTACTGAGCAATAGACACAGACACACTTTAATACGATCGCATTACACTGCATTCGCGTCAAGTTTTTTCCTCAATACGGACAGGTTGATGGAGAAGAAAAATGTACAACACTTTGGTATCTTCATTGATAAATTGTTTCGCCTGCGAAGAAGGCTTCTGCAGTCGAATACGAGTGAACAGAACACTGAAATTAATAGAATTTTATCAAATCATTTGGCATGATGTAGCTCTTCACC
The DNA here is from genome assembly GCF_026875155.1 of Cherax quadricarinatus. Classification (NCBI taxonomy): domain Eukaryota; kingdom Metazoa; phylum Arthropoda; class Malacostraca; order Decapoda; family Parastacidae; genus Cherax; species Cherax quadricarinatus. Next base: position 9,538,180 of record NC_069469.1, on the reverse strand, counting down.
GAGAGAAACGTAGTAGCGAAGGCTTGTTCTGTACCTATGACTTTTCTGTAGGTAAGTGGACGCTTTCAAGTGGTGACACTTAACGGCAAGTGTATGGTATACACACACACACACACACACACAGGAGCTGTGTCTCGACCCCTACAACCACAATTAGGTGAGTACATACACACACATACACAAACACAGCAAAGAGGCGGGGCGAGAGCTTTGAATCGACCCCTGCAACAACGAAGAGGTGAGTACAAATAGGTGAATGTGTAAACACACACACACAGTTCCACACAAGTTCCATAGAAGAGATTAGTGCAAAAAGCTGGAGGACCAGGTAGGGATAACAGGGAAGGCACTACAATGGATCAGGGAATACCTGCCAGGAAGACAACAGCGATTTATGGTACGTGGCGACCTGTCAGAGTGGGCGCCTGTAACCAGCGGGGTGCCACAGGGATCAGTTCTAGGACGGCGCTGTTTCTGGTATTTGTGAACGACATGACGGAAGGAATAGACTTCGAAGTGTCCCTGTTTGCAGAAGATGTGTAGTTGATGAGAAGAATTCATTCGGACGAGGAAAAGGCAGAACTACAAGAGGGATCTGGACAAATTGCAGGCCTGGTCCAGCAACTGGCTCATGAAGATTGGGGAAGGGCAAAGAAGACCACAGACGGAGCACAATCCAGGGGGCCAGAACCTATAAACCTCACTCTAGGAAAAGGATCTTGGGGTGAGTATAACACCGGGCACATCTCCTGAGGTGCACATCAACCAAATAACTGCTGCAGCATACGGGCGCCTAGCAAACCTAAGAACAGCATTCAGACATCTAAATAAGGAATCATTCAGGACCTTGTGCACTGTGTACGTTAGGCCCATATTGGAGCATGCAGGGCCAGTTTGGAACCCTCACCTAGCCAAGCATGTAAGGAAACTAAACAAAGTGCAAAAGTTTGCAACAAGACTAGTCCCAGTGCTCAGGGGTATGTCCTACGAGGAGAGGTTAAGGGAAATCGACTTGACAACACTGGAAGACAGGAGAGTAAGGGGGATATGATAACGATATATAAAATACTGAGAGGAATGGACAAGGTTGACAGAGACAGGATGTTCCAGAGATGGGACACAACAACAAGGGGACACAGTTGGAAGTTGAAGACACAGATGTATAACAGGGATGTTAGGAAGTATTTCTTCAGTCACAGAGTTGACAGGAAGCAGAATAGTCTGGGAAGTGATGTAGTGGAGGCAGGACCCATATATACCTTGAAGAAGAGGTATGCTGAAACTCATGGAGCGGGAAGAGAGACCGAGTAGCGGCCAGTGAAGAGGCGGGGCCAGGAACTGGGAATTGACCCATGCAACCACGACTAGGTGAGTACAACTAGGTGAGTACACACACACACACACACACACACACACACACACACGGAGGAGGGCAAAGAAGACAGCAGACAGAGTATAGGCTAGAAGGCCAAAGGCTGCAAACCTCACTCAAGGAGAAAGACCTAGGAGTGAGTATAATGCCGAGCACATCGCCAGAATCACAAATTAACCAGATAACTGCTGCGGCATATGGGCGCCTGGCAAACCTGAGAATAGCGTTCCGGTACCTCAGTAAGGAATCGTTCAAGACTTTATACACTGTGTACGTCAGGCCCATACTTGAGTACGCAGCACCAGTTTGGAACCCACACCTGGTCAAACACGTCAAGAAATTAGAGAAAGTGCAAAGTTTTTGCAACAAGGCTAGTACCAGAGCTAAGGGGAATGTCCTATGAAGAAAGGTTAAGGGAAATCGGTCTGACAACACTGGAGGACAGGAGGGTCAGGGGAGACATGATAACGACATACAAAATACTGCGTGGAATAGACAAGGTGGACAGAGACAGGATGTTCCAGAGATGGGACACAGAAACAAGGGGTCACAATTATAAGCTGAAGACTCAGATGAGTCAAAGGGATATTAAGAAGTATTTCTTCAGTCATAGACTAGTAAGGAAGTGGAATAGTCTGGCAAGCGATGTAGTGGAGGCAGGAACTATACATAGTTTTAAGACGAGGTATGATAAAGCTCATGGAGCAGGAGGAGAGAGAACCTAGTAGCGGTCGGTGAAGAGGCAGGGCCAGGAGCTGAGTCTCGACCCCGGCAACCACAATTAGGTGAGTACAATTAGGTGAGTACACATACACAGATACACACACACACACACACATACACATACATGTACACACACATACTGACTATAAAAGAGGGGACTACATAGGGTTGAGGAACTTCCTGCAGGAGGTTCAGTGGGACAGAGAACTGGCAGGAAAGCCAGTAAACGAAATGATGGAATATATAACAACAAAATGCCAGGAGGCAGTGGAAAGGTTTATTCCCAAGGGCAACAGAAACAATGGGAAGACCAAAACGAGCCCTTGGTTTACCCGACGGTATAAGGAGGCAAAATCAAAGTGCAATAGAGAATGGAAAAAGTACAGAAGGCAGAGAACACATGAAAATAGGGAGATCAGTCGCAGAGCCAGGAACGAGTATGCACAGGTAAGGAGGGAGGCCCAGCGACAGTATGAAAATAACATAGCATCAGAAATCAAGACTGTCCTCAGATTGAGGACAGAAGGTGGAGAACTCACAAGAAATGATCAGGAGGTATGTGAGGAGCTAAACAGGAGATTTAAGGAAGTTTTTACAGTAGAGACAGGAAGGGCTTTGGGAAGACAGCACAGAAGGGAACATCAAAAGGGAATATACCAACAAGTGTTGGATGACATACGAACAACCGAGGAGGAGGTGCAGAAGCTGCTAAGTGACCTTGATACCTCAAAGGCGATGGGACCGGACAACATCTCCCCATGGGTCCATAGAGAAGGAGCAGAGATGCTGTGCGTGCCCCTAACCACAATCTTCAACACATCCCTTGAAACTGGGCAACTACCTGAGAAATGGAAGACGGCAATGTAGTCCCATATTTAAGAAAGGAAACAGAAATGAGGCACTAAACTACAGACCTGTGTCTCTTTACATGTATTGTGTGCAAAGTCATGGAGATGATTATCCAGGAGGAGAGTGGTGGAACACCTGGAACGGAACAAGATTATAAATGAAAACCAGCATGGGTTATGGAGGTATCCTGTCCCAAACCTTCTGGAGATTATGACAAGGTGTAACAGAAGTAAGACCGAGAGAGAGGGTTGGGTTGATTGGTGTTTCTTGATGCAGGAAGGCCTTTAACATAAGTTCCAACAAGAGATTAGTGCAGAACGAAACAAACACCCTGGTGGATCAGGGCGCATATAAAGGGAGGGCCACTGCAATGGATCAGGGAATACTTGGACAGGGAGGCAACAACGAGACATGGTACGTGAAGTGGTATCCACAGTGGGGCCTGTGAAGGAGCGGGGGTCCCAGACAAGGGTCAAGTTCTAAGACCAGTGCTTTTTTTTGAGATATGCGACGACAGGATGGAAGGAAGAGAGACACTGAAGTGTCCTATTCGCAGATGATGTGAAGTTAGATGAGAAGAATTAATCGGATGAGGTGAGGCAGGAATGCAAAAGAGACTGGACAAGCTGGAATGTGGTCAGAAACTGGCATCTTGAATTCAACCCATGCCAAAAGCAAAGCCATGAAGATTTGGGGGCAAAGAAAAGACGCAGACAGGTATAGCATAGTTGGACAAAGATACGGACCTCACTCAGGGAGAAATGATTGGGTGTCTAGGAGACCATAACACCGAGCACGTCACCGGAGGCCACATAACCAATAAACTGCTGCGATACGGGGCTGTCAAACTGAAAATAGCGTTCGGATACCTTAATAGGAATCGTTCTTAGACACTGTACACTGTGTATGTTAGGCCATAACTGGATTTATGCAACACAGTTGGAACCACACTGGTCAAGCACGTCAAGTAGTTAGAGAAGAAAGTACAAAGGTTTGCAACAAGGCTAGTCCCAGAGCTAGGGGAATATCGTCCGAGGAAAGGTTGAGGGAAATCGGACTGACGACACTGGAGGACAGAAGTTCGTGCGGGATACTGATAACGGATACAAGATACGCGGGAATAGAACAAGGTGGCAGAGATAGGATGCTCAGAGAGGGGACACAGAAACAAGGTCACAATAGGGAAGTGAAAGACTCGACCGAGTCACAGGGGAGTTAGAAGTATTTCTTCAGTCTAGAGTCGTCAGGACGTGGGAATGCTAGCAAGTGAAAGAAGTGGAGGCAGGAAAATACATAGTTACCCCAAGAAGGAGGTATGATAAGCTCAGGAAGCAGAGAGGAGAGGACCTAGTAGCGATCAGTGAAGAAGAGGCGGGGCAGGAGGCTGAGTCTCGACCCCTGCAACCACATTAGGTGCAAACAACAACACAACACACACACCAAACCCCACCCACCACACCCACACACACCACCCACAAAACACCCCAGACAAACACAACACACACCCACACACAACAAACCCCAACCACACACCCCACAACACACCACACACACACACACACACCCACAAACACACACAGACCAAACACATACACACACACACACACCCCCAACCCCAAACCCAACACACACCACCCACACACACCCACCCACCCACACACACACACAACACAAACACACCAACACACAAACACACCACA
>NC_069469.1:9516036-9528536 GCF_026875155.1 Cherax quadricarinatus | reverse complement strand
TTCAGTAAGCATATTTTTACAGATTTTTCAGTAAGCATATTTTTACAGATTTTTCAGTAAGCATACTCTTACAGGTTCAGCAATAACCTGACTCATACAGGTTCAGCTGGCAGTAACCTTACTCTCAAAGGTCGAGTAGTAACCCGACAAGTTAAGTGTTAACTTCACTCACAGGTGCAGTAGTACCCTCACTCACAAGTGCAGTAGTAACCTCACTCACAAGTGCAGTAGTACCCTCACTCACAAGTGCAGTAGTAACCACATTCACAGGTGCAGTAGTAACCTCACTCACAAGTTTCAGTAGTAAACCTCACTCACAAGTGCAGTAGTAACCTCACTCACAAGTGCAGTAGTAACCTCACTCACAAGTGCAGTAGTAACCTCACTCACAAGTGCAGTAGTAACCTCATTCACAGGTGCAGTAGTAACCTCGCTCACAAGTGCAGTAGTAACCTCACTCACAAGTGCAGTAGTAACCTCACTCACAAGTGCAGTAGTAACCTCACTCACAAGTGCAGTAGTAACCTCACTCACAAGTGCAGTAGTACCCTCACTTTACAAGTGCAGTAGTAACCTCACTCACAGGTGCAGTAGTAACCTCACTCACAAGTGCAGTAGTACCCTCACTCACAAGTGCAGTAGTAACCTCACTCACAGGTGCAGTAGTAACCTCACTCACAGGTGCAGTAGTAACCTCACTCACAAGTGCAGTAGTAACTTCACTCACAAGTGCAGTAGTAACCTCACTCACAAGTGGGAGTAGTAACCTCACTCACAATTGCAGTAGTAACCTCACTCAAAAGTGCAGTAGTAACCTCACTCACAAGTGCAGTAGTACCCTCACTCACAAGTGCAGTAGTACCCTCACTCACAAGTGCAGTAGTACCCTCACTCACAAGTGCAGTAGTAACCTCACTCACAAGTGCAGTAGTACCCTCACTCACAAGTGCAGTAGTAACCTCACTCACAGGTGCAGTAGTAACCTCACTCACAGGTGCAGTAGTAACCTCACTCACAAGTGCAGTAGTAACTTCACTCACAAGTGCAGTAGTAACCTCACTCACAAGTGCAGTAGTAACCTCACTCACAATTGCAGTAGTAACCTCACTCAAAAGTGCAGTAGTAACCTCACTCACAAGTGCAGTAGTACCCTCACTCACAAGTGCAGTAGTACCCTCACTCACAAGTGCAGTAGTACCCTCACTCACAAGTGCAGTAGTAACCTCACTCACAAGTGCAGTAGTACCCTCACTCACAAGTGCAGTAGTAACCTCACTCACAAGTGCAGTAGTAACCTCACTCACAAGTGCAGTAGTAACCTCACTCACAAGTGCAGTAGTAACCTCACTCAAAAGTGCAGTAGTAACCTCACTCACAAGTGCAGTAGTACCCTTACTCACAAGTGCAGTAGTAACCTCACTCACAAGTGCAGTAGTACCCTCACTCACAAGTGCAGTAGTAGCCTCACTCACAAGTGCATTAGTAACCTCACTCACAAGTGCAGTAGTACCCTCACTCACAAGTGCAGTAGTAACCTCACTCACAAGTGCAGTAGTAACCTCACTCACAAGTGCAGTAATAACCTCACTCACAAGTGCAGTAGTAACCTCACTCACAATTGCAGTAGTAACCTCACTCACAAGTGCAGTAGTACCCTCACTCACAAGTGCAGTAGTAACCTCACTAACAAGTGCAGTAGTAACCTCACTCACAAGTGCAGTAGTAGCCTCACTCACAAGTGCAGTAGTACCCTCACTCACAAGTGCAGAAGTACCCTCACTCACAAGTGCAGTAGTACCCTCACTCACAAGTGCAGTAGTAACCTCACTCACAAGTACAGTAGTACCCTCACTCAAAAGTGCAGTAGTACCCTCACTCACAAGTGCAGCAGTACGCTCACTCACAAGTGCAGTAGTAACCTCACTCAAAAGTGCAGTAGTAACCTCACTCACAAGTGCAGTAGTACCCTCACTCACAAGTGCAGTAGTAACCTCACTCAAAAGCGCAGTAATACCCTCACTCACAAGTGCTAGTAGTAACCTCACTCAAAAATGCAGTAGTAACCTCACTCACAAGTGCAGTAGTACCCTCACTCACAAGTGCAGTAGTAACCTCACTCAAAAGTGCAGTAGTACCCTCACTCACAAGTGCAGTAGTAACCTCACTCAAAAGTGCAGTAGTAACCTCACTCAAAAGTGCAGTAGTACCCTCACTCACAAGTGCAGTAGTAACCTCACTCAAAAGTGCAGTAGTACCCTCACTCACAAGTGCAGTAGTAACCTCACTCAAAAGTGCAGTAGTAACATCACTCACAAGTGCAGTAGTACCCTCACTCACAAGTGCAGTAGTAACCTCACTCACAAGTGCAGTAGTACCCTCACTCACAAGTGCAGTAGTAACCTCACTCAAAAGTGCAGTAGTAACCTCACTCACAAGTGCAGTAGTACGCTCACTCACAAGTGCAGTAGTAACCTCACTCAAAAGCGCAGTAATACCCTCACTCACAAGTGCAGTAGTAACCTCACTCAAAAGTGCAGTAGTAACCTCACTCACAAGTGCAGTAGTACCCTCACTCACAAGTGCAGTAGTAACCTCACTCAAAAGTGCAGTAGTACCCTCACTCACAAGTGCAGTAGTAACCTCACTCAAAAGTGCAGTAGTAACCTCACTCAAAAGTGCAGTAGTACCCTCACTCACAAGTGCAGTAGTAACCTCACTCAAAAGGCAGTAGTACCCTCACTCACAAGTGCAGTAGTAACCTCACTCAAAAGTGCAGTAGTAACCTCACTCACAAGTGCAGTAGTACCCTCACTCACAAGTGCAGTAGTAACCTCACTCACAAGTGCAGTAGTACCCTCACTCACAAGTGCAGTAGTAACCTCACTCAAAAGTGCAGTAGTAACCTCACTCACAAGTGCAGTAGTAACCTCACTCACAAGTGCAGTAGTAACCTCACTCACAAGTGCATTAGTAACCTCACTCACAAGTGCAGTAGTACCCTCACTCACAAGTGCATTAGTAACCTCACTCACAAGTGGATTAGTAACCTCACTCACAAGTGCATTAGTAAAGTCACTCACAAGTGCAGTAGTAACCTCATTCACAAGTGCAGTAGTAACCTCACTCACAGGTGCAGTAGTAACCTCAATCACAGGTGCAGTAGTAACCTCACTCAAAGGTGCAGTAGTAACCTCACTCAGAGGTGCACTAGTAACATCACAAGTGCAGTAGTAACCTCACTCACAGGTGCAGTAGTAACCTCACTCACAGGTGCAGTAGTAAACTCACTCACAAGTGCAGTAAGTAACCTCACTCACAGGTGCAGTAGTAACCTCACTCACAGGTGCAGTAGTAACCTCACTCACAGGTGCAGTGGTAACCTAACTCAAAAGCGGCACTAGTAACCTCACTCACAAGTGCAGTAGTAACCTCACTCACAGGTGCAGTAGTAACCTCACTCACAGGTGCAGTAGTAACCTCACTCACAGGTGCAGTGGTAACCTAACTCACAGCGGCACTAGTAACCTCACTCACAAGTTCAGTAGTAACCTCACTCACAAGTGCAGTAGTAACCTCACTCACAGGTGCAGTAGTAACCTCACTCACAAGTGCAGTAGTAACCTCACTCACAAGTGCAGTAGTAACCTCACTCACAGGTGCAGTAGTAACCTCACTCACAAGTGCAGTAGTAACCTCACTCACAAGTGCAGTAATAACCTCACTCACAAGTGCAGTAGTAACCTCACTCACAGGTGCAGTAATAACCTCACTCACAAGTGCAGTAGTAACCTCACTCACAAGTGCAGTAATAACCTCACTCACAAGTGCAGTAATAACCTCACTCACAAGTGCAGTAGTAACCTCACTCACAAGTGCAGTAGTAACCTCACTCACAAGTGCAGTAGTAATCTCACTCACAAATGCAGTAGTAACCTCACTCACAAGTGCAGTAGTAACCTCACTCACAAGTGCAGTAATAACCTCACTCACAAGTGCAGTAATAACCTCACTCACAAGTGCAGTAGTAACCTCACTCACAGGTGCAGTAGTAACCTCACTCACAGGTGCAGTAGTAACCTCACTCACAAGTGCAGTAGTAACCTCACTCACAAGTGCAGTAATAACCTCACTCACAAGTGCAGTAGTAACCTCACTCACAAGTGCAGTAGTACCCTCACTCACAAGTGCAGTAGTAACCTCACTCACAAGTGCAGTAGTACTCTCACTCACAAGTGCAGTAGTAACCTCACTCAAAAGTGCAGTAGTAACCTCACTCACAAGTGCAGTAGTAACCTCACTCACAAGTGCAGTAGTAACCTCACTCACAAGTGCATTAGTAACCTCACTCACAAGTGCAGTAGTACCCTCACTCACAAGTGCATTAGTAACCTCACTCACAAGTGGATTAGTAACCTCACTCACAAGTGCATTAGTAAAGTCACTCACAAGTGCAGTAGTAACCTCATTCACAAGTGCAGTAGTAACCTCACTCACAGGTGCAGTAGTAACCTCAATCACAGGTGCAGTAGTAACCTCACTCAAAGGTGCAGTAGTAACCTCACTCAGAGGTGCACTAGTAACATCACAAGTGCAGTAGTAACCTCACTCACAGGTGCAGTAGTAACCTCACTCACAGGTGCAGTAGTAAACTCACTCACAAGTGCAGTAGTAACCTCACTCTCAGGTGCAGTAGTAACCTCACTCACAGGTGCAGTAGTAACCTCACTCACAGGTGCAGTGGTAACCTAACTCACAGCGGCACTAGTAACCTCACTCACAAGTGCAGTAGTAACCTCACTCACAAGTGCAGTAGTAACCTCACTCACAGGTGCAGTAGTAACCTCACTCACAGGTGCAGTGGTAACCTAACTCACAGCGGCACTAGTAACCTCACTCACAAGTTCAGTAGTAACCTCACTCACAAGTGCAGTAGTAACCTCACTCACAGGTGCAGTAGTAACCTCACTCACAAGTGCAGTAGTAACCTCACTCACAAGTGCAGTAGTAACCTCACTCACAGGTGCAGTAGTAACCTCACTCACAAGTGCAGTAGTAACCTCACTCACAAGTGCAGTAATAACCTCACTCACAAGTGCAGTAGTAACCTCACTCACAGGTGCAGTAGTAACCTCACTCACAAGTGCAGTAGTAACCTCACTCACAAGTGCAGTAATAACCTCACTCACAAGTGCAGTAATAACCTCACTCACAAGTGCAGTAGTAACCTCACTCACAAGTGCAGTAGTAACCTCACTCACAAGTGCAGTAGTAATCTCACTCACAAATGCAGTAGTAACCTCACTCACAAGTGCAGTAGTAACCTCACTCACAAGTGCAGTAATAACCTCACTCACAAGTGCAGTAATAACCTCACTCACAAGTGCAGTAGTAACCTCACTCACAGGTGCAGTAGTAACCTCACTCACAGGCGCAGTAGTAACCTCACTCACAAGTGCAGTAGTAACCTCACTCACAAGTGCAGTAATAACCTCACTCACAAGTGCAGTAGTAACCTCACTCACAAGTGCAGTAATAACCTCACTCACAAGTGCAGTAGTAACCTCACTCACAGGTGCAGTAGTAACCTCACTCACAGGTGCAGTAGTAACCTCACTCACAAGTGCAGTAGTAACCTCACTCACAGGTGCAGTAATAACCTCACTCACAAGTGCAGTAATAACCTCACTCACAAGTGCAGTAGTAACCTCACTCACAGGTGCAGTAGTAACCTCACTCACTAGTGCAGTAGTAACCTCACTCACATGTGCAGTAATAACCTCACTCACAAGTGCAGTAATAACCTCACTCACAAGTGCAGTAGTGACCTCACTCACAGGTGCAGTAGTAACCTCACTCAAAAGTGCAGTAGTAACCTCATTCACAGGTGCAATAGTAACCTCACTCACAGGTGCAGTAGTAACCTCACAGGTGCGGCTGTAACCTCACTCACAGGTGCAGATGTAATCTCACTCACAGGTGCAGTAGTAACCTCACTCACAGGTGCAACCGTAATCTCACTCACAGGTGCAGTAGTAACCTCACTCACAGGTGCAACTGTAATCTCACTCACTGGTGCAGTAGTAACCTCACTCACAGGTGCAGTAGTAACCTCACTAATAGGTACAGCACTAAGCTTAATCTCACAGGTGCAAAAAAAGCTTAACCTCACAGGTGAAAAAGAAAAGTTTTTCTTGCAGGCGCAGCATTAAGCTTAGCTGGGAATATTTCAGTATACAATGCCTGAGGCTTCCACTGCCCACAATCGCCATAAACTGTGCCAGCAGCAAGAAGTATGAGGAACGATTAACTTGCACGTGGGAATTTAACCAAACTTTGGTGAATGAGAGTTTAGTATACTGGTGGCCGTGATGGTGCTTGTGTGTTGTTGTTGGTGCTTGTGTGTTGTTGTTGGTGCTTGTGTGTTGTTGTTGGTGCTTGTGTGTTGTTGTTGTGCTTGTGTGTTGTTATTGGTGCTTGTGTGTTGTTGTTGGTGCTTGTGTGTTTTTTGTTGTGCTTGTGTGTTGTTGTTGGTGCTTGTGTGTTGTTGTTGGTGCTTGTGTGTTGTTGTTGGTGCTTGTGTGTTGTTGTTGGTGCTTGTGTGTTGTTGTTGGTGCTTGTGTGTTGCTGTTGGTGCTTGTGTGTTGTTGTTGGTGCTTGTGTGTTGTTGTTGGTGCTTGTGTGTTGTTGTTGGTTCTTGTGTGTTGTTGTTGGTGCTTGTGTGTTTGTTGTTGGTGCTTGTGTGTTGTTGTTGGTGCTTGTGGTGTTGTTGTTGGTGCTTGTGTGTTGTTGTTGGTGCTTGTGTGTTGTTGTTGGTGCTTGTGTGTTTGTTGTTGGTGCTTGTTGTTGTTGGTGGTGCTTGTGTGTTGTTGTTGGTGCTTGTGTGTTGTTGTTGGTGCTTGTGTGTTGTTGTTGGTGCTTGTGTGTTGTTGTTGGTGCTTGTGTGTTGTTGTTGGTGCTTGTGTGTTGTTGTTGGTGCTTGTGTGTTGTTGTTGGTGCTTGTGTGTTGTTGGTGGTGCTTGTGTGTTGTTGTTGGTGCTTGTGTGTTGTTGGTGGTGTTTTGTGTTGTTGTTGGTGGTGCTTGTGTGTTGTTGGTGGTGCTTGTGTGTTGTTATTGGTGCTTGTGTGTTGTTTTGGTGCTTGTGTGTTGTTGTGGTGCTTGTGTGTTGTTGTTGGTGCTTGTGTGTTGTTGTTGGTGCTTGTGTGTTGTTGGTGGTGTTTGTGTGTTGTTGGTGGTGCTTGTGCGTTGTTGGTGGTGCTTGTGTGTTGTTGTTGGTGCTTGTGTGTTGTTGGTGGTGTTTGTGTGTTGTTGGTGGTGCTTGTGTGTGTTGGTGGTGATTGTGTGTTGTTGGTGGTGCTTGTGTGTTGTTTGGTGGTGCTTGTGTGTTGTTGGTGGTGTTTGTGTGTTGTTGGTGGTGCTTTATGTGTTGCTGTTGGTGCTTGTGTGCTGTTGTTGGTGCTTTGTGTGTTGTATGGGTATGCTTGTGTGTTGTTGGTGGTGCTTGTGTGTTGTTGGTATGCTTGTGTGTTGTTATTGGTGCGTGTGTGTGTTGTTGTTGGTGCTGTGTGTTGTTGGTGGTGTTTGTGTGTGTTGGTGGTGTTCGTGTGTTGTTGTTTGTTGGTGCTTGTGTGTTGGTTCGTGATGCTTGTGTGTTGCTGGTGGTGTTTGTGTGTTAGTGGTAGTGCTTGTGTGTTTGTGGTGGTGCTTGTATGTTGTTGTTGGTGCTTGTGTGTTGTTGGCGTGATTGCGTGTTGATGTGTGCTTGTGTGTTGTTGTGGTGTTTGTGTGTTGTTAATGGTGCTTGAGTGTTGTTGGTGGTGCTTGTGTGTTGCTGGTGGTGTTTTGTGTGTTAGTGGTAGTGCTTGTGTGTTGTTGGTGATGCTTGTATGTTGTTGTTGGTGCTTGTGTGTTGGTGGTAGTGCCTGTGTGTTGGTGCTGGTGCTTGTGTGTTGCTAGTGGTTTCGTGTGTTGTTAATGGTGTGTGTGTGGGTGGTATTGCATGTGTGGTGGTGATGGTGCTTGTGTGTTGCTGGTGGTGCTTGTGTGTTGGCTGTGGTTGCTTGTGTGTTGCTGGTGGTGGTGTGTGTTATGTTGATGGTGCTTGAGTGTTGTTGGTGGTGTTTGTGTGTTGTTGTTTGTTGTAGTGCTGTGTGGTGTTGCTGGTGCTTGTGTGTTGGTGGAGAGCTTGTGCAGTGTTGGAGAAGCTTGTGTTTTGTGGTGATGTTTGCGTTGTTGGAGATGTTGTGTGTTGATTGGTGGGGCTTGCGTGTTGTTGTTGGGGCTTGTGTGGTGTTGATGGTGCTTGTGTGTTGTCGGAGGATGCTTGTGCATTGTTGGAGATGCTTGTGTGTTGTGGTGGTGCTTGTATGTTGTTGGAGATGCTTATGTGTTGTTGGTGGTAATGGTGTGTTGGTGGTGGTGCTTGTGTGTTGTGGTGTTTGTGTGTTGGTAGTGCTTGGTGATGGTATTGCTTGTGTGTTGATGGTAGTTGTTTGTTGGTGGTGGTTGTGTGTAGATGGTGGTTATGTTGGTGGTGGTTGTGTGTAGATGGTGGTTATGTTGGTGGTGGTTGGGTGTTGGTTTTACTGTTACCATGTCTGTTACTGTTACCAGTTCTGTTTCTGTCACCAGTTCTGTTACTGTCACCAACTCTGTTACTGTCACCAGTTCTGTTACTGTTACCATCTCTGTTACTGTCACCAGTTCTGTTACTGTCACCAACTCTGTTACTGTCACCAGTTCTTTTACTGTCACCATGTCTGTTACTGTCACCAGTTCTGTTTCTGTCACCAGTTCTGTTACTGTCACCAACTCTGATACTGTCACTAATTCTGTTGATGTCACCAACTCTGTTACTGCCACTAGTTCTGTTACTGTTACCATCTCTGTTACTGCCACTAGTTCTGTTACTGTCACCAGTTCTGTTACTGTTACCAACTCTGTTACTGTCACCAGTTCTGTTTCTGTCACCAGTTCTGTTACTGTCACCAACTCTGATACTGTCACTAATTCTGTTACTGTCACCAACTCTGTTACTGCCACTAGTTCTGTTACTGTTACCATCTCTGTTACTGCCACTAGTTCTGTTACTGTCACCAGTTCTGTTACTGTTACCAACTCTGTAACTGTCACCAGTTCTGTTACTGTCACCAACTCTGTTACTGTCACCAGTTCTTTTACTGTCACCATGTCTGTTACTGTCACCACGTTCGGTTCGTCACCAGTTTCTGTTATGTCCCAAACTCTGTTACTGTCACCAGTTCTGTTACTGTCACCAACACTAATACTATCACCAGTTCTGTTACTGTCACCAACTCTGTTACTGTCACCAGTTCTGTTACTGTCACCAACTTTGATACTGTCACCAGTTCTGTTACTGTCACCAGTACTGTTACTGTCACCAGTTCTGTTACTGTCACCAACTCTGTTACTGTCACCAGTTCTGTTACTGTCACCAACTCTGTTACTGTCAGCAGTTCTGTTACTGTCACCAACTCTGTTACTGTCACCAGTTCTGTTACTGTCACCAACTCTGTTGCTCTCAGCAGTTCTGTTACTGTCACCAGTTCTGTTACTGTCACCAACTCTGATACTGTCACCAGTTCTGTTACTGTCACCAACTCTGTTGCTCTCAGCAGTTCTGTTACTGTCACCAGTTCGTTAATGTCACAACTCTTTACATGTCACCTGTTCTGTTACTGTCACCAACTCTGTTGCTCTAGCAGTTCTGTTTCTGTCACAGTTATGTTACTGTCACCAACTCTGTTACTGTCACTAGTTCTGTTACTGTCACCAACTCTGTTACTCTCAGCAGTTCTGTTACTGTCGCCAACTCTGTTACTCTCAGCAGTTCTGTTACTGTCGCCAACTTGTTACTGTCAGCATTTGTACTGTCACCAACTCTGTTTCTCTCAGCGTTCTGTTACTGTCACCTGTTCTGTTTACTGTCACCCAACTCTGATACTGTCACCAGTCTGTTACTGATCACCAACTCTGTTGCTCTCAGCAGTTCTGTTACTGTCACCAGTTCTGTTACTGTCACCAACTCTGTTACTGTCACCAGTTCTGTTACTGTCACCAACTCTGTTGCTCTCAGCAGTTCTGTTACTGTCACCAGTTCTGTTACTGTCACCCCATCTCTGTTACGGTCAATAGTTCTGTTACTGTTCCCAACTCTGTTACTATCAGCAGTTCTGTTTACTGTCGCCAACTCTGTTACTCTCAGCAGTTCTGTTACTGTCGCCAACTCTGTTACTGTCACCAGTTGTTACTGTCACCAACTCTGTTACTCTCAGCAGTTCTGTTACTGTCATCAACTCTGTTACTGTCACCAGTTGTTACTGTCACCAACTCTGTTACTGTCATCAGTTCTGTTACTGTCACCAGTTCTGTTACTGTCACCAACTCTGTTACTGTCACCAACTCTGTTACTGTCACCAGTTCTGTTACTGTCACTAGCTTTGTAACTCTTACGTTACTGAAACAATTATGCGTGAAGTCCCCGTGGTGGTCTATTGTGTTTACGAGTAGAATTGGCTCAGTAACAAGAACGCTGACGTTACAGTGGTTTTAAGAAGTATGGGATAATTTAACGGATATTTAAGAGGGCCTTTTTTCACAGAGATAGTTTCCTGATGACAGAGAACTTTTGGGAGATCTTAAAGAGAAGTTTCAGATGATTGTGGAACATAATAATAATAATAATATATTAATAATAATTTTTATTTATAATAATAATGATTTTTATTTCTACAAGTACATGTGCAAGGTATACAGGTTTAGCTGACATCCGTGGTATACTAGTATACAGAAAACCCTTTTCATGCTGAGCATTTCTGGCAAAATAGGTCAGTTTTGTTCCCAGGATGCGACCCACACCACTCGACTAACAACCAGGTACCCATTTTACTGATGGGTCAACAATGAACAGCTGCTATCCTAAGGAATCATGTTCTAATGTTTCCATCCGCACCGGGAATCGACCCCCGGACCTCAGTGTGTGAGCTTCCGTGCACGAGCTACGGAAGTCTGGGTGAATTAAAGAAGGAAGCTGAACGTACAAAAAAAGCAAAGTGATGTAAGTAAGAAGTCCTGGCAATGGAACAGTGAACGCCAAACTGAAGTAAAAAAAGGAATCTAGGAAGCTAATGTCTTTAGATACTCTGGGTCAGACTTATCGGCCGACTGGTCTACGAAAGGTGAAAAGAATCGGCGAAGAGACGAGGGAGAAATTAGAGTGGAGTGTTGAGAAATATATGGAAATGACTTATTCATTAGAAATGAAAAAAAGAGGTCAAGTACAGAGACTTTTACCAACAATCTTCGGCCTCCTGAATTAACCTGGACGTTTTGTTAACCTAAACTAAACCCTGTTCCAAACATTAATTAAGACTTTCTGTAAACTAACCAACCCAGCTCCTGTATTAATCAAGACCTATTAACTAACCAATCCAGTTCCAATATTAACTAAGACCGTCTGTTAACTAACCAACCCAATATTAATCAAGACCTTCTATTACCAAACCTCCCCAGCTTCTCTATTGACTGACTACCATTGTCCACACAAAACTTTCCTTTACTCTGCCTTCCTCTACTAGGGGCGGTGTTTACCCCGCCCCAGAAGAGTAAACACAAGGGGCGGTGTTTACCCCCCCCAGAAGAGTAAATACAAGGGGCGGTGTTTACCCCCGCCCCAGAGGGGTAAACACAAGTGGCAGTGTTTACTCCCGCCCCAGAAGAGCAAACACTAGGGGAGGTGTATACCCCGGTCAGAGGACTAAACACTAGGTGAGGTGTTTACCATCCTGTCTCTTCCAACATTTCTCGACTGCGCTGAAGTATTCATTCACAAATTCTTCGGCTGAAGGTTTGTTGGCTTTAAAATCTCGGTCAACTGCCTCAATTTCCTCCTCCCTCAGTCCTTCAAGCGTCTGTTTGTTTCCGACAAGCCGGAAAACATGGAGGCCTACTTTTGAAGCCGCTAGAGTTGCGACAAACAACGAAGGCGGAAAACTCTGCTGTGAGTTACGAAGCTGTTTTATCTGGCTCATATTGCTGTCAGTTTATGAAGTTGTCTTCGTGTTACTTACATATTTTTAAAAGAAAATAGATTTTGAACTGTGGGCGCAATTTTTGCAGTGACATAGCCAAGTGAAACTGAATTCTTGTCTTCGTTAAATAGCATTTTTCCAATTTTTTTTTATTATCACACTGGCCGATTCCCACCAAGGCAGGGTGGCCCGAAAAAGAATAACTTTCACCTCATTAACTCCATCACTGTCTTGCCAGAAGGGTGCTTTACACTACAGTTCTTAAACTGCAACATTAACACCCCTCCTTCAGAGTGCAGGCACTGTACTTCCCATCTCCAGGACTCAAGTCCGGCCTGCCGGTTTCCCTGAACCCCTTCTAAATGTTACTTTGCTCACACTCCTACAGCACGTCAAGTATCAAAAACCATTTGTCTCCATTCATCCTATCAAACACGCGCACGCATGCCGGA
>NC_069469.1:9501036-9511036 GCF_026875155.1 Cherax quadricarinatus | reverse complement strand
ACAGAGACAGAACAAAATCGGAACGACAGCAGCTGAGGGAGAGGACAAAAAAGCGAAAGGAGCTGGAAAAAGAGACAAGGATGGAACCAGCAGAGGTCAGTCAGAGCAGGAACAGAACAGCAAGGGCCAAGCACACACACAACTATTCTCAGAAACATACAACCTATCACCACCATCTCAAACACACTACAATCATAACCACAGCCTCCACCCAACACCGGCTATAGAATACCACAGTATGCCACCAGGTTCTCCCTCCCTCACAGGCCCCAAACCACAGTGTTGGAAAGGAAAACTGAAGGTTTGGTACACAAACGCTGATGGAATAACAAATAAGTGGGTAGGAGATGGCAAGAAAGAGTCAACGAAAGGCATCACCCCCGACATCATAGCTCTCACAGAAACAGCCTTACAGGTATGGGGAATAACAGATGCCATCTTTCCAACGGGATACCAAATCCTGAGGACAGGACAGAGGGAACAGGATGGGGGGGGGTGGAGGAGTGGCGTTGCTGATCAAAAATCGTGCGGAATTTTGATGAGCTGGAGAGAGGTGACAGCGGAGAAGAAAGTGATTTACATAGCGGGAACACTTCACTCTCGGAGCGTCCCAAGGTGGTTTAATGCAGTGATGTATAACCCACCACAGAACAGAGGAGGCCAAGGCAAGAGTACGATGAGAGCATAGAGCGATGGTTGACACACTGGATAGAGTGGCCCTGAAGAGCTCATGCATGCAGGGCCAAAGCTCATGATCATGGGTGACTTTAACCAACAATGTGATCGATTGGGAGAACTTGGACCACATGGGGGGTGTGCCAAGATTACATGGAGGCCCAAGATGATGGAGGTGCGTAATGGAAAAACTTCATGTGCCCAACACGCTAGAGGGACCCTACAAGAGAGAGAGGAGGGGTTGAACCAGCAAGGCTGGACTTTGTATCACCTTCGTAGTGCAGATATCGAGGACATCCATATGAAAGACCCTTGGGGCCATGTGAACATGTGGTTTTAAGCTTCGAATACACAGTAGGCTACAAGTGGAGGGAGAAGCTGGAAGGCCAGGACGAATGAAAGCCAAACTACAAAAACGTAAGGGGACTACACAGGAATGAGGAACTACCTGAACGGTTCAGTGGGGACAGAGAACTGGCAGGAAGCCTGTTAAGAGATGATGGAATATGTAGCAACAAAATGCAAGGAGGCTGAGGAGAGGTTTGTACCCAAGGCGTAACAGGAATAATGAAAAAGCCAGGATGAGCCCATGGTTTACCCAAAGGTGCAGGGAGGGCAAAAACCAAGGTGATAGGGAATGGAAGAAATATAGAAGGCAAGGACCAGGAGAATAAGAGAACAGTCGTAGAGCCCAGAACGTATATGCACAGATAAGAAGGGAGGCCCAAAGACAATATGAAATGACCTCGCAGCGAAAGCCAAATTAACCGAAACTGTTGTACAGCAACATCAGGAGGAAAACAACAGTCAAGGGACCAGGACTCTGGTAAAGAAGGGAATGAGGAGAGACAACAAGAAATGACCGTGGAAGTATGTGAAGAAATTCAACTAGAGTTTCAAAGAGTGTTCTCAAGGAGACAGAAAGGGACTCCAGAAATGACGGAGATGTGGGGCACACACCAAAGTGCTGGACACAGGGCCACACAACCGAGGAAGAAGTAGAGGCTTCTGAAGTGGAGCTATGATACTCAAGGCAATGGGGCCAGAGAACAATCTCCCAATGGTATTGAGAGAGGGAGCAGAGGCGCTATGTGTTACCCTAACAACATATATTAAACTAACATCTATCGAAACAGGGAGATGGCCTGAGGCATGAAGACAGCATAGTTGTTCCCAATCTTTAAAAAATGGAGACAGACATGAAGCATTAAACTACAGACCATGTCCACCCGACATGTATAGTATGCAAAAATCATGGAGAAGAGTGTCAGGAGAAGGTGTGGTGGAACCCTAGAAAGGAAATCGATCTCATCAACAGCAGCCAACGTGGTTTCGGGACGGGAAACTGGGTCACAAAACCTACTGGAGTTCTCTATGACATGGTGGACAGCAGGATGGCAAGAGAGAGAGGGGTGGGTGGATTGATTTCTTGGAACTGCAAGAAGGCGTTTGACACTGCTTCCACACAAGAGATTGGTGCAAAAACTGGAGGACCTGAGCTCTGGGATAACAGGGAAGGCACTACACATGGAATCAGGGAATAATTGTCTGGAAGACAGCAGCGAGTCATGGTACGGGGCGAGGTGTCAGAGTGGGCACTGTGACCAGCGGGGGTCCGCAGGGGTCTAGTCCTAGGACCAGTGCTCTGTTTCTGGTATTTGTGAACGACATGACGGAAGGAATAGACTCTGAGGTGTACCTGTTTGCAGAGGTCGTGAAGTGGTTGTGAGAATTCACTCGATCGAAGACCAGGCAGAACTACAAAGGGATCTGGACAGGTGCAGACCTGGTCAAGCAATTGGCTCCTGGAGTTCAATCCCACCAAGTGCAAAGTTCAAGAAGATTGGGGAAGGGGCAAAGAGGCAGCAGACGGAGTACAGTCTAGGGGGTCAGAGACTACAAACCTCACTTCAAGGGAAAAAAAGTCGTGGGGTGGAGTATAACCCAGGACATCTCCTGAGCGCACATTCAACCAAATAACTGCTGCTGCATATGGGCGCCTAGCAAAACCTAAGAACAGCATTCCGACATCTTTATAAGGAATATCAGGGACCCCTGCTACACCGTGTACATTAGGCCCATATTGGAGTATGCGGACCAGTTTGGAACCCACACCTAGCCAAGCACGTGAAGAAAGAACTAGAGAAAAGTGCAAAGGTTTGCAACTAGGACTAGTCCAGAGCTAAGAGGTATGTCCTACGAGGAGGGTAGGGAAATCAACCTGAGACACTGGAGGACAGGAGAGATAGGGGGGTACCATGATAACGACATACAAAATTCTGAGAGGAAATTGACAAGGTGGACAAAGACAGGTTGTTCCAGAGATTGACCACAGTAACATGGGGACACAGTTGGAAGCTGAAAGACACGATGAATCACAGATGTTAGGAAGTATTCTTCAGCCAAAGATGTAGTCAGTAAGTGGAATAGTTTGGAAGGATGTAGTGGAGGCAGGATCCATACATAGCTTTAAGCAGAGGTATGAAAAGCTCACGGCTAGGAGAGGTAACCTAGTAGCGATCAGTGAAGAGGCGGGGCCAGGAGCTCGGACTCGACCCCCGCAACTTCAACTAGGTGGAGTACAAACTAGGTGAGTACACACACAAAAACACACACACACACACACACCACACCAACCACACATACAAGGCTCCGAGACTTTAGTGGTTTTTTAAGGCGTGAAACGAATGATAGGCAGTAATCAGCGGTAGTGACAACTTCAGTGAACAATCCTACGAGTGTTAAACAGAGTTTTAGTTAAAAAAGTCGAGAGGAAGACCTGAAATCTTTAATATTTCGAAGATGTCAAAACCGTTAGTGGATAGTAGGCTTCTGTTGCTACACAGATTCAATTATAACAAAGATTCAAGTGAGTGTGGAAAGCGGGTGTTCAAGAAGAATTTCGAGAGATTGGATAACAAGTGAAATGTGGGGGCACATACTGTGAGAGTGAAAAAATTAATAAGCAAAAGTAGAAAGGAAAATATATATATATATACAAGGATGGTGCAAGGCGGCCCCTTTTCCGGAAACAGTGACCGTCTCCAACAGTTGTGTGACATTATACACATATAAAAGTGTAACTCGATATGTGAAGTGTATTCCAATATAAGTGGATGTGTTCTCTATCATAGTGACATGAGGGACAAAAAAAGAACAATGGGAACCAAAACAAGGGGAAAACAAAAACTAAATATACGGGAGCAAAAGCGGATGCATGAGCATATTCACGGTTATAAAGATCACAGGTGATGAATTTTCCAAATAGTGATAGAGGCTACGTCATCAGCATCTGGCATTGTCATCGCATCACTGCCAGCTTAAGTATCAATCACAGTTGGTTGTTGTTTTGGGGGGTTCTGATCCTGCCTTGAGTCACTGTTAGATACTGAGTCACTCACTCCGGCAAGATATTACCAGAATTAGAGCAGAAATAGCATAGATAAGGTGAAGATAGGGTTGACTAGCGAGGAGCAGCCTAGCGAGGGGAAAGCCTAGTGAGGGTAGACGTCAGGGACACTCTAGAAGCTCAGACAAGCTTAATTTGACAACCTAATTACTTCTTTTTTTATAAGTAGAAGTGATAAGTGCTAGTAAGCCTGTTGGTAGTCTTTAGAAATAGGGATTACTACTGATATTTATTAGCAGTAGATTACTTAGGAGTGGGGGCACAATACACACGAGCACACACACACACACCACACACACACACACACACACACACAAACCCCACACCACACACACACACCACACACACACACACACACACACATAACATACACACTTAGCTGAGACAAAGCATAAATTTTACAACCTAGCGACTTTCTGAATTTTAGATGTAGAATCGATAAGTATTAAAGTTATTGGGTTAACTTAGAATTACTGGTATCTTCGGATTTATTAGCGTATGAATCTTAAGAAGTGGGGGGCACACACACACACACACTACACACACTCACACACACACACAACACACACACACACACACACCACAACACGCACACACACAAACACACACACACACACACTTACACACACATACACACATACACACACACATACACACACACAACACCACATACACACACACACACAACATACACACACACACAACCCACACACACCTCTCAACACACACACACACACACACTCATACACACATACACACATACACACACAATTCACACACAGGATCAAGCACTGTAAGCTGTAGTAACACACGCAAAACACACATACACAGGATTTCCACACCATCCTGTGAACTGACAATTGAACCTTTCCTCCTCTCCCCCCCTCTTTTACCACTAAGTAGACCTATCTCTAACTCTCTCACTCTTTACTTATATCTCTCTCTTCCTATCACTTCTACCTATCTCTCTCTTCTCTATTCCCTCTCCCTCTTTCCCTCTAAACATCTCTTCCTCTAACACCTCCCCCCTCTAACATCTTCTCCCCCTCTAACATCTGTCCCCTCCCTTTATCTCTCCCCTCTCCCTTTCCCACACCTCTCTCCCATCATCCACTCCCTCCCCCACTAGCCTCTCTCCTCTCTCGGCTCTTCCATCCCCCCCTCTTTCCCCCTCCTCCCCCTCTTTGCCTTCCTTTTCTCCCTCCCTCCCTCCCTCCCTCCCTCTCTCTCTCTCTCTCTCTCTCTCTCTCTCTCTCTATCTCTCTCTCTTCTCTCTCTCTCTCTCCTCTTGCTCTCTCTCTCTTTGTCTCTCTCTTGCTTTCGCTCTCTCTCCTCCCTGCTCTCTCTCTTGCTCTCTTTCTCTTGCTCTCTCTCTCTCTTGCTCTCTCTCTTGCTCTCTCTCTCTCTTGCTCTCTCTCTCTCGTGCTCTCTCTCTCTCTTGCTCTCTCTCTCTCTTGCTCTCTCTCCTCTCTTGCTCTCTCTCTCTCTTGCTCTCTCTCTCTCTTGCTCTCTCTCTCTTCTCTTGCTCTCCTCTCTCTTGCTCTCTCTCTCTCTTTGCTCTTCTCTATCTTGCTCTCTCTCTTGCTCTTCCTCTCTCTCTCGCTCTCTCTCTCTCTGCTCTCTCTCTCTCTTGCTCTCTTCTTCCTTGCTCTCTCTCTTCTTGCTATCTCTCTTGCTCTTCTCTCTCTTGCTCTCTCTCGCTCTTGCTCTCCCTCTCTCTAGCTCTCTCTCTATCTTGCTCTCTCTCTCTCTTGCTCTATCTCTCGCTTGCTCTCTCTCTCTCTTTGCTCTCTTCTCTCTCTCTTGCTCTCTCTCTTCTCTTGCTCTCTCTTCTCTCTTGATCCTCTCTCTCTTGCTCTCTCTCTCTCTCGTGCTCTCTCTCTCTCTTGCTCTCTCTCTCTCTCTTGCTCTCTCCTCTCTCTCTTGCTCTCTCTCTCTCTTGCTCTCTCTCTCTCTTGCTCTCTCTCTCTCTTGCTCTTCTCTTCTCTCTTTGCTCTCTCTCTCTCTCTTGCTCTCTCTCTTCTGCTCTCTCTCCTCTTTGATCTCTCTCTCTTCTTGCTCTCTCTCTCTCTTCTTGCTCTCTCTCTCTCTTGCTCTCTCTCTTGCTCTCTCTCTTCTCTTGCTCTCTCTCGTCCCCATTTTCCCTTCTAACTCTCCCCTCTCCTACGCTTAAAAAAAAAAAAAAAAAAATGGTGGGGACTCGCAGGAACCAAGGATCAGATGAGAATGTTCGGGTAGGGAGGAGGGATGGAGGAGCAGTGGTATAAGGATGGAACAAGAGTGGGAGAGAAAATTAGTGAGAGCTTTCTTGGAATGTTTTTGGTGCGTGTGTGTTGTTGTTGGTTGGTGCTTGTGTGTTGTTGGTGTGTTTGTGCTGTTGTTGTGGTGTTCGTGTGTTGTTGTTGGGTGTTGTGTGTTGTCGTGATGCTTGTGTGTTGCTGGTGGTGTTCTGTGTGTTAGTGGTAGTGCTTGTGTGTTTGTGGTGGTGCTTGTATGTTGTTGTTGGTGACTTGTGTGTTGTTGGCGATGATTGCGTGTTGATGGTGCTGTGTGTTGTTGTGGTGTTTGTGTGTTGTTAATGGTGCTTGAGTGTTGTTGGTGGTGCTTGTGTGTTGATGGTAGTGTTTGTGTGTTAGTGGTAGTGCTTGTGTGTTGTTGGTGATGCTTGTTTGTTGTTGTTGGTGCTTGTGTGTTGGTGGTAGTGCCTGTGTGTTGGTGCTGGTGCTTGTGTGTTGCTAGTGGTTTCGTGTGTTGTTAATGGTGTGTGTGTGGGTGGTATTGCATGTGTGGTGGTGATGGTGCTTGTGTGTTGCTGGTGGTGCTTGTGTGTTGGCTGTGGTTGCTTGTGTGTTGCTGGTGGTGGTGTGTGTTATGTTGATGGTGCTTGAGTGTTGTTGGTGGTGTTTGTGTGTTGTTGTTTGTTGTAGTGCTGTGTGGTGTTGCTGGTGCTTGTGTGTTGGTGGAGAGCTTGTGCAGTGTTGGAGAAGCTTGTGTTTTGTGGTGATGTTTGCGTTGTTGGAGATGTTGTGTGTTGATTGGTGGGGCTTGCGTGTTGTTGTTGGGGCTTGTGTGGTGTTGATGGTGCTTGTGTGTTGTCGGAGGATGCTTGTGCATTGTTGGAGATGCTTGTGTGTTGTGGTGGTGCTTGTATGTTGTTGGAGATGCTTATGTGTTGTTGGTGGTAATGGTGTGTTGGTGGTGGTGCTTGTGTGTTGTGGTGTTTGTGTGTTGGTAGTGCTTGTGATGGTATTGCTTGTGTGTTGATGGTAGTTGTTTGTTGGTGGTGGTTGTGTGTAGATGGTGGTTATGTTGGTGGTGGTTGTGTGTAGATGGTGGTTATGTTGGTGGTGGTTGGGTGTTGGTTTTACTGTTACCATGTCTGTTACTGTTACCAGTTCTGTTTCTGTCACCAGTTCTGTTACTGTCACCAACTCTGTTACTGTCACCAGTTCTGTTACTGTTACCATCTCTGTTACTGTCACCAGTTCTGTTACTGTCACCAACTCTGTTACTGTCACCAGTTCTTTTACTGTCACCATGTCTGTTACTGTCACCAGTTCTGTTTCTGTCACCAGTTCTGTTACTGTCACCAACTCTGATACTGTCACTAATTCTGTTGATGTCACCAACTCTGTTACTGCCACTAGTTCTGTTACTGTTACCATCTCTGTTACTGCCACTAGTTCTGTTACTGTCACCAGTTCTGTTACTGTTACCAACTCTGTTACTGTCACCAGTTCTGTTTCTGTCACCAGTTCTGTTACTGTCACCAACTCTGATACTGTCACTAATTCTGTTACTGTCACCAACTCTGTTACTGCCACTAGTTCTGTTACTGTTACCATCTCTGTTACTGCCACTAGTTCTGTTACTGTCACCAGTTCTGTTACTGTTACCAACTCTGTAACTGTCACCAGTTCTGTTACTGTCACAACCTCTGTTACTGTCACAGTTCTTTTACTGTCACCATGTCTGATACTGTCACCACGTTCGGTTCGTCACCAGTTTCTGTTATGTCCCAAACTCTGTTACTGTCACCAGTTCTGTTACTGTCACCAACTCTGATACTGTCACCAGTTCTGTTACTGTCACCAACTCTGTTACTGTCACCAGTTCTGTTACTGTCACCAACTTTGATACTGTCACCAGTTCTGTTACTGTCACCAGTACTGGTACTGTCACCAGTTCTGTTACTGTCACCAACTCTGTTACTGTCACCAGTTCTGTTACTGTCACCAACTCTGTTACTGTCAGCAGTTCTGTTACTGTCACCAACTCTGTTACTGTCACCAGTTCTGTTACTGTCACCAACTCTGTTGCTCTCAGCAGTTCTGTTACTGTCACCAGTTCTGTTACTGTCACCAACTCTGTTACTGTCACCAGTTCTGTTACTGTCACCAACTCTGTTGCTCTCAGCAGTTCTGTTACTGTCACCAGTTCGTTAATGTCACAACTCTTTACATGTCACCTGTTCTGTTACTGTCACCAACTCTGTTGCTCTAGCAGTTCTGTTTCTGTCACAGTTATGTTCTGTCACAACTCTGTACTGTCACTAGTTCTGTTACTGTCACCAACTCTGTTACTCTCAGCAGTTCTGTTACTGTCGCCAACTCTGTTACTCTCAGCAGTTCTGTTACTGTCGCCAACTCTGTTACTGTCAGCAGTTGTTACTGTCACCAACTCTGTTACTCTCAGCAGTTCTGTTACTGTCACCTGTTCTGTTTACTGTCACCCAACTCTGATACTGTCACCAGTCTGTTACTGATCACCAACTCTGTTGCTCTCAGCAGTTCTGTTACTGTCACCAGTTCTGTTACTGTCACCAACTCTGTTACTGTCACCAGTTCTGTTACTGTCACCAACTCTGTTGCTCTCAGCAGTTCTGTTACTGTCACCAGTTCTGTTACTGTCACCCCATCTCTGTTACGGTCAATAGTTCTGTTACTGTCACCAACTCTGTTACTCTCAGCAGTTCTGTTACTGTCGCCAACTCTGTTACTCTCAGCAGTTCTGTTACTGTCGCCAACTCTGTTACTGTCACCAGTTGTTACTGTCACCAACTCTGTTACTCTCAGCAGTTCTGTTACTGTCATCAACTCTGTTACTGTCACCAGTTGTTACTGTCACCAACTCTGTTACTGTCACCAGTTCTGTTACTGTCACCAGTTCTGTTACTGTCACCAACTCTGTTACTGTCACCAACTCTGTTACTGTCACCAGTTCTGTTACTGTCACTAGCTTTGTAACTCTTACGTTACTGAACAATTATGCGTGAAGTCCCCCGTGGTGGTCTATTGTGTTTACGATAGATGGTACAGTAACAAGAACGCTGACGTTACAGTGGTTTTAAGAAGTATGGGATAATTTAACGGATATTTAAGAGGGCCTTTTTTCACAGAGATAGTTTCCTGATGACAGAGAACTTTTGGGAGATCTTAAAGAGAAGTTTCAGATGATTGTGGAAATAATAATAATAATAATATTAATAATAATTATTATAATAATAATAATGATTTTTATTTCTACAAGTACATGTGCAAGGTATACAGGTTTAGCTGACATCCGTGGTATACTAGTATACAGAAAACCCTTTTCATGCTGAGCATTTCTGGCAAAATAGGTCAGTTTTGTTCCCAGGATGCGACCCACACCACTCGACTAACAACCAGGTACCCATTTTACTGATGGGTCAACAATGAACAGCTGCTATCCTAAGGAATCATGTTCTAATGTTTCCATCCGCACCGGGAATCGACCCCGGACCTCAGTGTGTGAGCTTCCGTGCACGAGCTACGGAAGTCTGGGTGAATTAAAGAAGGAAGCTGAACGTACAAAAAAAGCAAAGTGATGTAAGTAAGAAGTCCTGGCAATGGAACAGTGAACGCCAAACTGAAGTAAAAAAAGGAATCTAGGAAG
>NC_069469.1:9481036-9496036 GCF_026875155.1 Cherax quadricarinatus | reverse complement strand
GAATAGGGCACTGAACAGGGCACTGAACATGGCACTGAACAGGGCACTGAACAGGGCACTGAACAGGGCACTGAACATAGCACTGAACAGGGCACTGAACAGGGCACTGAACAGGGCACTGAACAGAGCACTGAACAGGGCACTGAACAGGGCACTGAACAGGGCACTGAACAAGGCACTTAACAAGGCACTGAACAAGGCACTGAACAGCGCACTGAACAGCGCACTGAACAGCGCACTGAACAGGACAATGAACAGGGCACTGAACAGAGCACTGAACAAAGCACTGAACACAGCACTGAACAGGGTACTGAACAAGGCACTGAACAAGGCACTGAACAAGGCACTGAAGAGGTCACTGAACAGGGCACTGTAGAGGGCACTGAACAGGGCACTGAAGAAGTCACTGAACAGGGCACTGAATAAGGCACTGAACAAGGTACTGAACAGGGCATTGAACAAAGCATTGAACAAGGCACTGAGCAAGGCACTGAACAAGACACTGAACAAGACACTGAACAGGGCACTGAACAAGGCAGTGAACAAGGCACTGAACAAAGCACTGAACAAGGCACTGAACAAGGCACTGAACAAGACACTGAACAAGGCACTGAAGAGTGAACTGAACAAGGCACTGAACAAGGCACTGAACAGGGCACTGAACAAGGCACTGAACAAGTCACCGAACATGGCACTGAACAAGGCACTGAACAATTCACCGAACAAGACACTGAGCAGGGCACTGAACAAGACACTGAACAAGGCACTGAGCAGGACACTGAATAAGGCACTGAACAAGACACTGAACAGGGCACTGAACAGGGCACTGAACAGGGCACTGAACAAGGCACCGAACAGAGCACTGAACAAGGCACTGAATAAGGCACTGAACAGGGCACTGAACAAGGCACTGGACAGGGCATTGAACAAGGCACTGAACATGGCACTGAACTGGGCACTGAATAGGACACTGAACAAGGCACTGAACAGGGCACTAAATAAGGCACTGAACAGGGCACTGAACAAGGCACTGAACAGGGAACTGAACTGGGCACTGAACAAGGCACTGAACAGGGCACTGAACTGGGCACTGAACAAGGCACTGAACAAGGCACTGAACAGTGCACTGAAGGAGGCACTGAACAAGGCACTGAACAGGGCACTGAACTGGGCACTGAACAAGGCACTGAACAATGCACTGAAAAGGTACTGAACAGGACACCGACTATGGCATTGAACATAGCATTGAATATCCCCTAATATTAGATTTTAATGCCATCATCGAATAAGAATATGGAGGTTAGAAGAAGAAAAGCTTTTGATACAGCAACTCCCGTCCGTCTGAAAGGTGAAGGAATGGAGGACAGTGATGTATCAATGGAGGAGAGAACGACAGAATCATGACGGTGAATACATTCAGCTGGAGACGCTGGGTCGCTGATCTCATCATTTCGAGGAACGATTAGACGCTTAGTAATGGCAAAGGAGAGCTCGGGAGACTGGCCGTCTGACGGAGGGTTTGTCAAGATCTATAACAGCGGCGGAAGCTGACAGATAAGCACTACATCTTCAGTCGTTTCAATTTCTGAGTAACGGAGATGTGGTAGTGTGTGAGGGATAGGTGCAATGCCTCCGACTTCGAATACATGTTTATGCAAATGACGTTCTGCCGACAATAGTGGAGACATACGTTACGGAAGACGCTATTATTGGGCCATCATATCCCCTGTGCAGAGATTTTCCAAGATATTCAAGTTTTACTCTGAGTTTGACCAAACCCCACTCAGAGAGAACTAAAGTTCCAACAAGAAGTTTGCAGTTGTGTGCTTTTTCGTCTTCGTAACACATGTACCTGGGTGAGGTTGCTGATGTAGAGATTCTTCGGGACGACAGCTTGGTAAATCCGGCTTCCGGAGTAGAGCCTCTGTCTTGAGATAAACAGATGGACTGTCGAGCTTCCAGCACTATTTGCATCGAATAACCCACACAAGCTTAGAGCTTCATCACAGGAATAACGAAGAACGACAAGGAAGGGAACAAAACAGAATGAGTAGATGAATCAGTAGACATCAATGAGAGGAGAGCTGGTAGAATGCCAGTAGACTCAGGATAGATGCTAGCCTGATCAGCAGGGTATATCCACCTGCCTACCTGGAGTCTACCTGAAGAGTATTCCGGGGGTCAGCACCCGCCACGGAGGTCATGATCTCCCTCACCACACCAGGAAGAAATGGTGGGGCACTGAGGGTCATTCTTTCGTTCTTTTCCACTCTTCTCTCTAGTTTTCTTCTTCCGGCATTCCTCTGTTCTGATGCTTGTCCTGTCCAGCCTTCCTGAACTCTACATCTGTCCTCGTATCCTTCTGCCCTCTCCTTTCCTTCAGTTCCGTCCATTCCATTTTGTTCTCCGTCATCTCATTTTCATCATATGTCCTCTCCTGTCTTCCCCTCTCTCCTTCCATTCTGTCCTCTCCTTCTCTCATCTTCTCCTGTCATCATCTTTCCTCTTTCCTTGCCCTCTTTTCCCCTTCTATCCTCTGTCACTGTCATCTCCTAGCCTGACCTATCCTCATTTTTCTCCTCCTGTCATCTCCGGTCATCTCCCGTCCTTTCCTCTTCCCGTTCTCTCATTATCTCAAGTCTGTCTCTCTCCGTCCTCTCTTCCCCTCGTCTTCTCCTGTCATATCCTATCACCTCATTTCTTCCTCTATGTCCACTCCTCCTATCCTCTGCTCTCCTGTCTTCTCCTCTCCTCCCTTCTTGTCTTCCATGTCCACCCTTCACTAGCCAGAGTTCATCTGGTGTGGTCATCTCCACTTTTATCATCACACCTGTCAGTTCCCTCTCATCGCCTCTTCTCACTCCTCGGATGCCAGGAGATGGAGGAGGGGAAGGATCAGTTTACCAAGGGGAGGAGGAAGAAGAGATGGAGGGGAGGGTAAAACAAGGAGGGATGGAGGGGAGGGTAAACCAAGGAGGGATGGAGGGGAGGGTAAAACAAGGAGGGATGGAGGGGAGGGTAAAACAAGGAGGGATGGAGGGGAGAGTAAATCAAAACAGTTTTTTCATTATTTTAATATCGCTTCTCCTCCATCTTCGTAATATTATATTCTCTTCCCTTCCAACATTCCCACACCTCCTCCCTCTCTTTATTTCCTCGTTTTTACTCATTATTCCTCCCTATCCATGTCTTTCCTGAACATTCCTCTCTATCCATGTTCTTCCTGAACATTCCTCTCTATCCATGTCCTTCCTGAACATTCCTCTCTATCCATGTCCTTCCTGAACATTCCTCTCTATCCATGTTCTTCCTGAACATTCCTCCCTATCCATGTTCTTCCTGAACATTCCTCTCTATCCATGTCCTTCCTGAACATTCCTCCCTATCCATGTTCTTCCTGAACATTCCTCTCTATCCATGTCCTTCCTGAACATTCCTCTCTATCCATGTCCTTCCTGAACATTCCTCTATCCATGTCCTTCCTGAACATTCCTCTCTATCCATGTCCTTCCTGAACATTCCTCTCTATCCATGTCCTTCCTGAACATTCCTCCCTATCCATGTCCTTCCTGAACATTCCTCTCTATCCATGTCCTTCCTGAACATTCCTCTCTATCCATGTTCTTCCTGAACATTCCTCTCTATCCATGTCCTTCCTGAACATTCCTCTCTATCCATGTCCTTCCTGAACATTCCTCTCTATCCATGTTCTTCCTGAACATTCCTCTCTATCCATGTCCTTCCTGAACATTCCTCTCTATCCATGTCCTTCCTGAACATTCCTCTCTATCCATGTCCTTCTTCAACATTCCTCTCTATCCATGTCCTTCTTCAACATTCCTCTCTATCCATGTCCTTCTTCAACATTTCTCCCTCTCCTTCCACAGTCAGTCTTCTTCCTCCACATCTATACATTCCTTTCTAATCCTCTATCTTTTTTCTTTTCTCGCCATATTCCTCTACCTCTCTTCACATCCCATACCCTCCATTTATATCCCGTCTCTTCTCAACATTATCTACTCCTCTCTCAGTTCTTTTTCTTTTCACATCATTGCAAATCCAGTTTCTCCTCTCCACATCTTTTCTCTTTCTTATACCTCCCCTTACTTTTTTCATCTCTTCCCTCTTTTCCCAGTCCCTTCTCGTCGCAGTCCGTCCCTCCCTTCACATTCCAATTTTCTCTCTCTCTCTCTCTCTCTCTCTCTCTCTCTCTCTCTCTCTCTCTCTCTCTCTCTCTCTCTCTCTCTCTCTCTCTCTCTCTCTCTCTCTCTCTCTCTCTCTCCACTTCTGCTTCCCCAGTTTGCTCTCTCAATGGTGGATTCCCCTCTCAGTGGTGGAATCCCTCTCAGTTGTGGAACCCCTCTCAGTGGTGGAACCCCTCTCAGTGGTGTATCCCCTCTCAGTGGTGGAACCCCCTCTCAGTGGTGGATCCCTTTCTCAGCGTTGGATCCCCTTCTCAGTGGTGGAACCCTTTCTCACTGGTGGAATCCTTCTTAGTGGTGGAACCCCTCTCAGTGGTGAATCCCCTTCTCAGTGGTGGATCCCTTTCTCAGTGGTGGAACCCCTTCTCATTAGTGGAATCCCTCTTAGTGGTGGAACCCCTCTCAGTGGTGGATCCCCTCTCAGTGGTGGATCCCCTCTCAGTGGTGGAACCCCTCTCAGTGGTGGAACCCCTCTCAGTGGTAGAACCCCTCTCAGTGGTGTATCCCCTCTCAGTGGTGGAACCCCCTCTCAGTGGTGGATCCCTTTCTCAGCGTTGGATCCCCTTCTCAGTGGTGGAACCCTTTCTCACTGGTGGAATCCTTCTTAGTGGTGGAACCCCTCTCAGTGGTGAATCCCCTTCTCAGTGGTGGATCCCTTTCTCAGTGGTGGAACCCCTTCTCATTAGTGGAATCCCTCTTAGTGGTGGAACCCCTCTCAGTGGTGGATCCCCTCTCAGTGGTGGATCCCCTCTCAGTGGTGGAACCCCTCTCAGTGGTAGAACCCCTCTCAGTTGTGGAATCCCTCTCAGTGGTGGAACCTCTCGAGATGAAACATTATACCAACACCAGAGCTCCAGCCCACCTTACAATAGAGACGTAATCCTCTTAATGTAATGCAGAGAGAGTGAATTATATTTTGCAAAGTTGATATTAGCATTGAACATGTGCCTTTTAATCCGATAAGTTAGAGAGGGGGATTTATAAACCTAGACCAGCTCGCAGGACACTCAGGATGATTATGTACATTAGATCATGTGTGGACATGAGTACATGACCATGCATGCGTATATGCATATATTTATCATAAGGGACAGGGCCCTTCTCCACGCCATTATAACCATGATTTACTCCCTCTTATTCTGCTGATAATGGCCCCAGTTGGAGGTCGAAATCTACAGAAATTTTCGTTTGCCTGTTTCTGTACGTGTGGGATCCTGTTTCTCATCGACATTATGTATGTATCACTGTCTATTTTCACCTAAAATATAAAGGAATTCCCAAGCTTTCACGAGAATCTGTTTCCAAAGACGACTGAGTGGATTTATGAGGCAAGATGTTATTAAGAGCAGAACCAGATGAAACATGGTCATGACGTACAAGATAATCCGAGGAACTGATAGTATGGGGAGCATAAATGTAAGTTAAATAAGAAACTGATCCACAGGAAGGGCCAGAAACACTCCAACCAGAATGTCATCAGGAAGTTGAATTATCTAGACGAAGAATTTGTGGATCTGGTCGTATGTAGTTAAGAGGCGGAATCACAAGCTGAAAATACTTACACACAACCTCAAGTACAATACATCATAGCAAGAGCAGGTATGCACCCTCGCAAGTATACACACACACACACACACACACACACACACACACACACACACACACACACACACACACACACGCACACACACACACACACACACACACACACACACACACACACACACACACACACACACACACACACACACACACACACACAAAGCTAAGGGGTATATCCTACGAGGAAAGGTTAAGGGAAATCGGCATGACAACACAGGAGGACAGGAGGGATAGGGGAGACATGATAAGGACATACAAAATACGGCGTGGAATAGACAAGGTGGACAGAGCCAAGATGTTCCAGAGATGGGACACAGAAACAAGGGGTCAATCTTGGAAGTTCAAGACTCAGATGAGTCACAAGGATGTTAGGAAGCATTTCTTCAGTCAGAGAGTGGTCAGGAAGTGGAACAGTCTGGCGAGCGATGTAGTGGAGGCAGGAACCATACATAGCTTTAAGACGGGGTATGATAAAGCACATGGAGCAGGGAGAGAGAGGACCTAGTAGCGTTCAGTGAAGAGGCGAGGCCAGGAGCTGAGTATCGACCCCTGCAACTACAATTAGGTGAGTACACACACACACACACACACACACACACACACACACACACACACACACACACACACACACACACACACACACACATACACACACACATACACACACACATACACACACACATACACACACTCATATAATGGACTACGCGAGAACAAAATACAAGAATGCAGAGGAAAGGCTTGTTCCCAAGGACAACAGAAATAATGGGAAGGCCAGAACGAGCCCTTGTTTATCCAAAGGTGTAGGGAGGCAAAAACTAAGCTTGCCAGAGAATGGAAAAAGTACAGAAGACAAAGGACCAAGGAAAATAAAAAGATTAGCCGAAGAGCCAGAAACGAGTGTGCACAGATAAGGAGGGAGGCCAGCTACAGAATGAAAACGACATAGCATCGAAAGTCAAGTCTGATCCGAAGCTGTTGCATAGCCACATCAGGAGGAAGACAGCAGTCAAGGACCGGGTAATCAGCTTGAGGAAAGAAGGTGGGGAGTTCACAAGATGAGACCAGGAAGTATGTGCTGTTTTTTTTTTTTGTATATTTGAATGACATGACAGAAGGGATAGACTCAGAAGTGTCCTTGTTTGCAGATGATGTGAAGCTAATGATGAGAATTAAATCGGATGGAGATTAGGCAGGACAATAAAGAAGCGTGGACAGGCTGCAAGCCTGCTCCAACAACTGGTTCCTCAAATTTAAAACCGCCAGATGCAAAGTCGTGAAGATCGGGGAAGGGCAAAGAAGAACGCAGACAGAGTACAGGCTAGGTGGCCAAAGACTGCAAACCTCACTCAAGGAAAAAGATCTTGGGGTGAGTAGAATTCCGAGCATATCTGCTGAGGCGCAGAGTAACCAGTAAACTGCTTCAGCATATGGGCGCCTGGCAAACCTGAGAATAGCGTTCAGATACATCAGTAAGGAATCGTTTAAGACTTTGCACACCGTGTGCGTCAGGCCCATACTGAAATATGCAGCACCAGTCTGGAGCCCACACCTGGTCAAGCCAGTCAAAAATTAGAGAAAGTGCAAAGGTTTGCAACAAGACTAGTTCCAGACCAAAGGGGAATGTCCTACAAAGAAAGGTTAAGAGAAATCAGCCTAACGACACTGGAGGACAGGAGGGTTAGGGGAGACATGATAACAACATACAAGTTGGACTGAGACAGGATGTTCCAGAGATGGGGCACAGAAACAAGGGGTCACAATTGGAAATTGAAGACTCAGATGAGTCAAATGGATGTTAGGAAATATTTCTTTAGTCATAGTGTTGTTAGGAAGCGGAATAGTAGTGGAGGCAGGAACCATACATAGTTTTAAGACGAGGTATGATATAGCTCATGGAGCAAGGAGAGAGATGACCTAGTAGCGCCCAGTGAAGAGACGAGGCCAGGAGCTATGACTCGACCCCTTCAACCACATATAGATGAGTACGTACAACCCCCTTACACACACGTCAGGCCCATATTTGAGTATGCAGAGCCACTATGGAACCCACACCTAGTCAAACACGTTAAGAAATTAGAGAAAGTGTAAAGGCCCGGGAGCTGAGGGGTATGTCCTAATAGGGGTTGTCAATCTGACAACACTGGAGGACAAGAGAGAAAAGGGGGACATGACAACGATATATAAAATACTGAGAGGAATTGACAAGGTGAATAAGGACAGAATGTTTCAGTGATGGAACACAAACAAAGAGTCACAGGTGGAAGTTGTCAGGAAGTGGAATAGTCTAAGAAGTGATGTAATGGAGGCGGGATCCATACATAACTTTAAGAAGAGGTTTGATAAGGCCCATGGAGCAGGAAGAGTGACATATTAGCGACCAGTGAAGAGGACGGGCCATGAGCTGTAAATCGACCCCTGCAACCACAACTAAGGCGAGGACACACACACACATACACACACGCAATTTTTGAACAGATGAGAAAATTCGTGAATGCAGTGCAGTGGTAATGGCACTAGACGTGAAGTTGTGAGGTGGAGTACCTTGCAAGAAAGTGCCGAGAGGCGGAGGAAAAATTCAGATGAAGCGGGGTTGGTAAGAACAAAGATTCTGGAACAAACAAAGTTGCAGAAAGGAAAAAAAATAAAATGCAAACCTGTGAAAATACTAGAGAAAGAGAAGGCGAGAAGAAAAGAGGGAAGAAAGAAGAAAAGAATGCGCACGAGTGACAAGATAACCTACAGTTAGAGGATAACACAGCAACAGATTCCAAGTTTTACCCGAATGTGATGAAAATGGTTTTGAAAACCGGGATGTTGAAGAATGAGATACTTTTTTTATATATTTGAGGAAAACGTTTCGCCAGTCTGTGGCTTCTTCAGTCCATTACAAAGAATAACAGGGGGAGATGACGAGTTTGAGACAACCAGTCCTTCAGCATAGAGTCAATGTGTTCAGTCCTCTGTAATGGGCTGAAGAAGACATTGGCTGGCGAAACGTTTCCTCAGCAAAGATTCCCAAGCGCTGCACACATGCCTCATTGTTCATCTTAACCGAACTTGCTTGAGAGTTACATCACACAACAAACAAAAGTAACTGACCAGGCAATAATGATGAAGGAAGGAGGCGAGCTCAGGAGAAACGACAAGCAATTCTGATAGAAGATTAAAAAAGCGTTTTAAGACGATGTTCTCAGTAGAAACAGAGGCAACATCAGAGAACGAACGAGACTGGGTACACACACTGGTACCGGACACCATTCACACAGAAGGTGAATAGATGAGAGAACTTTTGAGCCAGTTAGATCCACCAAAGGCAATGGAACCCGACAAAGTATCACAGTGGAGTCTGTGAGAGGAAGCAGAAGCACTATGTAAACAACCAGTTAAAATCCAGAAGACAAAAGAAGATAGGAAATATTAAATTAATTACAGATCCTAATTATTAACATGTATTTATGTAAGGTAGTGAAAAGGTTACTCAGATGGGGTACTTAGAGAAAATTGGTATCAGAAACCCGAGCAGGTTCAGAGATGCCCAGTCTTGTCTCAGAAACAAGACTAGTCTCAGAGATAAGGAGAATGTCCTACAAAGAAAGGTTAAGGGAAATCGGCCTGACGACACTGGGTGACAGGAGGGTTAGGGGAGACATGATAGCGACATATAAAATACTTGGCAAGGTTTACAGAGACAGGATGTTTCAGAGATGGGACACAGAAACAAAGGGTCACAATTGGAAGTTGAAGACTCGGATGAGTCAAAGAGATGTTAGGAAGTGTTTATTGAGTCATAGAGTTATCAGGAAGTGAGACTGTCTGGAGAGTGAGGTAGTGGAAGCAGGAACCGTACATAGCTTTAAAGACGAGGTTTGATAAAACTCATGGAGCAGGGAGAGAGAGAGAGAGAGAGAGAGAGAGGCAGGGCCAGGAGATATGACTCTACCCCTGCTACCACAAATAGGTGAGTACATACACACACACACACACACGTGGGTCCGTGGGGTGCAGACGTGGGTAACAAGGCTCCGAGAACCTTAGCGTTGTAAGGCGTGCAATAATACCTAGCAGTAATCAGTGGTAGTGGAATGTCAGTGAACAATACTACGAGTAATAATTAAAGTTATTAGTTAAAGAAAGTGAGAGGAAAGCTGAAATAATAATATTTCAAAGCGCAAACCGTTGAGGGTCTTAGGCGCTGTTGCCACAATGGCAGCGGTAGGCCTGAAGAAGTGACGTCACGACAAGTTGTGTGCCATTATACATATAAAGTGAAGTGTATATAATGTGAAGTGTATACTATCATCAGTGAAGAGTGAAATCGCGTGAGGAAGCGGGATGTATGAATATATGGTTATAAACATCACGGGTGAAGGATCTCCAAAATAGGAATTTAAGACCTACGTACGACGACTTCGTCATCAGCAGCTGGCAACTTGTCACCGCACCATTGCAGCGCAAGTTTATTCGCCTACTTGTGGTTTGCATGTTAACGGCCCTGGCTGGCCTTGCATAGTGTTTGATACTGGTCACTCACTCCTGCAAGCTATTACCAGAATTAGAATAGAAATAGCATACACATAGAGAATATAGTGTTAACGAGTGTGAGAAGGTAGGTGGGACAAGCTTTTAAGGGCAACATTGTAAGACGGAGCTAGGGTCAAGTCCCAGGAGGGTTGTGTCAGGTCACAAGAAGTTGCGGCCAGTCATTACACCGCACAAGACACTCTGACACACACACACACTCACACACACACACATGCACACACGCACAGGAGCTATGACTCGACCCCTGCAACCACAAATAGGTGAGTACAAATAGGTGAGTACGCACACAGGCAGTGTTACTACCTGTAGTTATTAGCAGTAAGAATACTTAGGAAGCTAGGAAGTCCTCTCTCAATGTGAACAAGGAAAATGATAATAACCAGCAACAATTAATACGTAATCCAGAAAGGGCAATAAGTGGAGAGTGTAGCATAATTGGGAAAGATAAATGAGACTAAATTTGTGCCTACACGATGGATCTTTCAACCACACCACCTAACCCCCCCTAACCAACCCTCCCTCACACACAAGCACACACACACAAGGGTAGACACACACACACACACACACACACACACACACACACACACACACACACACACACACACACACACACACACACACACACACACATCACACACACACACACATACACACACACAACACACACACACACACACATACATAAACAAAACACACACACACAACAAACACACACACACACAACACACACACACACAATATACACACACACACACCCACACACACCACACACACACACCACACACACACACCCCAAAACACACACCACACACACAACACACAACCACACACCCCACACACCATACACACACACACCACACACACAAAACCACACACACCCCACCACACACACACCACACACAACACACACACACCAAAACACACACCACACACACACACCACACACACACACCACACACACACACCACACACACACGCACCACCACACACACCACACACACACACACACACCACACACACACACCACACACACACACCACACACACACACCACACACACACACACACACACACACACACACACACACACACACACACACACACACACACACACGCACATACACACACACACACACACACACACACACACCCCCAACACACACCCTCCACCACTTGACACAAACACTTAAACACAAACAAGTACCACCCTCTCCCCTAACCACCTCTCCCCCTTCCCTAACCACCTCACCTTAGCCACCTACCCCTCCCCCAAACCACCTAACCCCTCCCCAAACCGTCTAACCCCCCCAACTACCTCCCTTCCTCCAATAACCATCCTCCCCCTCCCCCATAACCATCCATCCCCTCTCTCCATCATATCATCTAACCCCCTCCCCCAACTATCTCTACCACTCCAATAACCATCCTCCCCCTCCCCCACAACCATCCATCCCCTCTCCTCCTAACCATCTATTCCCCTCCCCCTAACCACCCATCCCCCTCCCCCTAACCACCCGTCCCCCCTTCTGTGGAGCAACGGGGGAACCTAGAACCAGTATGAG
Organism: Cherax quadricarinatus; assembly: GCF_026875155.1. NCBI lineage: Eukaryota > Metazoa > Arthropoda > Malacostraca > Decapoda > Parastacidae > Cherax > Cherax quadricarinatus. The sequence continues at coordinate 9,484,123 of NC_069469.1, read as the reverse complement.
GACAAGGGGCTCCAAGGACGAATCTGGGAGGGAGAAATGGGAGGTAGAGCTCAAAAAAAGGGAGGAAGACTGGGGAAGGAGACTAGATGAGCTGGAAAGGAAGATGGAAGAGAGGTTAGTAGCAGAATGCAGAAGGTGGAAGCAACAGGCCACAGCAGCAGAAATCAAGATAGAGAGATTAGAAGAGGAGCTGAGACATCTGAAACAGCACAGATACAAAGATATTACAGAAGTAGTATCGGCAATGGCTACATCAAACACAGACAACAGGTCTGAAGGAAGCATGGAAACTAAACTGTATGCAGAGGCCCTGTCAAACCCACATGGGGCCAAAACAAAGACAGGGAGCACACTAGGACAGAACGAGAGGTTGGAAGACATTGAAGGAACTAGGACATGTGCAAAGACCTTACCAGATACCTGTGGGGGCCAGGAATAGGTGAGCAGGAAGGACAAACCAAGAAGCATAGGGGCCATAACTAGGGAAGGGACTGAAGGAAGGAACACTCCACGGGAAGGAACTAAAACACATCAGAGGATGCAATTGGAGTTACAGTGGGAGGTGGAAAGGGAGAGATCCGTGTTTGTCTATGGGCTAGACGAAGCTAAAGGGGAAACTTATGATGAAAGAAAGCAGGAGGAGAAAAAAGTGATTGAGGATATCATGAAGTTGATAGGCGAGGGGGACATGACCCAGGTATCAAATTTTCGGAGAATTGGGTGGTTCACAAAGAAAAGGAATCGGCCTCTCAAAGTAATTTTCAAGGCAGAATCAACCCGAACCATGATCCTGCAGGGGAAAGCACGGCTGAGAGGCAAGCAGGAGTTCCGGAGTGTGTACCTCGATCGAGACAGAACACAGGACGAAAGGAAGACAATGAAAGAGAGAGTTCAAAAACGAAAGGAGAAATGGGAGGAAATGAAAAAGAAGAGCAGAATAACCCAGGATCAAATGGAAGGACAAGCGCACCCCCCAGAAACACCTGCAGAAGGACTCCAGCCACGACACCCCCAAGGCAACTGAACAATCCAAACCAACCATCACACACCAATCCCTCTGTTTCCACCCCCCGCACCACAGTTACAGTATTAGAACAGAAGTTGAAGGTTTGGTACACAAATGCAGATGGATTAACGAATAAACATGAGGAATGGCAAGAAAGAATCAATGAGAAGTCCCCAGACATCATAGCAGTTACAGAAACAAAACTCACGGAGACAATAACAGATGCAATCTTCCCACCAGGATACCAGATCATGAGGAAAGATAGAAGGGGCAGGGGGGGAGGTGGGGTTGCTCTGCTAGTAAAAAACAGATGGAAATTCGAGAAAATGGAAGGAATAGATGAGACGGGAGAAAGAGACTACATAGCAGGTACACTTCAGTCTGGGGAACACAAAGTGGTCATTGCAGTGATGTATAATCCACCACAGAACTGCAGGAGGCCAAGAGAGGAATATGAAGAGAGCAACAGAGCAATGGTGGACACACTTGCTGAGGAGGAAAGAAGAGCTCACTCCAGCAGAGCAAAGTTGCTGGTTATGGGGGATTTCAACCACAGGGAGATTGACTGGGAAAACCTGGAGCCACATGGGGGTCCCGAAACATGGAGAGCCAGGATGTTGGACGTGGTGCTGGAAAACCTCATGCACCAACATGTTAAGGACATTACCAGAGTGATAGGGGAGGATGAAACAGCAAGATTGGACCTTGTGTTCACCCTGGGCAGCTCAGACATTGAGGACATCAAGTATGAGAGTCCCCTATGAGCTAGCGACCACGTGGTTCTGTGCTTTGAATACATAGTAGAGTTACAAGTGGAGAGGGTAACAGGAGTTGAATGGGAAAAGCCTGACTATAAAAGAGGGGACTACATAGGGTTGAAGAACTTCCTGCGAGAGGTCCAGTGGCACAGAGAACTGGCAGGAAAGCCAGTAAATGAAATGATGGAATATGTAACAACAAAATGCAAGGAGGCAGTGGAAAGGTTTATTCCCAAGGGCAACAGTAACAACGGGAAGACCAGAACGAGCCCCTGGTTTACCCGACGGTGTAAAGAGGCAAAAACAAAGTGCAATAGAGAATGGAAAAAGTACAGAAGGCAGAGAACACGCGAAAATAGGGAGATCAGTCGCAGAGCCAGGAATGAGTACGCACAGGTAAGGAGGGAGGCCCAGCGACAGTATGAAAATGACATAGCATCGAGAATCAAAACTGACCCGAAACTGTTTGTATTAGCCACATCTTGAAAGACAACATCAAAGAACCAGTGATCAGATTAAGGACAGAAGGTGGAGAACTCACTAAGAAAATATCACGAGGTATGTGAGGAGCAGAACAGGAGATTTAAGGAAGTTATTTACAGTAAAGACAGGAATGGCTTTGGGAAGACAGCACAAGAAGGTGTAACATCAAGAGGAATATATCACAAGTTGTTTGGATGACATACGAACAAACCGAGGAGTGAGGTGAAGAAGCTTCTTAAGTGACCTTGAAACCTCCAAAGGCGATGGGACCGGACAACATCTCCCCATGGGTCCTTAGAGAAGGAGCAGAGATGCTGTGCGTGCCTCTAACCACAATCTTCAACACATCCCTTGAAACTGGGCAACTACCTGAGAAATGGAAGACAGCTAATGTAGTCCCCATATTTAAGAAAGGAAACAGAAACGAGGAGGCACTAAACTACATCCTGTGTCCTCCTGACATGTATTGTGTGCAAAGTCATGGAGAAGATTATCAGGAGGAGAGTGGTCGAACACCTGGAAAGGAACAAGAAGTAAGACACGAGAGAGAGGGGTGGGTAGATTGCGTTTTCCTAGACTGCAGGAAGGCCTTTGACACAGTTCCCCACAAGAGATTAGTGCAGAAGCTGAAGGATCAGGCGCATGTAAAAGGGAGGGCACTGTAATGGATAAGGGAATACCTGACAGGGAGGCAGCAACGAGTCATGGTACGTGAAGAGGTATCACAGTGGGCGCCTGTTACGAGTGGGGTCCCACAGGGGTCAGTTCTAGGACCAGTGCTATTTTTGATATATGTGAACGACATGATGGAAGGAATAGACTCTGAAGTGTCCCTGTTCG
>NC_069469.1:9468536-9476036 GCF_026875155.1 Cherax quadricarinatus | reverse complement strand
TGGTTTTAAGCTTCGAATACACAGTAGAGCTACAAGTGGAGGGAGAAGCAGGAATTCCAGGACGAATGAAGCCAAACTACAAGAAAGGGGAATACATAGGAATGAGGAACTTCCTGAACGGGGTTCAGTGGGACAGAGAACTGGCAGGGAAGCCAGTTAATGAGATGATGGAATATGTAGCAACAAAATGCAAGGAGGCTGAGGAGAGGTTTGTACCCAAGGGTAACAGGAATAATGAGAAAGCCAGGATGAAACCATGGTTTACCCAAAGGTGCAGGGAGGCAAAAACCAAGTGTGCTAGGGAATGGAAGAAATATAGAAGGCAGAGGACCCAGGAGAATAAGGAGAGCAGTCGTAGAGCCAGAAACGAATATGCACAGATAAGAAGGGAGGCCCAAAGACAATATGAAAATGACATAGCAGCGAAAGCCAAATCTGACCCGAAACTGTTGTACAGCCACATCAGGAGGAAAACAACAGTCAAGGACCAGGTAATCAGGCTAATGAAGGAAGGAGGAGAGACAACAAGAAATGACCGTGAAGTATATGAGGAACTCAACAAGAGATTCAAAGAAGTGTTCACAGAGGAGACAGAAGGGGCTCCAGAAAGACGGAGAGGTGGGGCACACCACCATGTGCTGGACACAGTGCACACAACGAGAAGAAGTGAAGAGGCTTCTGAGTGAGCTAGATACCTCAAAGGCAATGGGGCCAGATAACATCTCCCCATGGGTATTGAGAGAGGGAGCAGAGGCTCTATGTGTACCCCTAACAATATTCGATACATCTATCGAAACAGGGAGATTGCCTGAGGCATGGAAGACAGCAAATGTAGTCCCAATCTTTAAAAAAGGAGACAGACATGAAGCATTAAACTACAGACCAGTGTCACTGACATGTATAGTATGCAAAATCATGGAGAAGATTATCAGGAGAAGAGTGGTGGAACACCTAGAAACATGGTTTCAGGGACGAGAAATCCTGTGTCACAAACCTACTGGAGTTCTATGACATGGTGACAGCAGTAAGACAAGAGAGAGAGGGGTGGGTGGATTGCATATTCTTGGACTGCAAGAAGGCGTTTGAGACAGTTCCACGCAAGAGATTGGTGCAAAAACTGGAGGACCAAGCAGGGATAACAGGGAAGGCACTACAATGGATCAGGGAATACTTGTCAGGAAGACAGCAGCGAGTCATGGTACGTGGCGAGGTGTCAGAGTGGGCACCTGTGACCAGCGGGGTCCCACAGGGGTCAGTCCTAGGACCAGTGCTGTTTCTGGTATTTGTGAACGACATGACGGAAGGAATAGACTCTGAGGTGTCCCTGTTTGCAGATGACGTGAAGTTGATGAGAAGAATTCACACGATCGAAGACAGGTAGAACTACAAAGGGATCTGGACAGGCTGCAGACCTGGTCCAGTAATTGGCTCCTGGAGTTCAATCCCACCAAGTGCAAAGTCATGAAGATTGGGGAAGGGCAAAGAAGACCGCAGACGGAGTACAGTCTAGGGGGCCAGAGACTACAAACCTCACTCAAGGAAAAAGATCTTGGGGTGAGTATAACACCAGGCACATCTCCTGAAGCGCACATCAACCAAATAACTGCTGCAGGATATGGGCGCCTAGCAAACCTCAGAACAGCATTCCGACATCTTAATAAGGAATCGCTCAGGATCCTGTACACCGTGTACGTTAGGCCCATATTGGAGTATGCGGCACCAGTTTGGAACCCACACCTAGCCAAGCACGTAAAGAAACTAGAGAAAGTGCAAAGGTTTGCAACAAGACTAGTCCCAGAGCTAAGAGGTATGTCCTACGAGGAGAGGTTAAGGGAAATCAACCTGACGACACTGGAGGACAGGAGAGATAGGGGGGACATGATAACGACATACAAAATACTGAGAGGAATTGATAAGGTGGACAAAGACAGGATGTTCCAGAGATTGGACACAGTAACAAGGGGACATAGTTGGAAGTTGAAGACACAGATGAAAACACAGGGATGTTAGGAAGTATTTCTTCAGCCACAGAGTAGTCAGTAAGTGGAATAGTTTGGGAAGCGATGTAGTGGAGGCAGGATCCATACATAGCTTTAAGCAGAGGTATGATAAAGCTCACGATTCAGGGAGAGTGACCTAGTAGCGATCAGTGAAGAGGCGGGGCCAGGAGCTCGGACTCGACCGCCGCAACCTCAACTAGGTGAGTACAACTAGGTGAGTACACACACACACACACACACACACACACACACACACACACACAGGAATGCAAAATTTATTGCTATGAAATTCACGTCTTCCTTTCATCCATCACAACACAATATTTCTCTAAAATTAAAAAATGACTTTCTTTGTTTTTTTAAGTTTGTAGCGAGAGTCAACGACCCTCATCGAGCCTGAGGTAGTTCATTTCTCACAGCCTCCGGCATCATGTGGTCACAGACGTTCACCGTGACTCTGGTAGAGTACCAGGCGGTAACAAACGTTCACCCTGATACTGGTAGAGTACCAGGTGGCAAAAAACGTTCCCCCCGACACTGGTAGAGTACCAGGTGGCAAAAAGCGTTCTCTGTGACGCTGGTACAGTACCAGATGGCAAAAAACTTTCTCTGTGACGTTTCTCAGCAAAAATCTTCTCATATTAAACATTTTGTTACAAAAAATAACACCATAGGGGATTTTTTAAAATGCCAATCCTATTACGAAGTTGATATTAGCGGGAACACTTCAGCCGATCAAGTTAAATCTGGTGTACTAGACTTGTCTGCAAAGAGGATTTACCATAAGCTGGGTCACCCTCACCTGGCTGTGATGTTCCCTGGACTGTGGCTGTGATGTTCCCTGGAAAATGACTGTGATGTTCCCTGGACCATGGCTGTGATGTTCCCTGGACGGTAGCTGTGATGTTTCTTGGACCATGGCTGTGATGTTCCCTGGACTGTGGCTGTGATGTTCCCTGGACTGTGGCTGTGATGCTCACTGGAAAATGGCTGTGATGTTCCCTGAACCATGGCAGTGATGTTCCCTGGACCATGGCTGTGATGTTCCCTGGACCATGGCTGTGATGTTCCCTGGACAGTAGCTGTGATGTTCCCTGGACTGTGGCTGTGATGTTCCCTGGACCATGGCTGTGATGTTCCCTGGACAGTAGCTGTGATATTCCCTGGACCGTGGCTATGATGTTCCCTGGACCCTGGCTGAGATGTTCCCTGGACCCTGGCTGAGATGTTCCCTGGACCATAGCTGTGATGTTCCCTGGACCATGGCTGTGATGTTCCCTGGACCATGGCTGTGATGTTCCCTGGACTGTGGCTGTGATGCTCACTGGAAAATGGCTGTGATGTTCCCTGAACCATGGCAGTGATGTTCCCTGGACCATGGCTGTGATGTTCCCTGGACCATGGCTGTGATGTTCCCTGGACAGTAGCTGTGATGTTCCCTGGACTGTGGCTGTGATGTTCCCTGGACCATGGCTGTGATGTTCCCTGGACAGTAGCTGTGATATTCCCTGGACCGTGGCTATGATGTTCCCTGGACCCTGGCTGAGATGTTCCCTGGACCCTGGCTGAGATGTTCCCTGGACCATAGCTGTGATGTTCCCTGGACCATGGCTGTGATGTTCCCTGGACCATGGCTCTGATTTTCCCTGGAGAGTAGCTGTGATGTTCCTTGGACCATGGCTGTGATGTTCCCTGGACCATGGCTGTGATGTTCCCTGAACCGTAGCTGCGGTATTCCCTGGACCGTGGCTGTGATGTTCCCTGGACCATGGCTGTGATGTTCCCTGGACCATGGCTGTGATGTTCCCTGGACCATGGCTGTGATGTTCCCTGGATCATGGTTGTGATGTTCCCTGGCCGTGGCTGTGATGTTCCTGGACCATGGCTGTGATGTTCCCTGGACCGTGGCTGTGATGTTCCCTGGACTGTAGCTGTGATGTTTCTTGTACCATGGCTGTGATGTTCCCTGGACTGTGGCTGTGCTGTTTCCTGGAAAATCACTGTGATGTTCCCTGGACCATGGCTGTGATGTTCCCTGGACGGTAGCTGTGATGTTTCTTGGACCATGGCTGTGATGTTCCCTGGACTGTGGCTGTGATGTTCCCTGGACTGTGGCTGTGATGTTCCCTGGAAAATGGCTGTGATGTTCCCTGAACCATGGCAGTGATGTTCCCTGGACCATGGCTGTGATGTTCCCTGGACCATGGCTGTGATGTTCCCTGGACAGTAGCTGTGATGTTCCCTGGACTGTGGCTGTGATGTTCCCTGGACCATGGCTGTGATGTTCCCTGGACAGTAGCTGTGATATTCCGACCGTTGCTATGAGTCCCTGGCCCCGGGCTGTGATGTTCCCTGGACCCTGGCTGTTGTTCCCTGGACCATAGCTGTGATGTTCCCTGGACCATGGCTGTGATGTTCCCTGACCGGCGATTTCCCGGACCCGGGCTGAGATGTTCCCTGGACCATAGCTGTGATGTTCCCTGGACCATGGCTGTGATGTTCCCTGGACCATGGCTGTGATGTTCCCTGGAGAGTAGCTGTGATGTTCCTTGGACCATGGCCGTGATGTTCCCTGGACCATGGCTGTGATGTTCCCTGAACCGTAGCTGCGGTATTCCCTGGACCGTGGCTGTGATGTTCCCTGGACCATGGCTGTGATGTTCCCTGGACCATGGCTGTGATGTTCCCTGGATCATGGTTGTGATGTTCCCTGGACCGTGGCTGTGATGTTTCCCTGGACCATGCTTGATTTCCCTGGACCGTGGGGATGTTCCCTGGACCTTGGCTGTGATGTTCCCTGGATCATGGTTTGTGATGTTCCCTGGACTGTGGCGTGATGTTCCCTGGACCGTGGCTGTGAGTCCTGGCCCGTGCTGTGTGTTTCCCTGGACCGTGCTGTGATGTTCCCTTGCCCGGCTGGATTTCCCTGATCGGACTGTGATGTTCCCGGGACTGTGGCTGTGATGTTCCCTGGACCGTGGTTTGTGATGTTCCCTGACCGGCATGATGTTCCCTGGACGTGGCTGTGAATGTTCCGGGACCGTGCTGTGATGTTCCTGGACCGTGGCTGTAATTTTTCTCTGGACCGTGCTTAATGTTCTCGGGCCCTGCTGTGATTTTTCCCTGGACCAGGGTTTGTAAATTTCCCCTCTCCAACATTGTCTCCACTTGTGTCTTAGACAAATTCCTCTATTTAAGATACGTAACATAAAGAAAAAACCCAGAATTCATTTTACGTCATATCCTTTACAAACCACGACATTTAGTAAAGTGGCTGACAGTATTGTAAAGTGACTGACAGTCATAGTAAAGTGACTGACAGTCTTTAGTAAAGTGACTGACAGTCATTAGCAAAGTGACTGACAGTCATTAGTAAAGTGACTGACAGTCATTAGTAAAGTGACTGACAGTAGTAAAGTGACTGACAGTCATTAGTAAAGTGACTGACAGTCAGTAGTAAAATGAATGACAGTCATTAGTAAAGTGACTGAGTCAATAGTAGACTGACAGTCATTAGTAAAGTGACTGACAGTCATTAGTAAAGTGACTGACAATCATTAGTAAAGTGACTGACAGTCACTAGTAAAGTGACTGACAGTAGTAAAGTGACTGACATTCATTAGTAAAGTGACTGACAGTCAGTAGTAAAATGAATGACAGTCATTAGTAAAGTGACTGAGTCAATAGTAGACTGACAGTCATTAGTAAAGTGACTGACAGTCATTAGTAAAGTGACTGAAGTCTTTAGTAAGTACTGACAGCACTAGTAAAGTGACTGACAGTAGTAAAGTGACTGACAGTCATTAGTAAAGTGACTGACAGTCATTAGTAAAGTGACTGACAGTCATTAGTAAAGTGACTGACAGTCATTAGTAAAGTGACTGACAGTCATTAGTAAAGTGACTGACAGCATTAGTAAAGTGACTGAAGCCGTTAGTAAAGTGACTACTTTAGTAGGAAGTACTGACAGTCACTAGAAAAGTGACTGACAGTAAATTATTCACAGAAAAAAAAAGCGACGTGTGCCCCCAAGCACCCCACCCCCCCCCCCCCCCAAAAAAAAATGACAATTATATATGGCTTAAATACAGATGATACTTCATGTCATTTTGTCAGGGATGTTGATCCCCATCGGTATAAAAAAAATGCACTAATAAAAATAATATATAATTCTCGGTTTTCTCTGGCATTATTAATACTTTAGTCGCCACTATTAACAATGAATTCTTATTTTTATAGTAACAGTTTCATTACTTCCAGTACTGCAGTTTTTGTCGGAAGTATTTAGTCCATTGCAACGTTTAGAGTTGTCATGCAAATTAGCTTTCACAATATAAATATAATCGATTAGAAATTATGGCTATAATTGTATCATCTATACAGTCATCTATACAATACACTCAAGTAATGTACAGTAATGTGCATAATTCAATAGACTGACGTAATTATCAGTCATCTCTGCATAAAATCCTGCCCAGAGAGGTTCCCTTATTTCGCTAATAAGACGCATACATCACACACACAAACAAGCGATGCGCTTTTTTTTTCCTCCCAATCTCCCGACTTGATCTTCTCAGCACGCAACCCACGCCAGCAGGCACCCACAGGTGTGAGCACCACCACATGCAACCCAAGCCAGTAGACACCCACAGGTGTGAGCACCACCACAGCAACCCACGCCAGCAGGTACCCACAGGTGTGAGCACCACCACATGCAACCCAAGCCAGTAGACACCCACAGGTGTGAGCACCACCACATGCAACCCACGCCAGCAGGTACCCACAGGTGTGAGCACCACCACATGCAACCCAAGCCAGCAGGCACCCACAGGTGTGAGCACCACCACACGCAACCCAAGCCAGCAGGCACCCACAAGTGTGAGCAGCACCACACGCAACCCACGCCAGCAGGTACCCACAGGTGTGAGCACCACCACACGCAACCCACGCCAGCAGATACCCACAGGTGTGACCACCACAACACACAACCCACGCCAGCAGGTACCAACAGGTGTGACCACCACCACACACAACCCACGCCAGCAGGTACCCACAGGTGTGAGCACCACCACACGCAACCCACGCCAGCAGGCACCCACAAGTGTGAGCACCTCAACACGCAACCCACACCAGTAGGCACCCACAGGAGTGAGCACCACAACACGCAACCCACGCCAGTAGGCCCCCACAGGTGTGAGCACCACCTCACCCAACCCACCCAAACAAGTGCGAATGCAGCAAAACAGAAAACCGGCAGTATAACCGCGGTAAAAGTGTCATAACCTGTAACACAAGGTCATAATCAAGAGAGTGCAAGTCTTAATTACCTGAGTAAATTGGTCTCATTACCTACTGGACCATCGCTCTACACTGACCCAACATCAATGGAACAATTTTGGGGGTAATCTTTGCTCGCGTAATTAAAAGAAAAAACTTGTTTTTCTGAAGCTGTGTAACAGTATTTTTTTTATCTTAATTTTTGCCTGCCTCAGTAACTATA
>NC_069469.1:9430163-9460536 GCF_026875155.1 Cherax quadricarinatus | reverse complement strand
AAACCCAAATTTTTATTATGATCAACCCCTTTATAACAAACGGGAATTTTTTATTAACGAACAACCCTTTATAACAACGGGATCTTTATTAACGATACACACCTTACTAACAAACAGGAATCTTTTATTAGATACAACACTTACTAACAAACAGGAATCTTTTATTATGATACAACACCTTACTAACAAACAGGAATCTTTTATTAATGATACAACACCTTACTAACAAACAGGAATCTTTTATTAACGATACAACACCTTACTAACAAACAGGAATCTTTTATTAATGATACAACACCTTACTAACAAACAGGAATCTTTTATTAATGATACAACACCTTACTAACAAACAGGAATCGTTGTATTGATGATACAACACCGTCAAGCTGGTGAATTAAACTCGTTAATCTGTCGGTACCGCATACCGGCACAACTGAATACTCCCACGTGACGGCCTGATCAATCAAGTTGTTGGTGCTGGCTGCACGCACGCTGATCTAGGTACATTATTAATGTCACTGGTGCTGCCACGTGCCTCCAGATTACAGTCTTCTAAATTCAAATTTTAATTTGAAAACATGGTGAAAATCTTCCTAAAAATTCCAAAATAGTTCATTACTTTATCAAGATCTTAAGAAGTATTACTCGCTACCATTAGAATATTTCCCAGGTGGATATTACTTAGCTACAGCACATTAAATTTAAATGATCACCACAGATCAATGTCGTAGTCAACACTGTCGCCATTATCAGACACTATCACCACTATCTTCTTCACTCACTCGCCGTCATTGACATTTTCACTATTGAGAATAAAATGTCATAATACCGTGACTGGAATAATACACAAATAATCCGTACACAGGATAATAAAGCTTATGACGGCGTCTCGGTCCGACTTGGAGCATTAACTAGTCACACACAAGCGCGAAGGGAAGGCATCCGGTACATATATACTAGACGGGGAGGAGCCGTAGACTATCTCCACTACTACTAGTACTGGAGGTAGTCTAAGGATAAGAGAATAAAACGGAAAAGGTGTATTACAAGAGAGCAAATGGCTCATGAGGGTAGGACACAGTCACGGGGTCAAGCTCATAAAAGAGAATGCACCTTGGCAGAAGAAAAGAAAGGCAAAGAAAATATAGAAAACGAGAAGAGTAAGGAGGAGACAAAGATTAGGTTAAGTCACGAGGGTTCTGAAGACTGGAATATTTGACAATGTAATGAGAAAGGAAGGCATCTGCAGAGGCCGAGACATGACTAAGATTCATACTAGGGAAGTTGTGTATAAGGGAGGATTTAACGAGACGGCGACTGTGACGGCTAGAATAATGAACAGGTTTAACATAGGACCAGTCCAAGACAACGTTATGAGTCTTGAAGTAGCAAGACTACAAGTCTTGAAGTAGCAAGACTACAAGTCTTGAAGTAGCAAGACTACAAGTCTTGAAGTAGCAAGACTACAAGTCTTGAAGTAGCAAGACTACAAGTCTTGAAGTAGCAAGACTACAAGTCTTGAAGTAGCAAGACTACGTTACAAGTCTTGAAGTAGCAAGACTACGTTACAAGTCTTGAAGTAGCAAGACTACGTTACAAGTCTTGAAGTAGCAAGACTACGTTACAAGTCTTGAAGTAGCAAGACTACCTTACAAGTCTTGAAGTAGCAAGACTACCTTACAAGTCTTGAAGTAGCAAGACTACAAGTCTTGAAGTAGCAAGACTACAAGTCTTGAAGTAGCAAGACTACAAGTCTTGAAGTTAGCCAAGACTACTTACAAGTCTTGAAGTAGCAAGACTACGTTACAAGTCTTGAAGTAGCAAGACTACGTTACAAGTCTTGAAGTAGCAAGACTACAAGTCTTGAAGTAGCAAGACTACAAGTCTTGAAGTAGGAAGACTACCTTACAAGTCTTGAAGTAGCAAGACTACCTTACAAGTCTTGAAGTAGCAAGACTACGTTACAAGTCTTGAAGTAGCAAGACTACAAGTCTTGAAGTAGCAAGACTACAAGTCTTGAAGTAGCAAGACTACGTTACAAGTCAAGGGTTCATTGTGTGTTACTCTCAGAAGGTTCATTAAGCACTTCCTGGGCACATAAAGACAGGCTTCCCTCTCCCACTCACTCAACAAAAGATAAACTTCCCTCTCCTAGCATCACAATGCTCGCAAAAATTATAGAGTGCCTTTGAAAATGTAGTCCAAAACATTGTCAGTTTTTGGACAAGTAAATATACATAAATATTTTCATAAAATATGCATTTATGTATGTCGTGCCGAATAGGTAAGACTTGCTATTTTGGCTTAAATAAGAACGCTCTTCACGCCAAACAAGGCAAGCGAAAATTTGTGTATGCAATAATTTCGCACAAATCATTTTGAACCTAACGAAAAAAAGTATATTTCATTGTGTTTGTTTATTATTAAATTATTGTAAACTTATCTAAAATATATTTAGCTGGATTAGGCTAAATTAAATTGCGCTTATTATAAGGAGGTTAGGTAAGTTTTCTAATTTTTTTTGGTACAAAATTATTAATTTTTACATTACCATAAATGAAAAACCTACATACTTTTAAACGTATACGAGAAAATTTTAGAAAGGACTAAATTTTAAATGAGTTCTTGCTAATTGTCCAATTTTACCTATTACCGTTCTCTTTTATCACTTATTGATCCATTGATTGGTTTTACTGAGGACCTTCCAGACATGCCCAGTTACCAGATATAAATGGAGATTTCATTTAAGTTGTGGAGTTGCTCTGTAGGTGGACGTAGTCAAGGATGAACCAGACATTATTCCTTTATGTACACATTTCGCACTAGAGTAATAAGACTGAGTAAAAATTATTTCACTGCAATTGCATTATACGTCCGGTAGGCCTATCCTAGCAGCAGTTCCTCTGCCTAACTTCGTCCAGTAGGCCTATCCTAAGAGAAGCTCCTCTGCCTGCTAGTTTCACGGTGCCAGCTGGCACTCACATGTCACCTTTCTCACATGTTATGGCACTTTCACAGAACTTTGAAATCTCTGTTCATTCTTTTCCAACATTTTCTTTTTCGCGATAATGTTGCTTCTAATATTAAGTTTAAAGTTGAAGGGAAATCCATCTCACTTCCTCTCCTCCCTGATGATCACGTTCAAGATTTTTTTTTTTTAAATAAACGACGCCTTTACACACTGGTGTTTACTTTCGATGAAAGTAGCGGCACATGGTGTGGTAGGAGAAATTATCTCCTGGGTCGAGCTATGGCTGACCAATAGACAACAGCGAACTTATGAAAGTTAAGACACATGTGCAACATCTGGATGTCTTTATTGTAGACGTTTCGCCATCCAGTGGCTTTATCAATACAAATTCTAGGACACAATTAGAAGACAGTAGAACTATATACAAAAGATGAGGTAATCAGTCCCTCAGCCTTGGAGTTAGTGTTCACAACATCGTGGTGGAGGGGAATCTGGAGTAAAGGCAAGAAGACTGGTGGTTATATAGGCGTCAGTGGATAAGGACGTGTAGCAGACGAGGGCATAGTCACTGGTAGGCGGGATTTCTCAGTGGAAGTAGGTCCTACCCAAAGAGAAATGTTAGTTGTAGCAGCCGTGAAGGTCTTGTAGATGTCCTCTGAACCAAGATTCCATGATGTTGCACATGTGTCTTAACTTTTATATTGTCGATATTTTATATCTTTCTTGCACAACAGCAAACTTGTATTAATGGGGAGAACTCAGAATAGGGACGTGTTAACAGTGCCACAGGGGTCAGTGTTGGCACCCTTGTTGTTCACAATTTACATTCAGACGAGGTAATAAATAAGGGCATCAACAGTGACATGACTAAGTTTGACGATAACACTAAAACAGATGGTCAAATAATTTGTGATGAGAACATCAGAAGACTAAAGGATCACCTGGGTAACTTGATGTTGTGGTCGGGGAAGTGGCAGATGCAGTTCAATGCAGACAACTGTAAGGTTCTAATTCTAGGAAGACAGGAACTACGACACTTATAAGCCAAACTATGCAGATCTTAGTCAAAGTGACGGCGGAAGCTATTTACGAGTTCTGGTTAGCAGAAATTTAAAATTAAGACAATAGTGCGTAAATACTCGAAATAAATCTCACAGATTTATGTCCAGTTTTCATTTTTAATTTGCTGGGCTGTGATTTATTCTAGCGACAAAACTGACACTTAATAAACATGATATAAACTTAGCTAAACCAAGCTTCAGTAATTGGCTAGAAGAGGGAAACTGCCATACAAGTTTATGTTAAGGCTAAATTGTTTAGCAACACCAATCTAGAAAATTGACTAAAACACAGCATCGGTGTAACAAATATTCTTATATTAAAAAACGTTTCAAGTATACAACTAAATTATCTGAAGTTATGGGGTGTCAGTCTTCTGATGGAACGATTGATGGTTGGAACACTTCGGGAAAACATGCTGGAACACTTGTTGGAACACACACACATTGCTTGCTGGAACACTTGCTGGAACACACACCACACATGAACCTTGCTGGAACACACGCCAACACATGAACCTTCTTGCTTGGAACACACCGTCACATGACCCTTTGCTTGTTAGGTAAGACACTATGCAACAGTTAGACAACTTTATTCCGAAACGTTTCGCCTACACAGTAGGCTTCTTCAGTCGAATACAGAAAGTAGGCAGGAACAGAAGAGATGTGAAGACGATGTAATAGTCATCACACCTTAAAGTCGTGAGAATTTAGGATTGTTTAAGTCCTCGGCCTGGAGAAGTTTCATTTCCCTTTGTCAGGAAACTTATCTGAAGATCAAGGACAGTGCGGGAGACTTAAATACTGTCGGAAGGAGAGGTGCAGGGTAGTAGTAGTAGTAGTAGTAGTAATGTAGTAGTGAGAGGCAACTGAGAGGTCATGCCCCTCTCAGATCCAACCCTTCTCACTTGAAAAGCTTGTTCAAGGTGTTTTCTGTACCAAGATGCCACGTGTTGCAGTGTTGACAAGATGAACATCAAAATGGTATATAATACCGACAGGTTGTTAGGTAAGACAATATGCACAAGTTTGACAACTTTATTCCGAAACGTTTCGACCCCACAGTAGGCTTCTTCAGTCGAATTACAGAGTAGGCAGGACAGAGATTGTTTAAGACGATGTAATCAGTCCATCACCCTTAAAGTCGTAGAATTTGAGAGTTGTCAGTCCTCGGCCTGGAGAATTCAGTTCCATAGTCAGGAACTATCTTTAAGATCAAGCGACAGTGCGGAGACTTAAATACTGTCGGAAGGAGAGGTGCAGGGTAGTAGTATAGTAGTAGTAGTATAATTAGTAGTAGTGAGAGGCAACTGAGAGGTCATGTCCCTCTCAGATCCAACCCTTCTCACTTGAAAAGCTTGTTCAAGGTGTTTTCTGTACCAAGATGCCACGTGTTGCAGTGTCTGACAAGATGAACATCAAAATGGTATATAATACCGACAGGTTGTTAGGTAAGACACATATGCAACAGTTAGACAACTGAACTTCTCCAGGCCGAGGGACTGACAACCTCAAATTCTACGACTTTAAGGGTGATGGACTGATTACATCGTCTTCACATCTCTTCTGTTCCTGCCTACTTTCTGTATTCGACTGAAGAAGCCTACTGTGTAGGCGAAACGTTTCGGAATAAAGTTGTCTAACTGTTGCATATGTGTCTTACCTAACAACCTGTCGGTATTATATACCATTTTGATGTTCATGAACCTTGCTTGCTGGAACACACGCCACACATGAACCTTGCTTGCTGTAACACACGCCACACATGAACATTGCTTGCTGGAACACACGCCACACATGAACCTTGCTTGCTGTAACACACGCCACACATGAACATTGCTTGCTGGAACACACGCCACACATGAACATTGCTTGCTGGAACACACGCCACACATGAACATTGCTTGCCGGAACACTTGTTGGAACACAAACCACACATAAACCTTGCTTGCTGGAACACTTGCCGGAACACACACCACACATGAACCTTGCTTGCTGGAACACTTGTTGGAACACACGCCACACACGAACATTGCTTGCTGGAACACTTGCTGGAACACACACCGCACATGAACCTTGCTTGCTGGAACACATACCACACATGAACCTTGCTTGCTGGAACACTTGTTGGAACACACACACATTGCTTGCTGGAACACTTGCTGGAACACACACCACACATGAACCTTGCTGGAACACACGCCACACATGAACCTTGCTTGCTGGAACACACGCCACACATGAACCTTGCTTGCTGGAACACACGCCACACATGAACCTTGCTTGTCGGAACACTTGTTGGAACACAAACCACACATAAACCTTGCTTGCTGGAACACTTGCCGGAACACACACCACACATGAACCTTGCTTGCTGGAACACTTGTTGGAACACACGCCACACACGAACATTGCTTGCTGGAACACTTGCTGGAACACACCGCACATCAACCTTGCTTGCTGGAACACTTGTTGGAACACACACCACACATGAACCTTACTTGCTGGAACACACACCAGAGATGAACACTGCTTGCTGGAACACACACCAGAGATGAACACTGCTTGCTGGAACACACACCAGAGATGAACACTGCTTGCTGGAACACACACCTTGTTTGCTGGAACAGTTGGACCTGACTAGCTTGTGCTACTATGTCAGATGCCGTGCTTCTCCCTTAAGTGAATGTGACTGACCTGACTAGGTTAAGGCATTGGCTTAAGCCGGTGGGAGAATTGGACCTGCTTCGCAAGGGCCAGTAGGTCTGCTGCAGTGTTCCTTCTTTCTTATGTTCTTTTAACACACACCAGAGAAGCCGCATTCTCCAGTTACGTCACCGATTTGAGTGACTCCAAGTTTTACATATAAAAAATATAATGGAGTGACAAGTTTGCTAACATAGATATTAAAAAGTGAAGACAATGATTACATCCTCTTGACATCTTTACTGCTTCTTCTGTTGCCTCTGTACTTAACTGAAGAAGCCTACGGCGAAGGCGAAACGTTTTGGAATAAAGATACCTAACTGCTACAAGTGTGTTATTAAAAACTGAAGACATTCAGAAGAGATGGACTCGAATATATTTTACGCAAATAAACAGGAATCAAATTTTTTACACCATTGTACACAGAAAATTGTCGCCTACACACTTGAATTTCCTTCTACAACATCGGTGAATTAAGAGGCAACTTTTATGAACGTCTGAGAAGCTTCACTGCAGAGGATTGTGGAGGTTATCAAGGCCATTCCAGGATGTTGGGAAGAAGCTCAAAACAACTTCGCTCAGAGGGCGCCTCCACATGCCAACTGTTCCAAGAATTTTGTCCTAGTTACTGTACACCGTCGTTGAAAATTTTGAAGCCGATCGGATGAACTTCCTCGTATTATGAGCGAAATAAAACGAAAAGTTTTAAAAAAAAAATTGAAAAAGTTCAGGGAACTGTTTTAAGGTTTGGAGATACCTAAAAAATGCAAATGCCATTTTTAAATTAATTTTAATGCGATAAAGTTGTAAATCCTCTTAAAAGTGTAAAAAATATACAAATAACAAGAGAAATGTGGAGGAGGAGGGTGGAGGGAGTGGAGGGTGGAGGGAGTGGAGGGAGCGGAGGGTGGAGGGAGTGGAGGGAGCGGAGGGTGGAGGGAGTGGAGGGTGGAGGGAGTGGAGGGAGCGGAGGGTGGAGGGAGCGGAGGGTGGAGGGAGCGGAGGGTGGAGGGAGTGGAGGGAGCGGAGGGTGGAGGCCTCTGGTGCCTTGTTTTAGATATCACCGCTGGGTTAACTTTCAGCAAACAATAATAAACCAGGATGGCAACACCAATGGGAAATTGCAAGAAAGTTTTATGTAGTCTGAAACAGTGGGTTAAAAAAATGTGTGTACCAGGAAATATGTAGCGTATGTATACACAGCAGTGGGAGGGAGGGGGTGAGGGAGGGACAAGGAGGGGCTAGTGGGGATAGAGGAAGACAGAGGGGGAGAGGAAAGGGGGAGAGGGAGAGTGAGTTTATAATTACTTGTGCCAAGCTCTCCTGTGATCACTAGGGTATCCTTGTTTTGCTAAAACCAGGTGACGCGGGTTATTCCATCTGGTTGGCTGTATTACAAACATTCCTGGACCACTTCAAGAAATGTGGACGGACTCTTAAACACCCAGTCAAAGAATTCCAGCTAATTGAACTTAAATTAAAATCCTCTAGACTTACTATCGTCATGTTGTGCAGTCTTAACAATGGTGTCCCACAGATTCAATACTCGGTATAACACCGCAAACCAACTGTTCTTGTCCTTGAAATTTTAACCCAGTATCCGTGTCTGTTCCTTCATGTTTGGTATATCTGGTTGTATGTAAAATTTAAGCTTTCTCGGAATACAGCGTTATCCCCACCCTCCTGTCTGTTCTTTATATCAATGTGCAATAACCCGTGTACGTGGTATTCATCACGTACCTCCACGCTCTTCTAGCTCAACCACGTCCCACTTATTACAACAACACTGACGTGTCCTGCAGTGTTAACATTCTCAACTTATAACTGTTTCTGGGACTAAGAAATTTTTCTTCAATGTCTTCCTCAATTTTTATTTTTGCCTTCCCATTATTTCTCTTATTATTAATACTTGATGTACACGAATGATATACAATACCGACAACATGAAGAATTAGACACGTGAGTAATATCTAGGTATCTTTATTGGTAGACGTTTCGCCATCCAGTAGTAAAATGCGAGGTAATCAGTCCCTCAGCCTTGATGGTGAAGAGAACCAGCGATGCTCTTCACCAACAAGACTGAGGGACTGATTATCTCGCATTTTGTACATGTTGAACTGTCTTCACATTATGTCCTTGTATTGATAAAACCACTGGATGGCGAAAAGTCTGCAGTTAGATACTCAGATGTTGGTCACGTGTCTTGTTCATCAATATCTGGTGTTTTCAACGGTGTGTTACTATCGGTCCTTGACACTAACTGCCATCTTTACCTAACTTCCTTGATGAAGAATGAGACACTTGTGAAACATTTGGAATCTTTACTGAGGAAACGTGTCGCCAACCAGTGGCTTCATCAGTCCAATACGGAAGGGAATGGTGGAAGATGAGGAGATGGAAGTAATCAGTCCCCTCAGCCTGAGTTGATTTCAAAATATTTCACAAGTGTTTCATTCTTCAACTTGTCCTTAATCACTGTTATTCATAAAATCCACATTATCACACTTTTCATAATTTATTCTGTGCAAATCTATAGCATCACAACCCATTCTTTTCCCATAAAGATCCACACCTTGAATTATATTCCGTTTAAAGCCTAAAACACCGCAGTAACAACCACCTCGACTGAACCAGCTAAGGCTACTGCCCCTGGCCTACATAAATCCCATCCCTGGCATACATGTCATTCCTGCCACAGAAGTGGTCCCAGTTATCAATAAATGATACTACAATGTCTTTACAGTCCTTGTCCAGCCAGCAGTTAATTTAATTTACTATTGATAACTATTCACCGCAACATCATCCCGTGATCAAATGTCATATATATAAGAGGAATCCCTCCATCCTTCCCAGTTCTGTGTCCTGTACGTAGTAAGCAGGTCCTCTCTTCTGCACTTCCCAGCACCATCTCCTCCATCACTGAGCTATATAGTAGGGTTGTTCTCTTGACGTGTCATGTTGTTTCCTCATCTACTCTCTTCTATCCCAGCTTTCTTAGTCAATACTCTACTTTTTTCTACATATACTGCAGTCATGTCGCCTCTTATCTCTTCCATCGAGGTGGCAAACAGTGCTTCAGTCTTTCTCTACCACTCTTCTCCACCACTTTGCTCCAAGGTCACCTTGAGGTCAAAAAGTATACACAACAATTAGGTGTGCACCTCGCAGTGTATCGACACAAAACAGGTGTGCAACCTGGGTTGTAACTGCAAACAGTGGCACCTCGCCGGGCCCAAAAGGGTATCATGTACCCCCCCCCCCAAAATTTTTTTCCAAATTCCCCCAAAAAAAATTTTTTTTTTCCCCCCGGCCTTTTTTTCCCCTTTTTCCCCCTTTTAAAAGGGGGGGCCCCCCCAAAACCCCCTTTTTCCCCAAAAAAAATTTTCCGATTTTTTTTTTTTTGGGCCCCCTTTTAAACCCCCCCGGGGGGGAAAAACCCCCACCCCCCCAAAAAAAAGGCCCTTTTTCCCCCCCCCTTTTTTTTAAAAAAAAAACCCCCCCCTTTCTTTTTTCCCCGGGGAAAAAAAAAACCCAAAAAAAAACCCCCCCCCAAAAGGGGGGGGGAAAATTTTTGGGGGGGCCCCCCCTTTTTTAAAAAAAAAAAAAAAAGGGGGGGGGGGGGGGTTTTTTTTTGGGGGGTTTTTTCCAAAAAAGGGCCCGGGGGGCCCCTTTTTCCCCCCCCTTTTTTTGGGGGAAAGGGGCTTTTTGGGGGGGGAAAAAATTTTCCCCCCCTTTTGGGGGGGGAAAAAGGGGGGGGGGTTTTTTTAAAAAGGGGAAGGGGCCGGGGGGGCCCTTTCCAAAAAGGGGGGGGGGGAAAAAATTTTCCAGGACACCCCCCAAAAGGGGGCCCCCAAAAGGGGCCCCCAAAAAGGGGGGAGGGGGGGGAAACAAAAAAAAAAAAAAAAAAAAAGGGGGGGGGAAAGGGGGTAGGGGGGGAAAAAGGGGGTTTTGGGGGGAAAAAGGTGGGTTTTTTTTTGGGGGGGGGGGGGGGGGGGGGAAAAAAAGGGTTTTTGGGGGGGGGGGGCCCCACGGGGGGGGGAAGGGGGTTTTCCCCTGGGTTTGGGGGGGGGGGCCGGGGGGGGGGGGGCCCCCAAAAGGGGGTTGGGGGGAAAGGGGGGGGGGGGCCAAAAGGGGGGAAAGGGGGGTTAAAAAAAAAGGGGTTTTGGGGGGGAAGGGTTTTTTGGGGGAAAAGGGGGTTTGGGAAAATTTTTTGGGGGAAAAAGGGGGGGGGGGGGTTTTGGAAGGGGGGGGGAAAAGGGGGGCCGGGGGGGGGGAAAAAAAAGGGGGAAAAGGGGGGGGAATTTTTTGGGGGTTTGGGGGGAAGGGGGGTTTTCATGCTAAAGGGGGAAAAAAAAAGGGGGGTTGGGGGGCCATCCGGGGGGGGGGGGAAAATGGGCCCGGGGATGGGTTGGGGGGGGGGGGCCCCCCGGGGGGGGGGAAAAATGGGAAAGATTTTTTTGGGGGGGGGGTCAGGGGGGGGGTTTTACCGGGGGGGGGAAAAAAGGGGGGGGGGGGGGGGGGGGGTTTTTAAAAGGGGGGGGGGAAAAGGGGGCCGGGGAAAGGGGGGGGGGAAAGGGGGGGGGGCCCTTTGGGGGGGGAAAAAAGGGGGGTTGGGGGGAAAAGGGGGTTTACCCCCAAGGGGGGTTTAAAAGGGGGGGGGGGGGGGGGGGGTTCCCCGGGGGGGGGGTTGGGAAAGGGGGGGCCCCGGGGTTCAGGGGAAAAGGGGGGGTTTTTTTTGGGGGGGGGAAAAAGGGGGAAAACCCTTTGGGTAAAAGGGGGGTTTTGGGGAAAATTTTACCAGGGGGTAAAGGGGGGGGGGGGTTTCCCCTAAAGGGGGGGGGGGAAAAAAAGGGGGGGGCCCCCCCCGGGGTGGGGGGGGGAAAAGGGGGGGGAAAAGGGGGGGTTTTGGGGGGGGGGGGTTTTTTCCCCAAACCCAAAAGGGGGGAAAAAAAGGGGGGGGGAAAAGGGGGGGGGAAAAGGGGGGGGGAAAATTTTAAAGGGGGGGGGGGGGAAAAGGGGGGGGGGGGGGGGAAAAAAAAAGGGGGGGGGGGCCCCATAGGGGGGGGGGGGGGTTCCCAACCCGGGGGGCCCCGGGGGGGGGGGGCCCCCGGGGGGCCGGGGGGGGGAAGGGGGGCCCCTAAAGGGGGGCCGGGGAAAAAGGGGGGAAAGGTTAAAGGGGCGCGGGGGGGGGGTTTTTTTGGGGGTTTTGGGGGGGGGGGGGCCCCCAAGGGGGGGGAAAAGGGAAGGGGGAAAAGGGGAATGGGTAAAAAGGGGGGGGAAAAAAAGGGGGGGGGGGTTTAAAAAAAAGGGGGGGCCCGGGGTGGGGAAAAGGGGGGTTTTTTTGGGGGGGGAAAAGGGGGAACCCCGGGGGGGGTTTTAAAAAGGGGGGGGGGGAAAGGGGCCGGGAAAAAAGGGGGGGGGGGGTTGGGTTTTGGGGGGGGGGGGGGGTTCCCCGGCGCCCCCCGGGGTAAAAGGGGGTTTTTTTTTAAAAAAGGGGGCCCCCCTTTACCAGGGCCCCCGGGGGCCCCGGGGGGGGGGGGCCCCCCCCGGGGGGGGGGGGGGGGGGGGGGCCCCCCCAAAAAAAGGGGGTAAAAAAAGGGGGGGGGGGGGGTTTTTTCCCCCCCTTTTTTGGGGGGGGGGGTTTTTGGGGGGCCCCCGGGGGGGGAAAAGGGGGGGCCCCCCCCGGGGGGGGGGGAAAAAAACCCCCCCCCCCCAAAAAAAAAACCCCCCCCCGGGGAAAGGGGGGGGGCCCCCGGTAAAATGGGAACCCCCCGGGGGTTTAAAAAAAAGGGGGGAAAAGGTTAAAAGGGGTGGGGAAGGGGGGTTTTAATGGGTTTGGGGGGGAAAGGGGGTTTGGGACCAGGGGGGGGGGGGGAAAAAGGGGGGGCCCCAAAAAGGGGGGTTTTTTGGGGGGGGTAAAAAAATTTTTTTTTTTAAACCCCCAAAAAGGGGGGGGGGGGGGGGGGGGGTTTTTTTAAAAAAGGGGGGGGAAAAAAGGGGGAAAGGGGGGGGGGGGGCCCCATGGGGGGGGAAGGGGGGTTTCCCCGGGGGGGGGAAAAAAAAAGGGGGGCCCCCTTTTGGGGGGGGAAAAAAAAAGGGGTTTTTTTTGGGGGTGGGGGGGGGGGGGGTTTTTTTTTGGGGGGGGGGGGGGGGGGGTTTTTTGGGGGGTTACCCTTTTTAAAAAAAAGGGGGGGGGCCAGGGGGAAAAGGGGGTTTAAAAAAAAGGGGGGAAAAAAAGGGGGGGGGGGGTTTTAAGGGGGGGGGGGGGTTTTCCCCCCAAATCAGGGTGGGGGGGGAAAAGGGGGATTTAAAAACCCCCTCGGGGGTTTCCCCCAGCCTTTCCCCTTTTTGGGGAAAAAGGTGGGGGGGGGCCCCCGGGGGGGGAAAAGGGGGGGGCAAAAGGGGGGGGGGGGGGGGGGCCCACGGGGGGGGGGGGGGGGGGCCCCTTGGGGGTGGGGGGGGGGGGAAAAAAATTTAAAGGGGGGTTCGGGGAAAGGGGGGGGGAAAAAACCCCTTCCCCCCGGGGGGGGGGGGGGGGGGGCCCCCCCCCCCGGGGGGGGGGGGGGAAAAGGGGCCCCGGGGGGGGGGTGGGAAAAGGGGTTTTAATAAAAAAAAGGGGGGGGGGGGGCCCCCGGGGGGGGTTTGGGGGGGGAAAAAAAGGGGGGGGGGGGGGGGCCGGGGAAAAGGGGGGCCGGGGAAAAGGGGGCCGGGGAATTTTTTGGAAAAGGGGTTTTTTTGGGGGAAAAGGGGGGGGTTTTTTTTTGGGGGGGAAAAAGGGGGGGGGAAAAAAAAGGGGGGGGGGGGGGGGGGAAAGGGGGGTTTTTGGGGGGAAAGGGGGGGGAAAGGGGGTTTTTTTTAAAAAAAAAAATTTTTTAAGGGGGGAAAAGGGGGGGGGAAAAGGGGGTTCCTTTGGGGGGGGTTGGGGGGGGGTTCCCCCTTGGGGGGGGGGGGAAAAAAGGGGGGGCCCCTGGGGGGGGGGGGGAAAAAGGGGGGTTCCCTTGGCGTCATCGGGGGGGGGGAAAAAAGGGGGGCCCTTCCTTGGGGGGGGGGGAAAGGGGGGGGCTTTTCCGGGGGGGGGGGGGGAAAACCCCCTTTGGGGGGGTTCAGGGGGGGGGAAAGGGGCCCATTTTTGGGGGGCCGGGGGGCCCCCCTTTTTTGGGGGGGGAAAGGGGGGGGGGGGGGGAAAGGGGGGGGGGGGGAAAAAGGGGGGGAAAGGGGGGGGGGGGGTTTAAAAAAAGGGGTTTTTCCCCGGGGGGGGGGGTTTTGGGGGGGGAAAAGGGGTTCCTTAAAAAGGGGGGGGAAAATTTTTTGGGGGTCGGGAAAAAAAAGGGGGGTTTCCCCCTTGGGGGGGGGGGGAAAAGGGGGGTTTACCCGTCATCAGGGTGAGTCAAAAAAAGGGGGGTTTTGGTTTGGGGGGGGAAAAGGGGGGGGGGGGTTTGGGGGGGGGGGGAAAAGGGGGGGTTTTGGGTTTTGGGGGGGGGGGAAAAGGGGGAAAAAAGGGGGGGGGGAAAAAGGGGGAAAAGGGGGGGGGGGGGGGGGAAAAAATTTTGGGGTTTTGGGGGGGGTTTTTGGGGAAAAGGGGGGGGGGAAAAAAAAAGGGGGGTTTTTTTGGGGGGGGATTTAACCCCCGGGGGGGAAGGGGAAAAGGGGGGGGGGGGGTTTTGGTAAAGGGGGGTTTTTTTTTTTGGGGGGGGGGGGGGGGAAAAAGGGGGGCCCCCGGGGGGGGGAAAAAAAGGGGGGGTTTTTTCCCCTGGGGGGGGGGGGGGAAAAAAAAGGGGGGTTTCCAACCCCCGGGGGGTTTGGGGGGGGGGCCCCCCCCGGGGGGGGGGGAAAAAGGGGGTTTTCCATGCCTTTTGGGTGGGGGGGAAAAGGGGGGTTACCTTGGGGGGGGGGGGAGGGGGGGGCCCCCAAGGGGGGGGTTCGGGGAAAAAGGGGGGGGGGTTTGGTAAAAGGGGGGGTGGGAAATTTTTTTAAAAAAAAGGGGGGGGGGGAAAAGGGGGGGGGGGGGAAAAAGGGGGTTTGGGGGGGGGGGGGCCCAGGGGGGGGGGGGGGGAAAAGGGGGGGGGAAAGGGGGGGTTTTTTGGGGAAAAAAGGGGGGGGGAAACCCCCCCCCCCCAAAAAATTTCGGGGGGGGGGCCCCCCCCCGGGGGGGAAAAAAAAAAAATTTTTGGTCTTTTTGGGGGGGGGGCCCTTTAAAAAAAACCCTTTTTTTTTTTCCAAAGGGTTTTTTAAAAAAAAAAACCCCCCCCCCCCCCCCCCCAAACCCCCCAAAAAAAAAATTTTTTGGGGAAACCAAAAAAATTTCCAAAAGGAAATTTTAAAAACAAAAATTTTGGGCCCAAAAAAAAAAATTTGGGGGGAAAAAGGGAAAAGGTGAAAAATTTTAAAAATTTAAAAGGGAAAAAAAAAAAGGGGGGTTTAAAAAACCCCCCAAAAAACCCCCAAATTTTCCAACAAAAAAATTTGGGTTTTAAAAAAAAAAAAAATTTTTTGTCCCCGGGGTTTTTTTTTCCCCAAAAAAAAAGGGGGTTTAAAAAGGGGAAAAAAAAAAAGGGGGAAATTTCCCAAAATTTTTCCCAAAGGAAAAGGGGAAACCCGGGAAAAATTTTTTAAATTTTTTTGGGGGGAAGTGTAGGTCAAAAATTTTTTTAAAGGGGGGTTTTTTTTAAAAAAAAAAAAAAGGGGCCCCTTTTTAAAAAATTCAAAATTTTTCACCCCTTTTTTTCCCCCCTTTTTTTTTTTTTAAAATTTTTTTCCCCCCCCTTTTTTTTTCCCCCCCCTTTTTTTTTTTCCCTTTTCCATTCCCCCCTTTAAATTTTTTTTTTTCCCCCCCCCAAAAAAATTTTCCCTTCCGGACCCCTTTTGGGCCCCCCCCTTTTTTTTTTTTTCCCCCCCCCCCAAAAAACCCCCCCCTTTTTTTTCCCCCAAAATTTTTGTTTTTTTTTCCCCCAAAAAATTTTTTTTTTTTTCCCCCCCCCCCCCCTTTTTTTCCCCAAAATTTCCCCCCCCCCTTTTTTTCCCCCCCCGGGGAAAAAGGGGGAAATTTGGAAAAAAAAAAACCCCCGGTTTTTAAAAATTTTTTTAAAAAAAAAAATTTTTTGGGGGTTTTTTTTAAAAATTTTTTTTTTTTTTTTTGGGGGGCCTTTTTTCCCCTTTTTAAATTTTTTTTTATTCCCGGGGGGTTTTTTCCCCCTTTTTTTTGTTTTTTTTGGGGGCCCCCCCCCCTTTTTTTTAAATTCCCCAAAAGGGAAGGTTTTGGCCCCCCCCAAAAAGGGTCCCCGGGCCCCTTTTTCCCTTCCCGGGGACTTTCCGTTTTTTTCCCCCCCCGTTTTTTTTTTTCCCCTTTCCCCGGTTTTTTTTTTTAATTTTAAAACCCTTTTTTTTTGCCCCCCCCCCCCTTTTTTTTTTTTTTCCCCCCTTGCTTTTTTTTTGGGGCCCCTTTCCCCCCCCGGGGGGGTTTTTTTTCCCTTTTTTTTTTTCCCCCCCCTTTTTTTTAAATTTTTTTTTAAAAAAACCCCCTTTTTTTTTTTTTTTTTTTTTTTCCTTTCCCGGCCCCTTTTTTTCCCCCCTTTTTTTTTTAAAAGGGGTTTTTTTTTTTTTTCCCTTTCCCTTTTGGGAAAATTTTTAAAATTTTGGGGGTTTTTTAATTTTTATTTTTAATTTTTTTAAAAAAAATTTTTAAAAAAAAACCCCCCCCCTTTTTTTTCCCCCAAACCCCTTTTTTTTCCCCCCTTTTTTTTTTTCCCCCCCCCCTTTTTTTCCCCCCCCCCCAAAAAAATTTTTCCCCCGGTTTTTTTAAACCCGGTTTTTTTGGGGTTTCCCCCCTTTTTTTTTTTTTCCCCCCCTTTTTTTGGGTTCCCCCTTTTTTTTTTTTTTTTTTTGGGGGGGTTTTTTTTTCCCCCCTTTTTTTTTTAAAATTTTGGGCCCCCTTTTTTCCCTTTTTAATTTTTTTTTTAAGTTCCCCCCCCCCTTTTTTTTTTTTTTCCCCCTTTTTTTTCCCCCCCTTTTTTTTTTTTCCCCCCCCTTTTTTTTTTCCCTTTCCCCTTTGGGAAAAACCTTTGGGGGGTTTTAAATTTATTCCCTTTTTCCATTTTTTTCCCCCTTTTTTTTTTTTCCCCCCCCCCTTTTTGGGGGCCCCTTTTTTTAAAGCCCCCCCCGGGGTTTTTTTCCCCCCCTTTTTTTCCCCCCCCCACTTTTCCTTTTTTTCCCCTTTTTAAACCCAAATTCCCCCTTTTTTTTTTTTTTTGGGTTTTTTTGGGCCCTTTGGGGGTTTTTCCCCCCCCCCCCCCCTTTATTTTTTTTTTCCCCTTTTTTTTCCTTTTCCCCCCCCCTTTTTTTTTTTTTTGGGGGGGGGTTTTTTCCCTTTTTTGGGGGGGGGGGGTTTTAAGGGTTGAAAAAAAAAAAAATTTTTTTTTTCCCGGGGGGGGTTTTTTTTTTTTTCCCCCCCTTTTTTCCCCCCCCCTTTTTTTGGGCCCCCCCCCCCCCCCCCCCAAAACCCTTTTTTCCCCCTCCCCCCTTCCTTTCCAACCCCCCCTTTAAAACCCTTTAATTTTAAAAACCCCCCCCTTTTTTTTTTTTTCCCCCCCCCCGGAAAAATTTTTTCCCCCCCCCCCTTTTTTTTTTCCCCGGTTTTTTTTTTTTATCCCCCCCCCTTTTGGGCCCCCCGGGGTTTTCCCCCCCCCCCCCCCCCCCCCCCCCCTTTTTTCCCCCCCTTTTGGGGCCCTTCCTTTTTTTTTTAAAAATTTTTTTTTTTTTTTTTTTGGGGGGTGGGGGTTTTGGGTTGGTTTTTTTGGTTTTTTTTTTTTTTTTAAAAAAAACCCCCAAAAAGGTAGGGAAAAAAAAAGGGGGGGCCCCACCCCCCCCCCAAAAAATTTTTTTTTCCCCGGGGTTTTTTTTTAAAAAAAGGTTTTTCCCCCCTTTTTTAATTTTGGTTTTTTTCCCCCCCCTTTCGGGGGGCCCCCCCCAAATTTTTTTTTGGGGTTTTTTTCCCCCCCTTGGGGGCCCCCCCCCCCCCTTTTTTTTCCCCCCCCTTTTTTTCCCCCCTTTTTTTTTTTTAAATTCCCCCCCCTTTTCCCCCCCAAACCCTTTCTTCCTTTCCCTTTTAAAAAACCCCCGGGGGGGAACTGGTTTTTTGGGGCCCCTTTTTTTTCCCCCTTTTTTTTAAAAAATTGGCCCCGGGGGGGCCCCTTTTTTTTTTTTTTAAAAAAACCCCCCCCAAAAAGGGGGGCCCTTTTTCCCCCAAAACCTTTTTTGGGGGGGTTTTCCGCGGTTTTTGGGGGGCCCCCCCCAAAATTTTTTTTCCCCCCGGGGTTTTTCCCCCAAAATGGGGTTTTTTTAAAATTTCCTTCCGCCCTTTTTTTTTTTCCCCCCCCCTTTTATTTCCCCCTTTTTAAAAAAAAAATTTTTTCCCCAAATTTTTCCCCCAAAAAATTTTAAATTTCCCCCCCCCTTTTTTTTTTTAAAAATTTAAAAAAAAAAAGGGGGGGGTTTTTCCAAGGGCCCCAAAAAATTTGGGGGGAAAAACCCCCCCCCCCCCCCCGGGGGGGGTTTCCCCCCCCCCCCCCTTTTTTTTTAAAATTTTTCCCCTTTTTCCCCTTTTTCTTTTTCCCCCCCCTTTTTTTTTTCCCCCCCTTTTCCCCCCCGGGGGGGGGCCCCCCCTTTTAGGGGAAAAAAATTTTTCCCCCTTTCCCTCCCCCCCCTTTTTTTTTTTTTTTAAAAATTTTTCCTTCCCCCGGGTTTTTTTTTTTTGGGGCCCTTTTAAAAAACCCCCCCTTTTTTCCCTTTTTTTTTTTGGGGCCCCCCTTTTTTTCCCCTTTTCCGGGCCCCCCAAAAAAAATTTTTTTTTCTTTTTTTTTTTTTTTTTTCCCCCGGTTTTTTTTTTGGGGGGGGGGGGCCCCCCCCCTTTTTTTTTTTGGGGGGGGGGTTCCCCCCTTTTTTGGGGGGGTTTTTTTTTTTAAATTTTTTTTTTGGTTTTCCCCCCCCCCTTTGGGTTTTCCCTTTTTTTCCCCCCTTTTTGTTTTCCCCCCTTTTTTTTTTTAAAAATTTTTTTTTTTTTGGCCCCCCCCTTTTTAAAAAACCCTTTTTTCCCCCTTTTAAGGGGTTTTTTAAAATTTTTTTTTCCCCCCCCCCGGGGGGTTTTTTTGGGGTTTTTTTTTTAACTTGGGGGCCCCCCCCTTTTTTGGGGAATTTTTCCCCCCCCCTTTTTTTTTTTGGTTTGGCCTTTTTGGGCCCTTTTTTTCCCCAACCCCCTTTTTTTTTTTCCCCCCCCCCCCGGGGGGGGGGTTTTGGGGCCCCTTTTCCCTTTCCCGGGAAAAATTTCCCCCCTCTCTTTTTTTTTTTCCCCCCCCTTTTTTGGGGTTTTAAACCCCCGGGTTTTTAAATTTCCCCCCCTTTTTTTTTTTTGGGTTTTTTTTTTCCCCCTTTTTTTTTCCCTTTTTTTAAACCAACCCACCCCCCCCCCCCCTTTTTTTTTTTTTTCCCCTTTTTCCCCCGGTTTTGGTTTTTTTTCCGGTTTTTTTTTTTTCCCCCCCCTTTTTTTTTTTTTTTTTCCCCGGGGCCCCCCCCCTTTTTTCCCCCCCTTTTTTTGGGGGGGGGAACCCCCTTTTCCCCCCCCTAAAAAATTTGGGGGTTGGGTTTTTGGGGGTTTGGGGCCCCCCCCCTTTTTGGGGTTTTTTTTTCCCATTTCCTTTTTTGGGGGTTTTTCCCCCTTTTTTTTTTTTTTCCCCTTTTTTTCCCCCCCCTTTTTTTGTTTTTAACTCCCTTTTCCCTTTCTTATTTTTTTTTCTCAAAAATTTTTTTTGGCCCCTTTTTCCCCCCCCCCCCCCCCCTTTTCCCCCCGGGTTATTTGGGGGGGGAGGGGGTTTTTTTTTTTTTTCCCCAAACCCAAAATTTGGGGGGGCCCCCTTTTTCCCCCCCTTTTTTTTTTAAAAAAAACCCCCTTTTTTCCCCCCAAAAAATTTTTTTTTTTTGGGGGGGGGGAAAAAGGGGGGTTTTTTAAGGGGGGGGCCCCCTTTTTTTTTTTTCCCCCGGGGGTTTTTGGGGGGGGCCCCCTTTTTTTTTTTTTGGGGGTTTTTTTAACTTTTTTTTCCCCCCCCCGGTTTTTCCCCTTTTTTTCCCCCCTTTTTTTTTTTTTTTTTTTTTTTTTCCCCCCCTTCCTTTTTTTGGGGGGGTTTTTGGGGGGGGCCCTTTGTTTTTTTTTTCCCCCCCTTCCTTTTTTTTTTCCCCTTTTTTTTTTCCACCCTTTTGGGGCCCCCCTTTCCCCTTTTTTTTTTTCCCCCCCTTTCCTTTTCTTTCTTAATTTTTTTTTTTGGGGGTTTTTCCCCCCCCCCCCCCCCTTTTTTCCCCCCCTTTCCCCTTTAAATTTTTTTTTTTTTTTTTGGGGGGTTTCCTTCCCCCCCCTTCCCTTTTTCCCTTTTTTTTTCCCCTTTTTTTTTTTTGGGGGGGGGGAGGGGGGTTTTTTGGGGGGGGAAAGGGAAAAAAAGGGGGGGGGGGGGTTTTTTTTTTTGGGGGAAAGGGGGTTTGGGGAAAAAGGGGGTTTTTTTTTTGGGGGGGGGGTTTTTGGGGGGGTTTTTAATTGGGGGGTTTTTTTTTGGGGGGGGGGGGGGGGGGTTTTTTTTTTTAAAATTTTTGGGGGGCCCGGGGGGGGGGTTTTTTTCCCCCTTTTTTTTTTTTTTTTTTTTTTTGGGTTTTTTTTTTTTTTTTTTTCCCTTTTTTTTTTTTTGGGGGGGGGGGTTTTTTTTTGGGGGGGGGGGGGGGGTTTTTTTGGGGGGGAAAAGGGGTTTGGGGGGGGGGGGGGGGGGTTTTTGGGTTGGGGGGGGGGTTTTTGGGGGGAAAAGGGGGGGGGTTTTTTGGGGGGGGGGTTTTGGGTTTTTTGGGGGGGGTTTTTGGGGGGGTTTTGGGGGTTTGGGGGGTTTTTGGGGGTTTGGGGGGGGTTTTGGGGGGGTGGGGGGGGGGGGGTTTTGGGGGTTTGGGGAAGGGGGCGGTTTTTTTTTTTTTTTGTTTTTTGGGGGGGGGGGGTTTTTTTTTTTTTTGGGGGTTTTTGGGGTTTTTGGGGGGGGGGGGTTTTTTGGGGGTTTTTTTTTGGGGGGGGGGGTTTTTTTTTTTGCCTTGGGGGTTTTGGGGGGTTTTTTGGGGGGGGGGTGTAATTTTTTTTTCCCGGGGGGGGTTTTTTTTTTTTGGGGGGGTTGTTTTTGGGGGTTTTCGGGTTTTTTTTTGGGGGGTTTTTTTTTGGGGGTTTTTCCCCTTTTCCCCCCTTTTTTTCCCCCCTTTTTTTTTCCCCCCTTTTTCTTTTGGGAAAAAAAAATTTTTTGGGGCCCCCCCGGGGGGGTTGTTTTTAAAATTTTTTTTGGGGGCCCCGGGGTTTTTTTTTTTTCCCCCAAATTTGGGGGGGAATTTTCCCCCCCTTTTTTTTCCCCCAAAAAATTTTCCCCCCCCTTCCCCCCCCGGGGGGGGGGAAAATTTTAAACCCGGGGGGGGGCCCCCCAAAAACCTTTTTTTTGGGCCCCCCCCCCCTTTTTTAAATTTTTCCGGGGGGTTTTTTTTTTAGGGGGCCCCCTTTTGGGGGGGAAAAATTTTTTCCCCCCTTTCCCTTTTTTTTTTTTTTTTTTAAAAATTTTCCAAATTTTAAAAAAAAACCCTTTGGGGCCCTTTTGGGATTTTTAAATTTTTTTTTCCCCCCCCCAAAATTTTTTTCCAAATTCCCCCAAAAAAAATTTTTTTTTTCCCCCCGGCCTTTTTTTCCCCTTTTTCCCCCTTTTAAAAGGGGGGGCCCCCCCAAAACCCCCTTTTTCCCCAAAAAAAATTTTCCGATTTTTTTTTTTTTGGGCCCCCTTTTAAACCCCCCCGGGGGGGAAAAACCCCCACCCCCCCAAAAAAAAGGCCCTTTTTCCCCCCCCCTTTTTTTTAAAAAAAAAACCCCCCCCTTTCTTTTTTCCCCGGGGAAAAAAAAAACCCAAAAAAAAACCCCCCCCCAAAAGGGGGGGGGAAAATTTTTGGGGGGGCCCCCCCTTTTTTAAAAAAAAAAAAAAAAGGGGGGGGGGGGGGGTTTTTTTTTGGGGGGTTTTTTCCAAAAAAGGGCCCGGGGGGCCCCTTTTTCCCCCCCCTTTTTTTGGGGGAAAGGGGCTTTTTGGGGGGGGAAAAAATTTTCCCCCCCTTTTGGGGGGGGAAAAAGGGGGGGGGGTTTTTTTAAAAAGGGGAAGGGGCCGGGGGGGCCCTTTCCAAAAAGGGGGGGGGGGAAAAAATTTTCCAGGACACCCCCCAAAAGGGGGCCCCCAAAAGGGGCCCCCAAAAAGGGGGGAGGGGGGGGAAACAAAAAAAAAAAAAAAAAAAAAGGGGGGGGGAAAGGGGGTAGGGGGGGAAAAAGGGGGTTTTGGGGGGAAAAAGGTGGGTTTTTTTTTGGGGGGGGGGGGGGGGGGGGGAAAAAAAGGGTTTTTGGGGGGGGGGGGCCCCACGGGGGGGGGAAGGGGGTTTTCCCCTGGGTTTGGGGGGGGGGGCCGGGGGGGGGGGGGCCCCCAAAAGGGGGTTGGGGGGAAAGGGGGGGGGGGGCCAAAAGGGGGGAAAGGGGGGTTAAAAAAAAAGGGGTTTTGGGGGGGAAGGGTTTTTTGGGGGAAAAGGGGGTTTGGGAAAATTTTTTGGGGGAAAAAGGGGGGGGGGGGGTTTTGGAAGGGGGGGGGAAAAGGGGGGCCGGGGGGGGGGAAAAAAAAGGGGGAAAAGGGGGGGGAATTTTTTGGGGGTTTGGGGGGAAGGGGGGTTTTCATGCTAAAGGGGGAAAAAAAAAGGGGGGTTGGGGGGCCATCCGGGGGGGGGGGGAAAATGGGCCCGGGGATGGGTTGGGGGGGGGGGGCCCCCCGGGGGGGGGGAAAAATGGGAAAGATTTTTTTGGGGGGGGGGTCAGGGGGGGGGTTTTACCGGGGGGGGGAAAAAAGGGGGGGGGGGGGGGGGGGGGTTTTTAAAAGGGGGGGGGGAAAAGGGGGCCGGGGAAAGGGGGGGGGGAAAGGGGGGGGGGCCCTTTGGGGGGGGAAAAAAGGGGGGTTGGGGGGAAAAGGGGGTTTACCCCCAAGGGGGGTTTAAAAGGGGGGGGGGGGGGGGGGGGTTCCCCGGGGGGGGGGTTGGGAAAGGGGGGGCCCCGGGGTTCAGGGGAAAAGGGGGGGTTTTTTTTGGGGGGGGGAAAAAGGGGGAAAACCCTTTGGGTAAAAGGGGGGTTTTGGGGAAAATTTTACCAGGGGGTAAAGGGGGGGGGGGGTTTCCCCTAAAGGGGGGGGGGGAAAAAAAGGGGGGGGCCCCCCCCGGGGTGGGGGGGGGAAAAGGGGGGGGAAAAGGGGGGGTTTTGGGGGGGGGGGGTTTTTTCCCCAAACCCAAAAGGGGGGAAAAAAAGGGGGGGGGAAAAGGGGGGGGGAAAAGGGGGGGGGAAAATTTTAAAGGGGGGGGGGGGGAAAAGGGGGGGGGGGGGGGGAAAAAAAAAGGGGGGGGGGGCCCCATAGGGGGGGGGGGGGGTTCCCAACCCGGGGGGCCCCGGGGGGGGGGGGCCCCCGGGGGGCCGGGGGGGGGAAGGGGGGCCCCTAAAGGGGGGCCGGGGAAAAAGGGGGGAAAGGTTAAAGGGGCGCGGGGGGGGGGTTTTTTTGGGGGTTTTGGGGGGGGGGGGGCCCCCAAGGGGGGGGAAAAGGGAAGGGGGAAAAGGGGAATGGGTAAAAAGGGGGGGGAAAAAAAGGGGGGGGGGGTTTAAAAAAAAGGGGGGGCCCGGGGTGGGGAAAAGGGGGGTTTTTTTGGGGGGGGAAAAGGGGGAACCCCGGGGGGGGTTTTAAAAAGGGGGGGGGGGAAAGGGGCCGGGAAAAAAGGGGGGGGGGGGTTGGGTTTTGGGGGGGGGGGGGGGTTCCCCGGCGCCCCCCGGGGTAAAAGGGGGTTTTTTTTTAAAAAAGGGGGCCCCCCTTTACCAGGGCCCCCGGGGGCCCCGGGGGGGGGGGGCCCCCCCCGGGGGGGGGGGGGGGGGGGGGGCCCCCCCAAAAAAAGGGGGTAAAAAAAGGGGGGGGGGGGGGTTTTTTCCCCCCCTTTTTTGGGGGGGGGGGTTTTTGGGGGGCCCCCGGGGGGGGAAAAGGGGGGGCCCCCCCCGGGGGGGGGGGAAAAAAACCCCCCCCCCCCAAAAAAAAAACCCCCCCCCGGGGAAAGGGGGGGGGCCCCCGGTAAAATGGGAACCCCCCGGGGGTTTAAAAAAAAGGGGGGAAAAGGTTAAAAGGGGTGGGGAAGGGGGGTTTTAATGGGTTTGGGGGGGAAAGGGGGTTTGGGACCAGGGGGGGGGGGGGAAAAAGGGGGGGCCCCAAAAAGGGGGGTTTTTTGGGGGGGGTAAAAAAATTTTTTTTTTTAAACCCCCAAAAAGGGGGGGGGGGGGGGGGGGGGTTTTTTTAAAAAAGGGGGGGGAAAAAAGGGGGAAAGGGGGGGGGGGGGCCCCATGGGGGGGGAAGGGGGGTTTCCCCGGGGGGGGGAAAAAAAAAGGGGGGCCCCCTTTTGGGGGGGGAAAAAAAAAGGGGTTTTTTTTGGGGGTGGGGGGGGGGGGGGTTTTTTTTTGGGGGGGGGGGGGGGGGGGTTTTTTGGGGGGTTACCCTTTTTAAAAAAAAGGGGGGGGGCCAGGGGGAAAAGGGGGTTTAAAAAAAAGGGGGGAAAAAAAGGGGGGGGGGGGTTTTAAGGGGGGGGGGGGGTTTTCCCCCCAAATCAGGGTGGGGGGGGAAAAGGGGGATTTAAAAACCCCCTCGGGGGTTTCCCCCAGCCTTTCCCCTTTTTGGGGAAAAAGGTGGGGGGGGGCCCCCGGGGGGGGAAAAGGGGGGGGCAAAAGGGGGGGGGGGGGGGGGGCCCACGGGGGGGGGGGGGGGGGGCCCCTTGGGGGTGGGGGGGGGGGGAAAAAAATTTAAAGGGGGGTTCGGGGAAAGGGGGGGGGAAAAAACCCCTTCCCCCCGGGGGGGGGGGGGGGGGGGCCCCCCCCCCCGGGGGGGGGGGGGGAAAAGGGGCCCCGGGGGGGGGGTGGGAAAAGGGGTTTTAATAAAAAAAAGGGGGGGGGGGGGCCCCCGGGGGGGGTTTGGGGGGGGAAAAAAAGGGGGGGGGGGGGGGGCCGGGGAAAAGGGGGGCCGGGGAAAAGGGGGCCGGGGAATTTTTTGGAAAAGGGGTTTTTTTGGGGGAAAAGGGGGGGGTTTTTTTTTGGGGGGGAAAAAGGGGGGGGGAAAAAAAAGGGGGGGGGGGGGGGGGGAAAGGGGGGTTTTTGGGGGGAAAGGGGGGGGAAAGGGGGTTTTTTTTAAAAAAAAAAATTTTTTAAGGGGGGAAAAGGGGGGGGGAAAAGGGGGTTCCTTTGGGGGGGGTTGGGGGGGGGTTCCCCCTTGGGGGGGGGGGGAAAAAAGGGGGGGCCCCTGGGGGGGGGGGGGAAAAAGGGGGGTTCCCTTGGCGTCATCGGGGGGGGGGAAAAAAGGGGGGCCCTTCCTTGGGGGGGGGGGAAAGGGGGGGGCTTTTCCGGGGGGGGGGGGGGAAAACCCCCTTTGGGGGGGTTCAGGGGGGGGGAAAGGGGCCCATTTTTGGGGGGCCGGGGGGCCCCCCTTTTTTGGGGGGGGAAAGGGGGGGGGGGGGGGAAAGGGGGGGGGGGGGAAAAAGGGGGGGAAAGGGGGGGGGGGGGTTTAAAAAAAGGGGTTTTTCCCCGGGGGGGGGGGTTTTGGGGGGGGAAAAGGGGTTCCTTAAAAAGGGGGGGGAAAATTTTTTGGGGGTCGGGAAAAAAAAGGGGGGTTTCCCCCTTGGGGGGGGGGGGAAAAGGGGGGTTTACCCGTCATCAGGGTGAGTCAAAAAAAGGGGGGTTTTGGTTTGGGGGGGGAAAAGGGGGGGGGGGGTTTGGGGGGGGGGGGAAAAGGGGGGGTTTTGGGTTTTGGGGGGGGGGGAAAAGGGGGAAAAAAGGGGGGGGGGAAAAAGGGGGAAAAGGGGGGGGGGGGGGGGGAAAAAATTTTGGGGTTTTGGGGGGGGTTTTTGGGGAAAAGGGGGGGGGGAAAAAAAAAGGGGGGTTTTTTTGGGGGGGGATTTAACCCCCGGGGGGGAAGGGGAAAAGGGGGGGGGGGGGTTTTGGTAAAGGGGGGTTTTTTTTTTTGGGGGGGGGGGGGGGGAAAAAGGGGGGCCCCCGGGGGGGGGAAAAAAAGGGGGGGTTTTTTCCCCTGGGGGGGGGGGGGGAAAAAAAAGGGGGGTTTCCAACCCCCGGGGGGTTTGGGGGGGGGGCCCCCCCCGGGGGGGGGGGAAAAAGGGGGTTTTCCATGCCTTTTGGGTGGGGGGGAAAAGGGGGGTTACCTTGGGGGGGGGGGGAGGGGGGGGCCCCCAAGGGGGGGGTTCGGGGAAAAAGGGGGGGGGGTTTGGTAAAAGGGGGGGTGGGAAATTTTTTTAAAAAAAAGGGGGGGGGGGAAAAGGGGGGGGGGGGGAAAAAGGGGGTTTGGGGGGGGGGGGGCCCAGGGGGGGGGGGGGGGAAAAGGGGGGGGGAAAGGGGGGGTTTTTTGGGGAAAAAAGGGGGGGGGAAACCCCCCCCCCCCAAAAAATTTCGGGGGGGGGGCCCCCCCCCGGGGGGGAAAAAAAAAAAATTTTTGGTCTTTTTGGGGGGGGGGCCCTTTAAAAAAAACCCTTTTTTTTTTTCCAAAGGGTTTTTTAAAAAAAAAAACCCCCCCCCCCCCCCCCCCAAACCCCCCAAAAAAAAAATTTTTTGGGGAAACCAAAAAAATTTCCAAAAGGAAATTTTAAAAACAAAAATTTTGGGCCCAAAAAAAAAAATTTGGGGGGAAAAAGGGAAAAGGTGAAAAATTTTAAAAATTTAAAAGGGAAAAAAAAAAAGGGGGGTTTAAAAAACCCCCCAAAAAACCCCCAAATTTTCCAACAAAAAAATTTGGGTTTTAAAAAAAAAAAAAATTTTTTGTCCCCGGGGTTTTTTTTTCCCCAAAAAAAAAGGGGGTTTAAAAAGGGGAAAAAAAAAAAGGGGGAAATTTCCCAAAATTTTTCCCAAAGGAAAAGGGGAAACCCGGGAAAAATTTTTTAAATTTTTTTGGGGGGAAGTGTAGGTCAAAAATTTTTTTAAAGGGGGGTTTTTTTTAAAAAAAAAAAAAAGGGGCCCCTTTTTAAAAAATTCAAAATTTTTCACCCCTTTTTTTCCCCCCTTTTTTTTTTTTTAAAATTTTTTTCCCCCCCCTTTTTTTTTCCCCCCCCTTTTTTTTTTTCCCTTTTCCATTCCCCCCTTTAAATTTTTTTTTTTCCCCCCCCCAAAAAAATTTTCCCTTCCGGACCCCTTTTGGGCCCCCCCCTTTTTTTTTTTTTCCCCCCCCCCCAAAAAACCCCCCCCTTTTTTTTCCCCCAAAATTTTTGTTTTTTTTTCCCCCAAAAAATTTTTTTTTTTTTCCCCCCCCCCCCCCTTTTTTTCCCCAAAATTTCCCCCCCCCCTTTTTTTCCCCCCCCGGGGAAAAAGGGGGAAATTTGGAAAAAAAAAAACCCCCGGTTTTTAAAAATTTTTTTAAAAAAAAAAATTTTTTGGGGGTTTTTTTTAAAAATTTTTTTTTTTTTTGTCCTAGTTACTGTACACCGTCGTTGAAAATTTTGAAGCCGATCGGATGAACTTCCTCGTATTATGAGCGAAATAAAACGAAAAGTTTTAAAAAAAAAAATTGAAAAAGTTCAGGGAACTGTTTTAAGGTTTGGAGATACCTAAAAAATGCAAATGCCATTTTTAAATTAATTTAATAGCATAAAGTTTGTAAACTTCTCATAATGTGGAAGAAATATAATCAAGGAAGATGTGGAGAAGGCTGAAAAGTTGGCTCAGAGGGCGCCTCAGATGCCAACTGTTCCAGAATTTTGTCTAGTTATGTACACCGTCGTTGAAGAAGTTTGAAGCGGATCGGATGGAACTTCCGTATTGAGCGAATAAAACGAAAGTGTTAGAAAAAAATGGAAAGAAGTCAGGGGAACTGTTTTAAGGTTTGGAGATACCTGAGGAAATGCGAAATGATGTTTAATTATGTTTAAGCGATAGAGTTGTAATCTTTAAAGTGTAAATATACAGAATACAGAGAATGTGGAGGAAGGAGGGTGGAGGGAGTGGAGGGTGGAGGGGCGGAGGTGGAGGGAGCGGAGGGTGGAGGGAGTGGAGGGGGGGGTGGAGGGAGTGGAGGGTGGAGGGAGTGGAGGGAGCGGAGGGTGGAGGGAGCGGAGGGTGGAGGGAGTGGAGGGAGTGGAGGGAGCGGAGGGAGCGGAGGGTGGAGGCCTCTGGCGCCTTGTTTTAGATATCACCGCTGGGTTAACTTTCAGCAAACAATAATAAACCAGGATGGCAACACCAATGGGAAATTGCAAGAAAGTTTTATGTAGTCTGAAACAGTGGGTTAAAAAAATGTGTGTACCAGGAAATATGTAGCGTATGTATACACAGCAGTGGGAGGGAGGGGGTGAGGGAGGGACAAGGAGGGGCTAGTGGGGATAGTAGGAAGACAGAGGGGGAGAGGAAAGGGGGAGAGGGAGAGTGAGTTTATAATTACTTGTGCCAAGCTCTTCTGTGATCACTAGGGTATCCTTGTTTTGCTAAAACCAGGTGACGCGGGTTATTCCATCTGGTTGGCTGTATTACAAACATTCCTGGACCACTTCAAGAAATGTGGACGGACTCTTAAACACCCAGTCAAAGAATTCCAGCTAATTGAACTTAAATTAAAATCCTCTAGACTTACTATCGTCATGTTGTGCAGTCTTAACAATGGTGTCCCACAGATTCAATACTCGGTATAACACCGCAAACCAACTGTTCTTGTCCTTGAAATTTTAACCCAGTATCCGTGTCTGTTCCTTCATGTTTGGTATATCTGGTTGTATGTAAAATTTAAGCTTTCTCGGAATACAGCGTCATCCCCACCCTCCTGTCTGTTCTTTATAGCAATGTGCAATAACCCGCGTACGTGGTATTCATCACGTACCTCCACGCTCTTCTAGCTCAACCACGTCCCACTTATTACAACAACACTGACGTGTCCTGCACGTGTTAACAATCTCAACTTATAACTTGTTTCTGGGACTAAGAAATTTTTCTTCAATGTCTTCTCAATTTTTATTTTTGCCTTCCCATTATTTCTCTTATTATTAATACTTGATGTACACGAATGATATACAATACCGACAACATGAAGAATTAGACACGTGAGTAATATCTAGGTATCTTTATTGGTAGACGTTTCGCCATCCAGTAGTAAAATGCGAGGTAATCAGTCCCTCAGCCTTGATGGTGAAGAGAACCAGCGATGCTCTTCACCAACAAGACTGAGGGACTGATTATCTCGCATTTTGTACATAGTTGAACTGTCTTCACATTATGTCCTTGTATTGATAAAACCACTGGATGGCGAAAAGTCTGCAGTTAAGATACTCAGATGTTGGTCACGTGTCTTGTTCATCAATATCTGGTGTTTTCAACGGTGTGTTACTATCGTCCTTGACACTAACTGCCATCTTTACCTAACTTCCTTGATGAAGAATGAGACACTTGTGAAACATTTGGAATCTTTACTGAGGAAACGTGTCGCCAACCATTGGCTTCATCAGTCCAATACGGAAGGGAATGGTGGAAGATGAGGAGATGGAAGTAATCAGTCCCTCAGCCTGGAGTTGATTTCCAAATATTTCACAAGTGTTTCATTCTTCAACTTGTCCTTAATCACCGTTATTCATAAAATCCACATTATCACACTTTTCATAATTTATTCTGTGCAAATCTATAGCATCACAATCCATTCTTTTCCCATAAAGATCCACACCTTGAATTATATTCCGTTTAAAGCCTAAAACACCGCAGTAACAACCACCTCGACTGAACCAGCTAAGGCTACTGCCCCTGGCCTACATAAATCCCATCCCTGGCATACATGTCATTCCTGCCACAGAAGTGGTCCCAGTTATCAATAAATGATACTACAATGTCCTTACAGTCCTTGTCCAGCCAGCAGTTAATTTAATTTACTATTGATAACTATTCACCGCAACATCATCCCGTGGTCAGATGTCATATATATAAGAGGAATCCCTCCATCCTTCCCAGTTCTGTGTCCTGTACGTAGTAAGCAGGTCCTCTCTTCTGCACTTCCCAGCACCATCTCCTCCATCACTGACCTATATAGTAGGGTTGTTCTCTTGACGTGTCATGTTGTTTCCTCATCTACTCTCTTCTATCCCAGCTTTCTTAGTCAATACGCTACTTTTTTCTACATATACTGCAGTCATGTCGCCTCTTATCTCTTCCATCGAAGTGACAAACAGTGCTTCAGTCTTTCTCTACCACTCTTCTCCACCACTTTGCTCCAAGGTCACCTTGAGGTCAAAAAGTATACACAACAACAGGTGTGCACCTCGCAGTGTATACAGCAACAGGTGTGCACCTCGCAGTGTACACAGCAACAGGTGTGCACCTCGCAGTGTACACAGGAACAGGTGTGCACCTCGCAGTGTACACAGCAACAGGTGTGCACCTCGCAGTGTACACAGCAACAGGTGTGCACCTCGCAGTGTACACAGCAACAGGTGTGCACCTTGCATTATACACAGCAACAGGTGTGCACCTCGCAGTGTACACAACAACAGGTGTGCATCTCGCAGTGTACACAGCAACAGG
>NC_069469.1:9362663-9427663 GCF_026875155.1 Cherax quadricarinatus | reverse complement strand
GCGAACAGGGACACTTCAGAGTCTATTCCTTCCATCATGTCGTTCACATATATCAAAAATAGCACTGGTCCTAGAAACTGACCCCTGTGGACCCCGCTCGTAACAGGCGCCCACTGTGATACCTCTTCACGTACCATGGACTCGTTGCTGCCTCCCTGTCAGGTATTCCCTTATCCATTGCAGTGCCCTCCCTTTCACGTGCGCCTGATCCTCCAGCTTCTGCACCTAATCTCTTGTGGGGAACTGTGTCAAAGGCCTTCCTGCAGTCTAGGAAACGCAATCTACCCAACTCCCTCTCTCGTGTCTTACTTCTGTTACCTTGTCATAAAACTCCAGGAGGTTTGTGATACAAGATTTGCCTTCCATGAACCCATGCTGGTTTTCATTTATAATCTTGTTCCTTTCCAGGTGTTTCGACCACTCTCCTCCTGATAATCTTCTCCATGACTTTGCACACAATACATGTCAGAGACACAGGTCTGTAGTTTAGTGCCTCGTTTCTGTTTCCTGTCTTAAAATATGGGGACTACATTAGCTGTCTTCCATTTCTCAGGTAGTTGCCCAGTTTCAAGGATGTGTTGAAGATTGTGGTTAGAGGCACGCACAGCATCTCTGCTCCTTCTCTAAGGACCCATGGGGAGATGTCCGGTCCCATCGCCTTTGAGGTGTCAAGGTCACTTAAGAGCTTCTTCACCTCCCCTCAGTTGTTCGTATATCATCCAACACTTGTTGGTATATTCCCTCTTGATGTTCCCTTCTGTTCTGTCTTCCCACAGCCCTTCCTGTCTCTACTGTAAAAAACTTCCTTAAATCTCCTGTTCAGCTCCTCACATACCTCCTGATCATTTCTTGTGAGTTCTCCACCTTCTGTCCTTAATCTGATCACCCTGGTCTTTGACTGTTGTCTTCCTCCTAATGTGGCTATGCAACAGTTTCGGGTCAGTCTTGATTCTCGATGCTATGTCATTTTCATACTGTCGCTGGGCCTCCCTCCTTACCTGTGCGTACTCATTCAGGCTCTGCGACTGATCTCCCTAATTTTCGTGTGTTCTCTGCCTTCTGTACTTTTTCCATTCTTTATTGCACTTTGTTTTTGCCTCCTTACACCGTCGGGTAAACCAGGGGCTCGTTCTGGTCTTCCCGTTGTTACTGTTGCCCTTGGAATAAACCTTTCCACTGCCTCCTTGCATTTTTGTTGTTACATATTCCATCATTTCATTTACTGGCTTTCCTGCCAGTTTCTCTGTCCCACTGGACCTCCCGCAGGAAGTTCTTCAACCCTATGTAGTCCCCTCTTTTATAGTCAGGCTTTTCCCATTCAACTCCTGTTATTCTCTCCACTTGCAGCTCTACTATGTATTCAAAGCACAGAACCACATGTCGCTAGCTCCTAGGGGACTCTCATACTTGATGTCCTCAATATCTGAGCTGCCCAGGGTGAACACAAGGTCCAATCTTGCTGGTTCATCCTCCCCTCTCACTCTGGTAGTGTCCTTAACATGTTGGTGCATGAGGTTTTCCAGCACCACGTCCAACATCCTGGCTCTCCATGTTTCGGGACCCCCATGTGGCTCCAGGTTTTCCCATCAATCTCCCTGTGGTTGAAATCCCCCATAACCAACAACTTTGCTCTGCTGGAGTGAGCTCTTCTTGCCACCTCAGCAAGTGTGTCCACCATTGCCTGTTGCTCTCTTCATATTCCTCTCTTGGCCTCCTGCAGTTCTGTGGTGGATTATACATCACTGCAATGACCACTTTGTGTTCCCCAGACTGAAGTGTACCTGCTATGTAGTCTCTTTCTCCTGTCTCATCTATTCCTTCCATTTTCTCGAATTTCCATCTGTTTTTTTACGAGCAGAGCAACCCCACCTCCCCCCCTGCCCCTTCTATCTTTCCTCATGATCTGGTATCCTGGTGGGAAGATTGCATCTGTTATTGTCTCCATGAGTTTTGTTTCTGTAACTGCTATGATGTCTGGGGACTTCTCATTGATTCTTTGCCATTCCTCATGTTTATTCGTTAATCCATCTGCATTTGTGTACCAAACCTTCAACTTCTGTTCTAATACTGTAACTGTGGTGCGGGGGGTGGAAACAGAGGGATCGGTGTGTGATGGTTGGTTTGGATTGTTCAGTTGCCTTGGGGGTGTCGTGGGTGGAGTCCTTCTGCAGGTGCTTCTGGGGGGTGCGTTTGTCCTTCCATTTGATCCTGGGTTATTCTGCTCTCCTTTTTCATTTCCTCCCATTTCTCCTTTCGTTTTTGAACTCTCTTTCACTGTCTTCCTTTCGTCCTGTGTTCTGTCTCGATCGAGGTACACACTCCGGAACTCCTGCTTGCCTCTCATCCGTGCTTTCTCCTGCAGGATCATGGTTCGGGTTGATTCTGCCTTGAAAATTACTTTGAGAGGCCGATTCCTTTTCTTTGTGAACCACCCAATTCTCCGAAAATTTGCCACCTGGGTCATGTCCCCCTCGCCTATCACCCTCATATCTTCAATCGCTTTTTTCTCCTCCTGCTTTCTTTCATCATAAGTTTCCCCTTTAGCTTCGTCTAGCCCATAGACAAACACGGATCTTTCCCTTTCCACCTCCCACTGTGACTCCCATTGCAACCTCTGATGTGTTTTAGTTCCTTCCCGTGGAGTGTTCCTTCCTTCAGTCCCTTCCCTAGTTATGGCCCCTATGCTTCTTGGTTTATCCTTCCTGCTCACCTGCTCCTGGCCCCCACAGGTATCTGGTAAGGTCCTTGCACATGTCCTAGTTCCTTCAATGTCTTCCAACCTCTCATTCTGTCCTAGTGTGCTCCCTGTCTTTGTTTTGGCCCCATGTGAGTTTGACAGGACCTCTGCATACAGTTTAGTTTCCATGCTTCCTTCAGACCTGTTGTCTGTGTTTGATGTAGCCATTGCCGATGCTACTTCTGTAATATCTTTGTCTCTGTGCTGTTTCAGATGTCTCAGCTCCTCTTCTAATCTCTCTATCTTGATTTCTGCTGCTGTGGCCTGTTGCTTCCACCTTCTGCATTCTGCTGCTAACC
Source organism: Cherax quadricarinatus (assembly GCF_026875155.1). Classification (NCBI taxonomy): domain Eukaryota; kingdom Metazoa; phylum Arthropoda; class Malacostraca; order Decapoda; family Parastacidae; genus Cherax; species Cherax quadricarinatus. Next base: position 9,424,627 of record NC_069469.1, on the reverse strand, counting down.
TCTCTTCCATCTTCCTTTCCAGCTCATCTAGTCTCCTTCCCCAGTCTTCCTCCCTTTTTTTGAGCTCTACCTCCCATTCCTCCCTCCCAGATTCGTCCTTGGAGCCCCTTGTCCTCATCCTTGTTAGGGGGAGGGGAATAGATGGTTAGGAGAGGGGATGGATGGTTGTGGGGGAAGGGGAGGATGGTTATTGGAGGGGTAGAGATAGTTGGTGGAGGGGGTTAGATGGTTTGGGGGAGAGAGGGGATGGATGGTTATGGGGAGGGGGAGTATGGTTATTGAGGGAGGAGGTAGTTGGGGGGGTTAGAACGGTTTGGGGAGGGTTAGGTGGTTTGGGGGAGGGGTAGGTGGCTAAGGTGAGGTGTTAGGAAGGGGGAGAGGTGGTTAGGGGAGGGGGGGTACTTGTTTGTGTCAAGTGTTTGTGTCAAGTGGTGGAGGGTGTGTGGGTGTGTGTGTGTGTATGTGCGTGTGTGTGTGTGTGTGTGTGTGTGTGTGGTGTGGTGTGTGTGTGGTGTGTGTGTGTGGTGTGTGGGTGTGTGTGTGTGGTGTGTGGGGTATGTGTGTGAGTGTGTGTGTGTGGTGTGTGTGTGTGTGGTGGTGTGTGTGGGTGTGTGTGTGTGGTGTGTGTGTGTGGTGTGTGTGTGTGTGTGTGGTGTGTGGTGTATATATGTGTGTGTGTGTGTTGTGTGTTTGTGTGTGTGTGTTTTATGTTTGTGTGTGTGTGTGTGTTGTGTATGTGTGTGTTGATGTGTGTGTGTGTGTGTGTGTGTGTGTGTATGTCGTGTGTGTGTGTGTGTGTGTGTGTGTGAGTATGTCTGTGTGTGTGTGTGTGTGTGTTGTGTGTGTGTGTGTGTGTGTGTGTATGTGTGTGTGTGTGTGTGTGTGGTGTGTGTGTGTGTGTGTGTGTTGTATGTGTACTCACCTAATTGTGGTTGCAGGAGTCGAGACTCAGCTCCTGGCCCCGCCAGGAGCTGAGCTCTGGAACTAACCTTGTCGCAAACCTTTGCACTTTCTCTAATTTCTTGACGTGGTTGATCAAGTGTGTGTTCCAAACAGGTGCTGCATACTCCAGTATGGGCCTGACGTACACGGTGTAATCTCAGGTTTGCCAGGCGCCCATATGCTTCAGCAGTTATCTAGTTGATTTGTGCTTCCGGAGACGTGTTCGGTGTTATACTCACGCCAAGATCTTTCTCCTTGAGCGAGGTTTGCAGTCTTTTGTCACCTAGCCTATATTCTGTCTGCGGTCTTCTTTGCCCTTCTCCGATCTTCATGACTTTGAAGATGAATTCGAGAAGCCAGTTGCTGGACCAGGTATCCAGTCTGTCCAGGTCACTTTGAAGTCCTGCCTGATCCTCATCTGATTTAATTCTCCTCATTAACTTCACATCATCTGCGAACAGGGACACTTCTGAGTCTATCCCTTCCATCATGTCATTCACATATACCAAAAATAGCACTGTTTCAAGGACCGACCCCTGTGGGGCCCCGCTCGTCACAGGTGCCCACTGTGATACCTCATCACATACCATGACTCGTTGTTGCCTCCCTGTCAGGTATTCTCTGATCCACTGAAGTGCCCTTCCCGTTTATACGCATCTGATCCTCTAGTTTCTGCACTAATCTCTTGTGAGGAACTGTGTCGAAGGCCTTCTTGCAGCCCAAGAAGATGCAATCAACCCACCCCTCTCTCATCTCTTACTTCTGTTACTTTATCATAAAACTCCAGAAGGTTTGTGACACAGGATTTGCCTTCCATGAATCCGTGCTGGTTGGCATTTATAATCTTGTTCCGTTCCAGGTGCTCCACCACTCTCCTCCTGATAATCTTCTCCATAACTTTGCATACTATACACGTCAGTGACACAGGTCTGTAGTTTAGTGCCTCTTTTCTGTCACCTTTTTTAAAAATGGGAACTACATTTGCTGTCTTCCATACCTCAGGTATTTGCCCAGTTTCAAGGGATGTGTTGCAGATTGTGGTTAATGGGACACAGCATTTTTGCTCCCTCTCTAAGGACGCACGGGGAGATGTTGTCGGGTCCCATTGCCTTTGAGGCATAAAGGTCACTTAGCAGCTTCTGGCCTGGGGACACTTGGTCCCAAAGATGAGGAGGTACTGTACCTCCTCCCATGGGAGACTTAAGTCTCGAGACACTCCCCAGATAGGGAACCAAGGCCGGGTCACCACTACTTGGAAAAGACCCGGGCCGGGAGAATACCGGCGAATAAAAAAAAAAAAAAAAAAAAAAAAGGTGGGTTACCAGGCAGCATCAGGGTAGGTCGAGCAAGACGGTGGGTTACCAGAGAGCATCAGGTGGGTCGGGGAACGTGGCTTTCCAGGCAGCATCAGGGTGGGTCGGGGAAGAAGGTGGGTTACCAGGGTGGGTCGGGGAAGAAGGTGGGTTACCAGGCTTGGTCGGGGAAGAAGGTGGGTTACCAGGCAGCGTCAGGATGGGTCGGGGAAGAAGGTGGGCTGCTGGGAAGCGTCAGGGTGGGTCGGGGAAGAAGGTGGGTTACCAGGCAGCGTCAAAGGGGGTCAGGGAACAAGGTGGGTTACCAGGCAGCGTGAGGGTGGGTCGAACAAGAAAGTGGGTTACCAAGCAGCGTCAAGGTTGGTCGGGGAAGAGAGTGAGTTACCAGGCGTCATCAGGGTGGGTCAGGGAAGGTGGGCTACCATGCGTCATCAGGGTGGGTCAGGGAAGGTGGGTTACCATGCGTCATCAGGGTGGGTCAGGGAAGGCGTGTTACCATGCGTCATCAGGGTGGGTCAGGGAAGGGGGGTTACCATGCGTCATCAGGGTGGGTGAGGGAAGAAGGTGGGTTACCATGCGTCATCAGGGTGGGTCAGGGAAGGTGGGTTACCATGCGTCATCAGGGTGAGTCAGGGAAGAAGGTGGGTTACCATGCGTCATCAGGGTGGGTCAGGGAAGAAGGTGGGTTACCATGCGTCATCAGGGTGGGTCAGGGAAGGTGGGTTACCATGCGTCATCAGAGTGGATCAGGAATAAGATGTGTTACCATGCGTCATCAGGGTGGGTCAGGGAAGGTGGGTTACCATGAGTCATCAGGGTGGGTCAGGGAAGAAGGTGGGTTACCATGCGTCATCAGGGTAAGTCAGGGAAGTAGGTGGGTTACCATGCGTCATCAGGGTGGGTCAGGGAAGAAGGTGGGTTACCATGCGTCATCAGGGTGGGTCAGGGAAGAAGGTGGGTTACCATGCGTCATCAGGGTGGGTCAGGGAAGAAGGTGGGTTACCATGTGTCATCAGGGTGGGTCAGGGAAGAAGGTGGGTTACCATGCGTCATCAGGGTGGGTCTGGGAAGAAGGTGGGTTACCATGCGTCATCAGGGTGGGTCAGGGAAGAAGGTGGGTTACCATGCGTCATCAGGATGGGTCAGGGAAGGTGGGTTACCATGCGTCATCAGGGTGGATCAGGAATAAGATGTGTTACCATGCGTCATCAGGGTGGGTCAGGGAAGGTGGGTTACCATGAGTCATCAGGGTGGGTCAGGGAAGAAGGTGGGTTACCATGCGTCATCAGGGTAAGTCAGGGAAGTAGGTGGGTTACCATGCGTCATCAGGGTGGGTCAGGGAAGAAGGTGGGTTACCATGTGTCATCAGGGTGGGTCAGGGAAGAAGGTGGGTTACCATGCGTCATCAGGGTGGGTCAGGGAAGAAGGTGGGTTACCATGTGTCATCAGGGTGGGTCAGGGAAGAAGGTGGGTTACCATGCGTCATCAGGGTAAGTCAGGGAAGTAGGTGGGTTACCATGCGTCATCAGGGTGGGTCAGGGAAGAAGGTGGGTTACCATGCGTCATCAGGGTGGGTCAGGGAAGAAGGTGGGTTACCATGCGTCATCAGGGTGGGTCAGGGAAGAAGGTGGGTTACCATGTGTCATCAGGGTGGGTCAGGGAAGAAGGTGGGTTACCATGCGTCATCAGGGTGGGTCAGGGAAGAAGGTGGGTTACCATGCGTCATCAGGGTGGTCAGGGAAGAAGGTGGGTTACCATGCGTCATCAGGGTGGGTCAGGGAAGAAGGTGGGTTACCATGCATGATCAGGGTGAGTCAGGGAAGAAGGTGGGTTACCATGCGTCATCAGGGTGGGTCAGGGAAGAAGGTGGGTAACCATGCGTCATCAGGGTGAGTCAGGGAAGAAGGTGGGTTACCATGCGTCATCAGGGTGGGTCAGGGAAGAAGGTGGGTTACCATGCTTCATCAGGGTGGGTCAGGGAAGAAGGTGGGTTACCATGAGTCATCAGGGTGAGTCAGGGAAGAAGGTGGGTAACCATGCGTCATCAGGGTGAGTCAGGGAAGAAGGTGGGTTACCATGCGTCATCAGGGTGAGTCAGGGAAGAAGGTGGGTTACCATGCGTCATCAGGGTGAGTCAGGGAAGAAGGTGGGTTACCATGCGTCATCAGGTGGGTCAGGGAAGAAGGTGGGTAACCATGCGTCATCAGGGTGAGTCAGGGAAAGAAGGTGGGTTACCATGCGTCATCAGGGTGGGTCAGGGAAGAAGGTGGGTTACCATGCGTCATCAGGGTGAGTCAGGGAAAAGGTGGGTTACCATGCGTCATCAGGGTGAGTCAGGGAAGAAGGTGGGTTACCATGCGTCATCAGGGTGGGTCAGGGAAGAAGGTGGGTTACCATGCGTCATCAGGGTGGGTCAGGGAAGAAGGTGGGTAACCATGCGTCATCAGGGTGAGTCAGGGAAGAAGGTGGGTTACCATGCGTCATCAGGGTGGGTCAGGGAAAGAAGGTGGGTTACCATGCGTCATCAGGGTGGGTCAGGGAAGAAGGTGGGTTACCATGCGTCATCAGGGTGGGTCAGGGAAGAAGGTGGGTTACCATGCGTCATCAGGTGAGTCAGGGAAGAAGGTGGGTAACCATGCGTCATCAGGGTGAGTCAGGGAAGAAGGTGGGTATACCATGCGTCATCAGGGTGGGTCAGGGAAGAAGGTGGGTTACCATGCGTCATCAGGGTGGGTCAGGGAAGAAGGTGGGTAACCATGCGTCATCAGGTGAGTCAGGGAAGAAGGTGGGTTACCATGCGTCATCAGGGTGGGTCAGGGAAGAAGGTGGGTTACCATGCGTCATCAGGGTGGGTCAGGGAAGAAGGTGGGTTACCATGCGTCATCAGGGTGGGTCAGGGAAGAAGGTGGGTTACCATGGTCATCAGGGTGGGTCAGGGAAGAAGGTGGGTTACCATGCGTCATCAGGGTGAGTCAGGGAAGAAAGTGGGTTACCATGCGTCATCAGGGTGGGTCAGGGAAGAAGGTGGGTTACCATGCGTCATCAGGGTGGGTCAGGGAAGAAGGTGGGTTACCATGCGTCATCAGGGTGGTCAGGGAAGAAGGTGGGTTACCATGCGTCATCAGGGTGGGTCAGGGAAGAAGGTGGGTTACCATGCGTCATCATGGGTGGGTCAGGGAAGAAGGTGGGTTACCATGCGTCATCAGGGTGGGTCAGGGAAGAAGGTGGATTACCATGCGTCATCAGGGTGAGTCAGGGAAGAAGGTGGGTTACCATGCGTCATCAGGGTGAGTCAGGGAAGAAGGTGGGTTACCATGCGTCATCAGGGTGAGTCAGGGAAGAAGGTGGGTTACCATGCGTCATCAGGGTGGGTCAGGGAAGAAGGTGGGTAACCATGCGTCATCAGGGTGAGTCAGGGAAGAAGGTGGGTTACCATGCGTCATCAGGGTGGGTCAGGGAAGAAGGTGGGTTACCATGCGTCATCAGGGTGAGTCAGGGAAGAAGGTGGGTAACCATGCGTCATCAGGGTGAGTCAGGGAAGAAGGTGGGTTACCATGCGTCATCAGGGTGGGTCAGGGAAGAAGGTGGGTTACCATGCGTCATCAGGGTGGGTCAGGGAAGAAGGGGGTTACCATGCGTCATCAGGGTGGGTCAGGGAAGAAGGTGGGTTACCATGCGTCATTAGGGTGGGTCAGGGAAGAAGGTGGGTTACCATGCGTCATCAGGGTGGGTCAGGGAAGAAGGTGGTTACCATGCGTCATCAGGGTGGGTCAGGGAAGAAGGTGGGTTACCATGCGTCATCAGGGTGGGTCAGGGAAGAAGGTGGGTTACCATGCGTCATTAGGGTGGGTCAGGGAAGAAGGTGGGTTACCATGCGTCATCAGGGTGGGTCAGGGAAGAAGGTGGGTAACCATGCGTCATCAGGGTGAGTCAGGGAAGAAGGTGGGTTACCATGCGTCATCAGGGTGGGTCAGGGAAGAAGGTGGGTTACCATGCGTCATCAGGGTGGGTCAGGGAAGAAGGTGGGTTACCATGCGTCATCAGGGTGGGTCAGGGAAGAAGGTGGGTTACCATGCGTCATCAGGGTGAGTCAGGGAAGAAGGTGGGTTACCATGCGTCATCAGGGTGAGTCAGGGAAGAAGGTGGGTTACCATGCGTCATCAGGGTGGGTCAGGGAAGAAGGTGGGTTACCATGCGTCATCAGGGTGGGTCAGGGAAGAAGGTGGGTTACCATGCGTCATCAGGGTGGGTCAGGGAAGAAGGTGGGTTACCATGCGTCATCAGGGTGGGTCAGGGAAGAAGGTGGGTTACCATGCGTCATCAGGGTGGTCAGGGAAGAAGGTGGGTTACCATGCGTCATCAGGGTGGGTCAGGGAAGAAGGTGGGTTACCATGCGTCATCAGGGTGGGTCAGGGAAGAAGGTGGGTTACCATGCGTCATCAGGGTGGGTCAGGGAAGGTGGGTTACCATGCGTCATCAGGGTGGGTCAGGGAAGGTGGGTTACCATGCGTCATCAGGGTGGGTCAGGGAAGAAGGTGGGTTACCATGCGTCATCAGGGTGGGTCAGGGAAGAAGGTGGGTTACCATGCGTCATCAGGGTGGGTCAGGGAAGAAGGTGGGTTACCATGCGTCATCAGGGTGGGTCAGGGAAGAAGGTGGGTTTACCATGCGTCATCAGGGTGGGTCAGGGAAGAAGGTGGGTTACCATGCGTCATCAGGGTGGGTCAGGGAAGAAGGTGGGTAACCATGCGTCATCAGGGTGGGTCGGGGGAAGAAGGTAGGTTTAACCATGCGTCATCAGGGTGAGTCAGGGAAGAAGGTGGGTTACCATGCGTCATCAGGGTGGGTCAGGGAAGAAGGTGGGTTACCATGCGTCATCAGGGTGGGTCAGGGAAGAAGGTGGGTTACCATGCGTCATCAGGGTGGGTCAGGGAAGAAGGTGGGTTACCATGCGTCATCAGGGTGGGTCAGGGAAGAAGGTGGGTTACCATGCGTCATCAGGGTGGGTCAGGGAAGAAGGTGGGTTACCATGCGTCATCAGGGTGGGTCAGGGAAGAGGTCTGTAAAAGAAACATATCTTGGATCTTTTCCAATATTGGAGGTGTAATAGAATTCCTGCATCAAGCAATGTACCAATGTAGGTCACAACAGTGTAGGTCACAACAGGTCACAACAGTGGTCACAACAGGTCACAACAGTGTAGGTCACAACAGGTCAACAGTGTAGGCCACAACAGGTCACAACAGTGTAGGTCACAACAGTAGGTCACAACAGTGGTCACAACAGTGTAAGTCAGTGTAGGTCACAACAGTGTAGGTCACAACAGTATAGGTTACAACAGGTCACAGTGTGTCACAACAGTGTAGGTCACAGTGTATGTCACAGTGGTCAGAACAGATCACAGTGTAGATCACAACAGGTCACAACAGTAGGTCACAGTGTAGATCACAACAATGTAGGTCACAGTGTAGATCACAACAATGTAGGCCACAACAGTGGTCACAGTGTATGTCAACAGTGTAGGTCACATTGGTCACAACAGTGTAGGTCACAGTGTATGTCAACAGTGTAGGTCACATTGGTCACAACAGTGTAGGTCACAGTGTATGTCAACAGTGTAGGTCACATTGGTCACACTGTCACAACAGTGTAGGTCACAGTGTATGTCGCAACAGTATGTCAACTGTGTAGGTCACAGTATGTCAACAGTGTAGGTCATAGTGTATGTCATAACAGTATGTCAGTGTAGGTCACAGTATGTCAACAGTGTATGTCACAACAATGTCACAATAGTGTAGGTCACATACTCACTTAATTGTACTCACCTAACTGTGGTTGCAGGGGTCGAGACTCAGTTCCTGGCCCCCGCCTCTTTACTGATCGCTACTAGGTCCTATCTCTTTCTCCCTGCTTCCTGAGCTTTGTCATACCCCGTCTTAAAGCTATGTATGGTTCCTGCCTCCACTACATCACTTCCCAGACTATTCCCCTTCCTGACGACTCGGTAACTGAAGAAATACTTCCTAACATCCATGTGACTCGTCTTGGTCTTCAGCTTCCAATTGTGACCCCTTGTTTCTGTGTCCCCTCTCTGGAACATCCTGTCTGTCCACCTTGTTTATTCCACGCATTATTTTGTATGTTGTTATCATGTCTCCCCTAACCCTCCTGTCCTCCAGTGTCATCAGTCTGATTTCCCTCAACATTTCTCTGTAGGACATTTCCCTCAGCTCCGGAACTAGCCTTGTGTATGTTACAGTGTAGGTCACAACAATGTAGGTCACAGTGTATGTGAAAACAATGTAAGTCACAGCAGTGTATGTCAACAATGTAGGTCACAGTGTATATCAACAGTGTAGGTCACAGTGTATATTAACAGTGTAAGTCACAGTGTATGTCATAATAGTATAGGTCACAGTGTATACTACAGTGGTCACAACGGTGTAGGCCACAGTGTATGTCAACAGTGTAGGTCGGTATAGGTCACAGTGGTCACAACAGTGTGGGTCACAGTATATCACAACAGTGTAGGTCACAGTGTATGTCACAACAGTGTAGGTCACAGTATATGTTACAACAGTGTAGGTCCCAGTGTATATTACAATAGTGTAGGTCACAATAGTCACAACAGTGTAGGTCACAACAGTAGTGCAGATTTCTTGGCACATCATCTCCAGATTATCAGGTTAGTTTACAACCATTCTCTAAGGTGTTGTTTTAAGAATGCAGGATATAAAAGTTCAACCGTACGAGAGAGACGCTCCCTCTACAGGCGAAGGTGAAGAATCACAGCTTCTCCAAGGAGCCAGTCTATTTTGAACACCGAAGAAGGCACTGGCTAGAGGTATAGAAAATTTTAGTTAAAAGAATCATACATAAACCAGGAGACACAGAAAGAACTTAAAGCTAAATCTAGGGCAAAAAGCACAGCATTTGGGCTCTTAAACGAGGTGGGACTTATACCAATGACAGCAAAGAAATTAGGGAGATACTGAAGTCTCAGTACGACTCAGTGTTTAGCGAGTCGTTAATCAGACCAAGGCTCCACAATATAAATGAATTTTTGTGTTACGGAGACTCAAAATTTTTGTTAATATTTCCAATATTACTAATATAGCCCTAATATCAGTGGACATTGAAAAAACTGCCCATGCATTCTGCCCCATGCCCAGACTCGTGGAATTCTGTGTTCGTCAAGAACTGCAAGAAACCCCTTTTGCAGGTGTCAGGGAGGGAGAAGGTGGCAGGGAGAGGGAAGGTGTCAGGGAGAGAGGTGTCAGGGAGAGAGGTGTCAGGGAGAGGGGTGTCAGGGAGAGGGAAGGTGTCAGGGAGAGGGAAGGTGTCAGGAGAGGGAAGGTGTCAGGGAGAGGGAAGGTGTCAGGGAGAGGGAAGGTGTCAGGGAGAGGGAAGGTGTCAGGGAGAGAGAAGGTGTCAGGGAGAGAGGTGTCAGGGAGAGGAAGGTGTCAGGGAGACAGGATTGTCAGGGAGAGAGAAGGTGTCAGGGAGAGAGGTGTCAGGGAGAGAGAAGGTGTCAGGGAGAGAGAAGGTGTCAGGGAGAGAGAAGGTGTCAGGGAGAGAGAAGGTGTCAGGGAGAGAGAAGTGTCAGGGAGAGAGAAGGTGTCAGGGTGGAGAGAGAGGGTGGGTCAAGGAGAGAGAGGGAGGTGTCAGGAGAGAGAAGGTGTCAGGAGAGGAGGGTGTCAGGGAGAGGGAAGGTGTCAGGGAGGGAGGAGAAGGTGTCAGGGAGAGGGAAGGTGTCAGGGAGAGGGAAGGTGTTAGGGAGAGGGAAGGTGTCAGGGAGAGGAAGGTGTCAGGGAGAGGGAAGGTGTCAGGGAGAGGGAAGGTGTCAGGGAGAGGGAAGGTGTCAGGGAGAGGAAGGTGTCAGGGAAGAGAAGGTGTCAGGGAGAGGAAGGTGTCAGGGAGAGGGAAGGTGTCAGGGAGAGAGAAGGTGTCAGGGAGAGAGGTGTCAGGGGATGTCGGAGAGAGTCAGGAGAGAGAGTGTCAGGGAGAGAGGTGTCAGGGAGAGAGAAGGTGTGTCAGGGAGAGAGAAGGTGTCAGGGGAGAGAGAAGGTGTCAGGGAAGAGAGCAGGAAGGTGTCAGGGAGAGAGAAGGTGTCAGGGAGAGAGGAAGGTGTCAGGGAGAGAGAAGGTGTCAGGGAGGGAGAGGAAGGTGTCAGGGAGAGAGAAGGTGTCAGGGAGAGAGAAGGTGTCAGGGAGAGAGAAGGTGTCAGGGAGAGGGAAGGTGTCAGGGAGAGAGGATGTCAGGGAGAGAGAAGGTGTCAGGGAGAGGGAAGGTGTCAGGGAGAGGGAAGGTGTCAGGAGAGGAAGGTGTCAGGGAGGGAAGGTGTCAGGGAGAGAGAAGGTGTCAGGGAGAGAGAAGGTGTCAGGGAGAGGGAAGGTATCAGGGAGAGGGAAGGTGTCAGGGAGAGAGGGAGGAGAGAGAGGTGTCAGGGAGAGGGAGGTGTCAGGGAGAGGAAGGTGTCAGGGAGAAGGTGTCAGGGAGGAGGTGTCAGGGAGAGGGAAGGTGTCAGGAGAAGGGAAGGTGTCAGGGAGAGGAAGGTGTCAGGGAGAGAGAAGGTGTCAGGGAGAGAGAAGGTGTCAGGGAGAGAGGAAGGTGTCAGGGAGAGAGGAAGGTCAGGGGAGGTGTCAGGGAGAGGGAAGGTGTCAGGGAGAGAGAAGGTGTCAGGGAGAGAGAAGGTGTCAGGGGAGAGAAGGTGTCAGGGAGAGAGAAGGTGTCAGGGAGAGGAAGGTGTCAGGGAGAGAGAAGGTGTCAGGGAGAGGAGAAGGTGTCAGGGAGAGAGAAGGTGTCAGGGAGAGAGAAGGTGTCAGGGAGAGAGAAGGTGTCAGGGAGAGAGAAGGTTCAGAGGAGATGAGAAGGTGTCAGGGAGAGAGAAGGTGTCAGGGAGAGAGAAGGTGTCAGGGAGAGAAGGTGTCAGGAGAGAGAAGTGTCAGGGAGAGAAGTGTCAGGGAGAGAAGGTGTCAAGGAGAAGGTGTCAGGAGAGGAAGGTGTCAGAGGGATGTCAAAAGAATCAGAGAAAATAAACATGCAAAATACACACAGTGTCACAAATTCAAGCGAAATAATTCAGGGAAAAGTCAGAAACACATAGCATTACATACAGACATGCAGGGATACATAAGTATCAACAACAATACACACTTCCACGATAATTACAGGAAACAGTAGATAGAAGATACAACACAACAGGTGACAAGATGAGCATAGTGATACCATGGAACAGCAGTGTCAGAGAGATAAGTCAGACACAATGTACAGAGTAAGCAAAGTGCAGAAACAGGTACAAGCATAGTCATAAACTAGTCAACAAGACAGGTATCAGAGATAAGTTCAGACAACGAAAGTTCATAACGAGAACATACAAAGTACAGGTGTCATAAAGTACGAGTCAAGAATATTACACACGGAACGATAAACTACATACAAATACCATACAAACAGTATCAGCACGTAGTACACACAGTACATACACAACAACATATCCAGGAAAGCATGTCAGGATTTATAGAATATCTAACAGGAATACAGACTAGAATGTTCAAGACTGTAATACAACATGCTAGTACAGGTGTTATACAAGAGACGGCATCAACATTAAGGATCAGTACAACACTGGTATACAAGAGTAGTATACAACACTGGTTATACAAGATAGTATACAAACACTGGTATACAAGATTAGTATACAAACACAATGGTAGACATAAACTGGTCATACAAGATTATACAACACTGGATAACAAACTGATATACATAGTATAAAGATGGATTAGATAAATTCACAGATACATAACACTGGTATACAATACAGTATACAACATTAGTACGGAACACTGGTATACAAAGATAGTATACAACACTGGTATACAGATTAGTATACAACACTGGATACATAACAATAACATAGTATAAACAACATAACGGTATACGAGATTAGTATACAAACACTGGTATACGAGATTAGTAAAACAACACTGGTATACAGATTAGTATACAACACTGGATACGATAGATTAGATATACAACACTGGTATACAGATTAGTATACAACACTGGATACGAGATTAGTATACAACACTGGATACGAGATTAGTATACAACACTGGTATACGAGATTAGTATACAACACTGGTATACGAGATTAGTATACAACACTGGAATACGAGATTAGTATACAACACTGGTATACGAGATTATATACAACACTGGTATACGAGATTAGTATACAACACTGGTATACGAGATTAGTATACAACACTGGTATACGAGATTAGTATACAACAGTGGTATACGAGATTAGTATACAACACTGGTATACGAGATTAGTATACAACACTGGTATACAAGATTAGTATACAACACTGGTATACAAGATTAGTATACAACACTGGTATACAAGATTAGTATACAACACTGGTATACAAGATTAGTACAGAACACTGGTATATAAGACTGGTATATACCTCTGGAACGTAATCATACAAAATGAAATACAAAGTGTGAATTTAAGGCTGGAATACAGTGAGAGAGAATACAACAGGTTCCATACAAGGTTAGAATACAACACACTAACAACCCGTCCTTCTATTGAATTTTACCCAAGACATTTACCGTTTCTCGTGTATTATTAGTAATTATTATTTCACAGTGGTGGTAGTAGTATTACTATTATTATTACTATTTCGTAAAAAGAGAGCTAAATCCATACGAGTTATCTAATATTACATTTATATATCGTGTTCCTCTGTTCAAGTGTTCCTTGAAGTGTTCCTGGCCTTTTTCTTAAAGTTTACCCTCATCATCCTCTGTACGTTTCGCACATTCTTAAAGTGATCTTCGCCTCCCTCAACGTGTGCACGGGTTTACTGATGTGCACACATCTTAAAAGTGTGCACACATACATTAAAACACACACACACACACACACACACACACCTTTCCTAAAATAGTGCCCACTCCCCCTTAAGTGTAACTCTGTATGTGCTAGAATTAGCGCACTTGAATTCTCTCTTAAAGTAGCAATGATCATACAGACGGGTTGTGTTGTGACCATTACCTCCAGGTCGTATAGTGGAGGCAGGCGACCCGCTAGTGTAGGGGATTGCTAAGCTGAAAGGGGTATTCCCTATCACCTAAAATGAACCAGTTGCTTCCTTTCCCGTTGTAGAAGAAACAGCAACAACAGAAGCAGCAACAGAGGTAGCAACAGCAGAAGCAACAACAGCAGTAGTAGTTTTAACAACAGCAACAACATCTGCACTAGTGACACGTGTAACAATGTGACATGTGTGTCACAAGTAAAGAACTGGTGATATGTGGAGCTTCTCTTTATTACTCACGATATTAGGTAATAAATACGTCAGTAAAACCTGAGCTACGATATTAAAATCCTGCCGAGCGTCAGTTCCCCAGGCAGCAGTAAAACTCTCCCGAGTGGTACACTCACAGCTGGAACACGCTCACAAATCCCTCCTAAAATATATACGTGTATATAATATATATATATATATATATATATATATATATATATATATATATATATATATATATATATATATATATATATATATATATATTGTCCTTGGAGGCAAAGAGGGAATGTATGAGAGTATAGTTTTACCAACGCTCTTATATGGGTGTGAAGCATGGGTGATGAATGTTGCAGCGAGGAGAAGGCTGGAGGCAGTGGAGATGTCATGTCTGAGGCAATGTGTGGTGTGAATATAATGCAGAGAATTCGTAGTTTGGAAGTTAGGAGGAGGTGCGGGATTACCAAAACTGTTGTCCAGAGGGCTGAGGAAGGTTGTTGAGGTGGTTCGGACATGTGAGAGAATGGAGCGAAACAAATAACTTCAAGAGTGTATCAGTCTGTAGTGGAAGGAAGGCGGGGTAGGGTCGGCCTAGGAAAGGTTGGAGGGAGGGGTAAAGGAGGTTTTGTGTGCGAGGGCTTGGACTTCCAGCAGGCATGCGTGAGCGTGTTTGATAGGAGTGAATGGAGACAAATGGTTTTTAATACTTGACGTGCTGTTGGAGTGTGAGCAAAGTAACATTTATGAAGGGGTTCAGGGAAACCGGCAGGCCGGACTTGAGTCCTGGAGCTGGGAAGTACAGTGCCTGCACTCTGAAGGAGGGGTGTTAATGTTGCAGTTTAAAAACTGTAGTGTAAAGACAGTGATGGAGTGAATGATGGTGAAAGTTTTTCTTTTTCGGGCCACCCTGCCTTGGTGGGAATCGGCCAGTGTACTAATAATAATAAATATATATATATATATGTCGTGCCGAATGGGTAAAATTGGTCAGCACAAACTCATTTAAAATTAAATCCTTTCTAAAAATTTCTCTTATACGTTTAAAGATATATTTTTCTCATTTATGTTAACGTAAAAATTAATAATTTTGTACCAAAAAAAATTAGAAAACTTACCTAACCTTTTTATAACAAACGCAATTTAATTTACCCTAATCCAACTAAATATATTTTAGATAAGTTTACAATAATTTAATAAACAGACACAACGAAATATATATTTTCTTTAGATTCGGAATTATTTTACCTATTCAGCATTGTCTTGCGTCACATTCTGTTGCAAAATATTGTCTGGCAGGAAGTGCAATATCCGGTCGTGTGTCTTCCCTGCACAGACATAACTCTGCGCCTGGAGGAGACTTTCACTACACAATGTACAACACTGTCCTCACACCCTCCTCCAGGAGGCGTCACGAACCCTCCCCGACACTCCATCCGGGTTTGTCCCTCACGAACCGTAACACTAAATCCGCATGTGTGTGTCCCCCTCGGGAGGCAGAGGCGGCTGTATCACACGAACCATAACACTCAATCTGGATTCGCATGTGTCCACGAACAGGTTATCTAGCGTTAAATTGAAAACCATTTGCTCAACTTTAGGGAAAAACAAATTCGCCAACAGCGACTCGTTTTCAAAAAGCTTTAAAATATTTTTATTTTACATTGTGGGGAGAAATGCCGAGAGAAGTGTATTGTTCAACGAAGGAACTGCGTTAGATAATGAATACGTGGATGAAGCATTTAGTCTCTCGTTGGAGGTTAACGAGGGCATGAAGCAGACGATTAAGATTATAATGTTACTTTGTGAGACGGGAAAATTGATTATAAACGCGAAGGTGAGGAGAGATGAATAGTGGCAAGAAGTGTGTGTGAAGCAGAAAAGAGGGGAGGAGAAGAGAGAGAGAGAGAGAGAGAGTGACGAGAGAGAGTGACAGGGGAGAGAGAGAGAGAGAGAGAGAGGAGAGAGAGAGAGAGAGAGAGAGAGGACGAGAGAGAGAGAGAGAGAGAGGAGAGAGACAGAGAGAGACAAGAGAGGAAAACCTATATCCTGTAGGTTAATTGTAATCGCTTCCAGAGGTCAGCGCCCCCGCGGTCCGGTCCCAGACCAGACTTACTGTTGGCTGGCCGAATAGGTCGGGCTACTGGTGTCCATCGCTCGCAATCCCACTTATGCATCAGGCTGATCAGGAACTGTTTGGGGAATTTGTAGATTTTCCTTTTGCAGACAGCAAGTGGTCTCTTCGTAACCACTTAACACATCCATGGTGTTGAAGAGTCGTGGTTACTACATATTTATTCCTGTGTTAATGTAATGGATACAACAATGTGCATCACAATGTGTATAAAGGCTGAAATAAAAGGATTAACCATGTTTTACCAACTAGGGTGAACCTGAGTTCTTAATAAAGAATCAAAATATGCTGAGGAAGGTAAAACATCAACTGTGAATATCAACACTAGTCTTAGACAAGGTTTATTACACCAGGGAATATATGCATGCATTAAAATACATTATGAAGTAAATAATACTTATTAGTGAACACAACTCAGTGTTCTCCTCACTTCTCAAACACTTCAACGCGACCTGTTTGTGTGAGGTGTGTCACCTCTGAATGAGGTGACATTAAGGTGTCGACTCTTCCTGTTCTTCTGAAGATGTCTGTGTAAGCACCACATTAAAGCCCTCATGTTTTATTTCCTGTTTTCACTGTGGTAATTTGTAATTACACGTTTTACTGTTATTCCTTCTATACGCTATGTACACTGTGGGGAACATGTGTGGTAAATATGCTGTGTATGAAGTTAACGGATCCAAATAACCACGACACGCTAAATATCCTGGCCAACAGACACAACACTGACAAACAGTAGTCAACAGCTCGACCAATGAGAACAAACGTGGGACAGCAGTAACAACCATCAAACACTCGAAGGTGGACACATACAGGTCGTAAATCCAAAGCAAAGTCCCAATTACAATGGTAAGCACTTAAATTGTGTGTGCCCGCACTGTGAGAGTGCACATGTCATCATCTAGAGAGCAGCTCTACACAGAAAGGTTTCATGACAGGAATATCCTGCAACCATCCACGAGACAAATATGAATCTTACATAAGATCCTTGTGAGATAAAACTCGCAAAAACAGCAGTAGACATTCTGACTCACCACCAGAGTGGTGTAAACATATATAACATCCAATAAGAAATTTTACAAGTGAAGAGAAGGGAACCAGTAGCAGCACAAGCATCATTTCCACACTAAAGCAGTGGTAAGCTACGAAAGAAATAGAGAGAGAGAGAGAGAGAGAGAGAGAGAGAGAGAGAGAGAGAGAGAGAGAGAGAGAGAGAGAGAGAGAGAGAGAGAGAGAGAGAGAGAGAGTATAATTACAAACACGTAAGACATATCACAAGCATAGCTCTTTTCTGTAATTACACTGAAGATGGGAACACCAGCAACATAGATCTGCTCCTGTAACTACCAACACTGATGTTAGCAACACCATCAACACAGCTGTCCTTCAGTAATTACCAACACTGATAACACCATCAACACAACTGAATTCATTAACTACCAATATTGATGATACCACCATCAACACAATAGTACTTCATTAACTACCAACATTATGATAACACCATCAACACCGCTTATAAACTCAAAATTTTCAGACTCTTACGAAAGAAAAAAAAATGACCGTCTCTGACAAGACACAAAATTCCCGAGATCACTTTTGCAAACTCCATCGTCCTCACGTCTCCATGACGTCCTCACGTCTCCACGATACGTGAAGAATTTCAACTATGACGAAGACGTTCCATAATGAGAATTAGAAATGAAAAAATGAAAAGAGTGTATTTCCGCCTCTTGTAATCTGCTGAGTGACTTCCCGTATATTACATCTTTTGGCCATTGTTTCGGTCCTTTTAGGCACACGTTTTTGTTCTTTTCCGGTAACTAAAAAATCAGTTTTTAGGAACACTTTACCCCCAAAAAAAGGGGGAAAACTTAACGCTTTCGGTCATTTGGATTTTTACGTCCCTCCAGGTCAGGACCATTTATCCAGGAAAGGGGGTTAGTTTGGTTGTTTGGGTTTTAGTACAAGAAGGGTTTCCCGGGAAATGTCTTCTTTTTCCTTTTTGCCCTTCAGTCTTGTCCCCCAGGAGCCCCCCCCAAAAAACTCATTACTGCTTCCCCAGGCAATGTTTGGGCCCCCATATTTCCCACCCTTCCGGAAACCCCGGGACCCTCGGTTTCCTCGGCCAGTTATCCCCTGAAGGATTAACTTTAAGGAATATTTTTCTTTTGTTTAGGTTTCCTTGTGATAATAGGAATGCCTTTCTTCGGAAAAAAACTTTCCTCAGAAAGATTAAGTTTTCGCTGTTTACGTTCGGAAAAAACTGATTTTTCTCTCCCCAGGACACTGATCTACTGTCTTTCCCCCCAGGTACACGATCTCGTTTTTCCTCGGTACACTGATCAAATTCTCCCCTCCGGACACGATCTATGTCTCTCCTCCAGGACATGATTCTCTCTCTCCTCGGGCACTGATCTCGTCTTCCTCCAGGACATGTTTTCTACTGTCTTCCCTCCAGGCACGATTACGTCTCTCCCCCAGGACACGATCTACTGTTCCCCTCCAGGTCCCTGATTCGTCTCTCCCGGGCCCTGTTTACGTCTCTCCTCAGGAACCTGATCTACTGTCTCCCCTCCAGGACATGTTTTTCGTCTTCCCCAGGACACTGATTATGTCTCCCCCCAGGCCATGATCTACTGTCTTTTCCCAAAGGACAGGATCTACTTCTTCCCCCGGACATGATTACGTCTTCCCCAGGACACTTCTACTGTCTCTCCCCCCAGGCACACTGATTAGTCTCTCCTCCAGGACACTGATTACGTCTCCCCTCCGGGGCATGATTACGTCTCTCCTCCAGGACACTGATTTACTGTCTCTCCCCCGGACACTGATCTACTGTCTTCCTCCAGGACATGATCTACGTCTCTCTCCGGCCTGATTTACTTCTCCCCTCCAGGACATGATTACTTTCTCCTCAGGAAAATTTTACTGTCTCTCTCCGGGACATGACTACGTCCTCCCCCAGGCACGTTTCTGTTCTCTCCGGGTACATGCTCTGTCTCTCCCCCAGGACACTGATCTCTGTCTCCCCTCCAGGAACTGATTTAGTTCCCCTCAGGACACTGTTTACTTTTCTCCCCTCCGGGACACGATCACGTCTTCCCCGGCACTGATTACGGTCTCCCCTCCAGGAAAATGATCTCTTCTTTCCAGGACACTGATCTCTTCTCTTTCCAGACATGATCTACTGTCTCTCCTCCAGGTACACTGATCACTGTTTTCCTCCGGACACTGATTATGTCTCCCTCAGGACACTGATCTACTGTCTCTCTCCGGCACTGATTCTGTCTCTCCTCCAGGCACTGATCTACTGTTCTCCCCAGGACACTGTTACTGTCTCTTCCAGGACACTGTCTATGCCTCCTCCGGGTAATGATCTACGTCTCCCCTCAGGACATGATTACGTCTTCCCCCAGGACCTGATTACTGTCTCTCCTCGGACACTGATTTGTCTCTCCCCCAGGACACGATTACGTCTTCCCCCAGGACACGATTACTGTTCTCTCGGAACTGTTTTACGCTCTCCCCAGGACACTGATCTATTTTCTCTCCCCCGTTCAATTAGTCTTTCCCCGATACCTGTCTTCTTCCCCAGGTACATGATTTACTGTTTTCCCCCCAGATACACTGATCGACTTTTTCTCCCCAGATTCATTGATCTGTTTCCCCCAGATACACTGATCTCTCCCCCCCAGGTACCTGATTACTGTGTTACCCCCCCCCGGTACACTGCCATGTACACCCATGGATACCCGCTAGGATGACAGGAAAACACTGTCACCCTGAGTTGTGTTGCCGGGGGTGCCCCTGTCTTCATCTCCGTCCCCCCTATCTTCCTAGGCGGGAAAACCTACTCAGGTCAGTCTATTGTCTCACCTGTTACTGTTTTTGGGGGTCGGGTTCAGCCCCCCCAATCCCTCGGGCTCGTTTTCCCCTTGTTTTTCCCTAAGCCCTGTGTCCCTACTCTTTTTTCAAGTCCTTTATTCATACGGGGAATTACCAGACCCTTGGCCGTCTTCAATAAGGAACGCATATTTTCCCTCAAGTCAGTCCCTGTCGGAGTGTGGTGTAATGCAGGACTTTTTGTGGTAGCACCCACATCTGGTTGTAGGAATCCACATGGGGGGCTTGGCCCAAAGGGGGTGGGGGGAGGATGAGCTGGACTCCTGGGGGGTCTGCAGGTTGCCTGGTTGCATGAAACCTGCCCAAAACAACTTGGTGGTGCAAATCTTTCCATTTCCGGGACCCCCTGAGGTTGACGATACACTGATAAAATAATGATTTAGGTCTTGCTACGTTAGGTTAACTGTGATTTAAAACACAGTGTAAAAAAACAAGTTTTTTGTCCCAATACACATGTGTATTGCTAGCACATGTTTTTGGGGCTGAAGTTTACTTTATTACTGGGTTTGGGTAAGTTAGTAAACTCTGCAATTTGACGAGCTGAGCAGTAAAGGGAGCTTAACTTCAGGGTTTGGGGATTTTTAACTTTAACCAAAAAAAAAACCAAACCTAAAATTTAAACCCTTGTAAGCTAGATAGGCGGGCTTGAGGGGGTAGGCAGGTGGGTCAGGGGTAGGTTCAGGTTTGGGTCGGGGGCCCCTGGGTCAGGTGGGTAGGCTGGGTTGGGTGGGTCAAGGGGGTTTTAGGCTGGGTTAGGCTGGGTCAGGCTGGGGTCAGGTAGGCGGGTTTTCCTAGGTCAGGCTGGGTCAGGCGGGGTTTCTGGTTTTAGGTCGCCTGGTTTAGGGGGTCGGGCTGGGTGGTAGGTCAGGCTGGGTCACCCTAGGTCAGGCTGGGTCAGGCGGGTCAGGTTGGATTTTGGAATATAAGTTTTCTGGTTCAGCCAAAAATATGTTTTGTTTTTTTGATGATTTACTGAACCCACATTGTGCCGGCATTAAGTTATATTAACCCTAAATATGAAGTGAATTTTGGGCCAAAATTTTTAAGAATATTGCCCTAAATTTAAGTGAAATTGCCCAAAATTTTCCCCTGACTTTCCCTAGGATTGTTTTGTGTGTGTTTATTTGCTACTGTGCCTTGTGTCCCTTGCTCGCCGTTGCCCGCCCTGTCAAATCGTTTTCGGTTGTTGTATGTAGTTACCTGCTCCTTGGGTACTTTTTTTAAATATTTTAAAAATTCATTCCCTACATCTTTCCTTTTTGTACGTTCTCGTGCCCTGGAAAGGTTAATCAGGTGTGGGTTCATGTGGGCGCGTCTTTTCTGTGTGCCCCGACATTTTTGCATTGAGTTTTCAAAAATTTTTTTTTTGAGTTCGTTGAAAGTTTTTCCCGTTTTCCCCAGCAAGTCCCATGCTCAGGCTATCCGTTTTGCACCCCTGGTGAAAATTCGGCACTTGCTCACCCCTAAGTGGTTTCTGGGTTTAAACCCCGCCGTGCAAGGGCATGAACTACGTATCATTCAAGGAGAGAGAGGGGGGGGGAGTCCTGGAGTGCCATCACCCAACACATCACCCGAAATGTTATTAAAGCAATAACATCCGTAGCATTGCGAGGATAGTAATGCCATGATTACCTTCAGAAATCTCATAAAGTTTCTTTAGGATACTTTACATAGCATATGTTAAAGCCCTCATGTGGCGGCCCCACCAATTTGGGGCCCCAACCGCAAGCATATACGAAAAAATAGAAAAAAATCCAAGATTTGTAAAGACTAGTCCTGACCGAGGGGATTTAAGTTATGAAGGGAGGCTAAAAGTACTGAACTTTAAGGGCTATAGAAGAAAGAAGAAATTAAAGGAGACAGGATTCGACTTTCAAAAATACAAAGAGGCTTTGACAGCAGTAGGGACATTATATTATCATGGGGGAGCGATTAAAAAATTTGTTTAAAGGTTTACAGAGCCCGTGGGGGGGGGGGGGAAGGGATTTTGACTCAATTCAGGGAATGGAGCACAGACCCAAATTTTCGGATCACAGCCCCTCCCAACGTCAAGGATTCCCCCGAGTGGCAGAAAGGGACGACCTTCGGGAAAAGAGGAAGCACAGCAAAAAGAGAGGTCATGTGAGAGCCACACGGTCACTGGGATGTTAGGAAATATTTTTTTCAGTCTCGTCAAAGGGTCGCCGAGATGCGAAGGAAGGGGAAAAAATCAGTACATGTTTCAAGAGTAGGGACTTTGGCCCCCGAGGTAGGAACCATTCTGCCCCGAATGGGCTTAAGGGCGGAGCCGGAGCTGAGACTCGCCCCTGAAGACAATTTTGCAACATCCCAGCAGTTACACATGGATTTCCACCTACGATTTTTCAACAATTTTCAATCTACTTGATTTAAGTTAGTTCGTTTGATTTTCCTCGATTAAAAAAAAATTTAGTAATTAAACAAACCTCGCGTCAACAGGTTTTGGGGGAAAATCTATGTCAGTAATCATGTTTAAGCATTTCAACACAGATTCTTTCTTTGCAAATTTTGAGGATTTAGTAGTCTTGTGTGTACTCACCCATTTTATCACCTATTTGTGGTTGCAGGGGGCGATTATAGTCCCGGGCCCGCCTCTTATGATTGTACTGGTCCCCCTCTCCCTGCTAATGAGCTTTATCAACCTCGCCTTAAAACATGTATGGTTCCCGCCCCCCATACTTCACTTTTTTGACTATTCCATGACTTGACTACTTAGACTGAAAAAATACTTCCTACTCCCTTCGATTCATCTGAGTCTTAAAATTCCAATTGTGATCTTTTGGGCTGTGTCCATCTCTGGAACATCCTGTCTTTGTCCACCGTCTATTCCGCGCAGTTTTTATATGTCGTTTCATGTCTCCCTGACCCTCCTGGCCTCCGTGTCGTCGGCCCATTTCCCCAACCTTTTTTTAGGACAATCCCCCTAGCTTGGGATAGTCTTGTTGCAAACCTTTGCACTTTCTCAATTTCTTGACGTGCTTGATAGGTGTGGATCAAAATGGTGCTGCATCTCCGTATGGCTGACGTAAATGGTACGGGTCTTGAACGATCCCTTTCTGAGGTATGGAACGCTATCCGTAGGTTTGCCAGGGGCCGTTGCGCAGGGGAGTTTTCTGTTTTTTGGCGCCCCAGGAGATATGCTCGGTGTTATTCCACCCCCCGATCTTTTTCCTTTGGGGGTTTGCAGTCTTTGGCCCTCAAATATTTGTGTCTGCGGTTTTTTTGCCCTTCCCAATCTTTATGATTTCTTTTTGGGAGGGTTAAACTCAAGGAGCAGTTGTGGACCAGGCTTGCAGCCGTCCCGGTCTTTTGTGTCCTGCTTCCTCATCCGATTGATTTTTTCATTAAAATTTACATCTTGCAAACAAGGGCATTCTGAGTTATCCCCTTTGTTATGTCGTTCACATTACCAAAAACAGCACAGGTCCCAGGATGACCCCCGGGAACCCCCCTGTCACAAGCGCCCCACTCTGACACCCCGTACGTCCGACCCTTGTGCCTCCTGTCAGGTATTCTCTGATCCTTGCAGTGCCCTTTTCCCGTTATGGTGCCGTTTCTAGCTTTTTCATAACCTTTGTGAGGAACTGTGTCGAAGGCCCCTTTTTGCGTCCAAAAAAAGCAGTCGATCCACCCCCCTTTTTCTTGTCTTATCTGCATTGTCATAAAACTTAGTAGGTTTGTGACACAGGATTTTCCCTTCCTGAAAACCTACTGGTTGTCAATTTTTACACTTGTTTCTTTCCCGGTCTCCACCACTCCCCTGTTGTCTTCTCCATGCCCTTCATATTAAAAACCTTAGTGATACGGTCTGTAGTTTGTGCCCATGTCTGTCTCCCTTTTTTTAAAAAATTTGGGGCTACATTTGCCATCTTCCATACCTCAGGGAGTTGCCCAGTTTAATGAGTGTTGAAGATCTTTGTTAAGCAAACACAAACTTTGCTCCCTCTTTAAGGGCCCCCGGAGAGATGTTTTGGTCCCCCCGCCTTTGAGGTGTCAAGTTCGCATAGAGCTTCTCACTTCCTCCTTGGTTTTATGACCTCATCCCGCACTTGCTGGTGTACCCCCCGTTTGTTTTTCCCGGGTCTATGGTTTCCCCTGTAAATTTTCTTTAATCTGGTTGAGCTCCTGAATACCTTCCCCGGGCGTTGTTGTGAATTCCCCATCACCTTCCCCGTCTGATTACCCGGTCCCTTGCTGTTGTTTTCTCCTGTGGGCTGTACAACAGCTTTGGGTCAGTCTTGCTTTCGATGCTATGTCATTTTTATATTGTCGTGGCCCCCCTTTTTATTGTGCATATTATTTTGGCTTTCGGTTTCTCTTTTTTTTCCCGAGTTCTCTGTCTTCTGTACCTTTTCCATTCTCTGAAACCCAGTTTTTTCTCCTCACCTTTGGGTGAACCAAGGACTGTTTGTTCTTCCCCTTATTTTGTTTCCCCTTGGGAAAAAAAACCTTCCCCTGCCCCCTTGCATTTTGTTGCCAATAGTCCCTCATTTCTTGTATGGGGTTTTCCCGTCAGTTCCCTCTCCCCCGAATGTTTTGAAAGGAAGTTCCCCATGCCCCGGTAGTTCCCCCTTTTTAGTTTTGGTTTTTCCCCTCAAATTTCCCGCTACTCTCTCCCCTTGGAGCAAACTATGTAGTCGAAGCCCAGAAACCCCATGTTTATAGCTCCCGGGGCCTTTCATACAAGTATCCTCGATGTCTGAATACTAAAAGGGGAATACAAGGTCAGTCTTGCGGTTCTCTTTTCCTCTCTCTCTGGTAGTGCTCTAAATGTTTATGCATGAGGTTTTCCGTACTCATCCAATCTTGGTTCCCGTTTCGGGAACCCCCCTGGGGCTCCAGGTTTTCCCAGTCAATCTCCTTGTGATTGAAATCACCCATTCTAGTAATTTGCTCCCCCCAGTGTGCCTTTTGGTACCTCGGCTGTGTGTCGACCATGGTCTGTTTCTCTATGTATTCTTTTCTTTGGTCTCCTGCAGTTCGTGGTGGGGGTTTTTACTTCTGCATTTCACCTTATGTCCCCCCAGAGGATTTTTTCCATAAATTTGTCCCCTTTTCCCCCTGCCCTCCATTCCTTCCTTTTCTCAAAAACCCCTGGCTTTTAATGAGCAGTGCAACTCCTCCTCCCCTCTCCTCCCTCTGTCTTTCCTGAAGATTTGATATCCGGGTGGAAAGATTGAATCTGTTATTATTCTGGTGAGTTTTGTTTCTGTGAGTGCTATTATGTCTGGGGATGTCTCCTTGATTCTTTCGTGCCACTCCTCATATTATTTGTTATTCCATCTGCATTTGTATACCATACCTTCAACTTCTTTTCTAAGACTGTGGTCTGGGAGGTGTATTGGGGTTGGGGAAGTGGGAGACCTGATAAGGAACTATGGGTGGTTGCTGTGGGGGTGGAGTTTGTAATGTAGTGGGTGGGGGCATTGGATATGGCATGGGTGTTGTGGTTTAGAGTGTTTGGCTGCACTGGGGTTGACCTGGTTGGGAGGCTTCTATAGGAAGCTGTGAGGGAGGTTGTATTTGATCTTCTTCCTGTGTCTGGGATCTCCTGTCTGTCTTCTCCATCCCCTCTCCTTTCCTCCTTTCGCCTTTGTACCATCTCTCTCAGTTTCCGCCTTTCGTCTTGTGTTCTGTCGCGGTCGAGATACACCTTCCTGTATCCCGGCATGTCCCTTAATCGTGCTTTTTCCTGCAGTAATCCTGTTCCGAGTCGATTTCTGCCTTGAAGGTCACTTTCACTGGCCGGTTTCTTTTTTTTACAAACCCCCCTATTCTCCGAAAATTTTCCAGCTGGGTCATGTGTGTGTGTGTGTGTGTGTGTGTGTGTGTGTGTGTGTGTGTGTGTGTGTGTGTGTGTGTGTGTGTGTTATGGGTGTGTGTGTGTGTGTGTGTGTGTGTGTGTGTGTGTGTGTGTGTGTGTTACTCACCTATTTGTGGTTGCAGGGGTCAATACATAGCTCCTGGCCCCGCTTCTTCACTGGTCGCTACTAGGTCCCCCCTCTCCCTGCTCCATGAGCTTTATCATACCTCGTCTTAAAACTATGTATGGTTCCTGCCTCCACTACTTCACTTGCCAGACTATTCCACTTCCTGACAACTCTATGACTGAAGAAGTACTTCCTAACATCTTTCTGACGTGTGTGTGTGTGTGTGTGTGTGTGTGTGTGTGTGTGTGTGTACGTACGTACGTACGTACTCGAGGGAGGATAAACAATGGTCGTGGGGTGGTTGTGTGGGAGGATAAACAGTATTAATGGTTGAATTACTGACAAAATCTTCGGTAAATAGAAACAGATGGAACTAATTTGACACTTTATTATGGTAACATTTCGCTCTCCAGGAGCCCTGTCAAGCCGAAACGTTGCCACAATAAAATATCACATTAGGTGCATCTGTGTCCATTTACCTAACAGGATGAACAGTGTTGAGAAGGAGATCAAAGTCCTGTCACGATACATTCCATCAACAATAGTTCACGTCACTGTCTCAGCTCTCCACGCACGATATATATACCCAGGAAGGTATATTTCTCTCGGTGAGTATCGTGGAGCTTAAACCTTCAGCACTGATTGTGGGTGCGTTACTGAAGCCTACACCTTCAAAACTGAGTGTGGTTGAGATACTGGAACCTACACCTTCAAGGAACCCCCTGTTCCAGTAGGCATCACACCGCGTCTGTGGGATTGGAAAGCAATTCGGTTTGACCCAAGGCAGCGAAGGGTCGCTCCAGGTCCCTGTATCAAGAGCCCTTCACCATACATCAAAGCCCAACCCTTTAAAGGGACGCTCTTCAGAGCACCAAGGATATGAAATCTTTAAAAGCTAGTCCTCTCGTCCACCCTATCCCTAGACTCCAGGGACTGTCCCCCTCCCTCCCAGCATAAGATTTGATGGACGTTTTGATCGTCTAGCGTCTGAAGCCATTAAGAAACATCGGTTATTGGTCTTCTATTTCGGTCTGGGGTATCCTCTGGTAACCCAAGACTTTCCATGATCCTAGTGACTTGGTCTCTTAGGAATGATGTCCTTATATATAGCAGGATTTCTCACAAGAGTGATGACCTTGTATATAGAAGGATTTCTCACAAGAATGATGACCTTGTATATAGAAGGATTTCTCACAAGAATGATGACCTGGCATATTGAAGGATTTCTCACAAGAATGATGACCTTGTATATAGGATTTATCACAAGAATGATGACCTTGTATATAGAAGGATTTATCACAAGAATGATGACCTTGTATATAGAAGGATTTATCACAAGAATGATGACCTTGTATATAGAAGGATTTATCACAAGAATGACGACCTTACATATAGGAGTTCCTGCCGATCTGATGCTTTCAGGCTCGAGATGGGAATGATCGCTCTTACTGATTCATCAAGAGTATGGTGTCTTGCGGAGCAGTGTGCTCGCTAGGATATCTCTGGCATTACGATCAATAACACAGCAGATATCCTTCCCCATAGTGTGCCAGGTAGAAAATATGGATGACTGATTCTCTCTCTCTCATTTACGACCTCACGTTCGTATATGACTGAACAATGGCTGCAGATGTAATAGATTCGTGTGTCCGGGTAAGCAACGAAGCTTAGTTTCATATTTTGACCTAGAAATACGGAGTATATTAACGTCTGCAAGTGTCTATGGAAACCTGAAGGTGATCATCAACACTGCAAGTGTTTACGGATATCCAGAGTGTCTGAGGGCATTCTCATGAATCCTTAACTATATCTATATGATTACAAGATAACTTTTGTTGATCAAGTCCGTGTCCTTAACCTGATCTCTCTCTGGTTCCTGACATGTGGTCTTTATCTCAGATCTCTCAAGACCACTTTCATGCGCTACCTTTTTAAGAGTCCTCGCCCACACGTCATGGAATTTTGACCAAAATAATCCAATTAAGTATCGAAGAGGCGATGAGTCTGTCCCACTGAACTGAAGCTCACTAACAGAGCTCTGGCCTCAACCTGCTGCCCCAACTCATCTAGCAGTGTTAGTGACCCGTCGTGGGCAGCATCTTGAGCGGTGGTAATACACTTTAAAAAGAGTTTAACTTTGAAATAATCAGAGGAAGGATAACGGCTCTTAGTCTGTAAATTCAAGCGTAAAAATATGTCCTTTAGAGATTTCTGCCGCCTGACGATGTTGGTTGTGTCAAAAAATGGTATAAGATACAAGTTGATAAGTGAGACACGTGTGCAGCAGTTGGGTATCTTTATTGTTGAAACATTTCGCCCTCACAGTAGTCTTCTTCAGTCAAATACAGAGGCAGCAAGTGTCGTAGTAAACTGAAGATGTAATCAGTCCATCAGCCTTGGAGAACTAGTATTTGAGGTGGTGGTGACCCTGTCAGGAGTGTGTTCAGTGCCTACAACATTAATAGCCTAATACTGAACACTAAATCTACAGCGTCAGTTACTATTAGCTAAATGTTGGTACGGAGTCCTGAGACTATGAGCCAACACTTTCTAAACAGCTTACCAATCGTATAATGCCCTAGGGCAGATTTTTTTCCTCGACCACTGAAAATGCAGCCTCTTATCCACGAGTTTCTGTGACGGTTGAACGAAGCAAAAAAAAAAAAATTCAGGCGCTGTGCTGGTAGCAACACCTGACATTTCTCCCTCCATACAGTCTTCATTACCGCTTTTACTATTTACATATACGAGGTGAACGTCGGGTCTGGGTCCGTCTTTCTAAATTATCGCCGTTGTGTAAATTTAACCGGAGCTACTTATGTTTTCACAGTTATCAGTGAGTGAGAGCCACACTAGAGACTCCAATACACCTTTTAGAGCTTCAGATTTTTTAGTGGATCAGCAGGCTTCTTCGGTCAATATACAGAGACAGCAGAAGAGATGTTAGGTAAGACACATATGCAACAGTTAGGTATCTTTATGTTCAGCAGAAGAGATGCTGATACGAGGGGATCAGTCCCTCAGCCTGGAGAAGTAGTAACTTTGAGGTTGACTGTTCATCTCACATAATATCTATATCTAGAAAGAATAAAAAGGCAGAATGCCATGACTGAAACATTACATAAATAACCCACAAATAGGAGAAAGAACCTTATGACGACGTTTCTGTCCAACTTGAACCATTACTAGTTAGTAGTCTAAATCAGACCGAA
The DNA here is from genome assembly GCF_026875155.1 of Cherax quadricarinatus. Classification (NCBI taxonomy): domain Eukaryota; kingdom Metazoa; phylum Arthropoda; class Malacostraca; order Decapoda; family Parastacidae; genus Cherax; species Cherax quadricarinatus. The sequence continues at coordinate 9,395,851 of NC_069469.1, read as the reverse complement.
ACGTCCGATTTAGACTACTAACTAGTGCGGGTTATCTGTGTACATATCTAACATCTCCAGCACTTACATTGTTTCCCTCTGTATCTCGACTGAAGCAGCCTGCTGGGCGGGCGAAATATCTCGTCAATATAAACACTAACCTACTGCACATGCGTGTTAAACACCTACGTGTCAGTATAGTACACGAGTAATATAATAAGGCTGCTATATACTGTGTCCCTGCAGAGAGAATCCGGCCCGAATTCTCTGACTCTAAGGAGCAGAATCTACTGAGGAAATTGGTGGGCAATCTGTGCTTCCTGGCACAGGCGTGGGAGCCACGCTGTGCCACGTAAGAACTTGGCAGGTTCGTCTCTGGACTGTTTTTCCCCCCTCACCGTCTTTCAAAACGTCAAGGAGAATATAGAGAACAATATATGGTGTCAGGTGACCTTTAAAGTCTGTTAGACAGACCTTTTTTCTTACACTGGCAAGACGAATGAACTTTCCACCCGGAAACAGAACCAACTCATCTCATCCTCGACCAGAACACTATATGAGCAGTGGAAAAGGTTTCACGAGATTGGTAACTGATGTAACCTTGATATTCAGACCGATACAAGGCTGAGCCGCTGATACAAGTCTGAGCCGCTGATACAAGGCTGAGCCGCTGATACAAGGCTGAGCCGCTGATACAAGGCTGAGCCGCTGATATATAGCTGGATCCCTGACTGGAGAAATGCCTCAATTATATTTTATTTACACATCTGCCGTTTCCCACCAAGGCAGGATGACCAGGAAAAGAAGAAACACTTTCATCATCATTCATTCCATCACTGTCTTGCCTGGCGTGCCTACACTAGAGGCCTGGGCTAGCCTAGACAGTGAAATTAAGACACATGTGCAACATCTGGGTATCTTTATTGTAGACGTTTCGCCATCCAGTGGCTTTAGCCACTGGATGGTATTATATACCATTCGTACACAACTTGTCAGACACTGCAACATCATGGAATCTTAATTCTGAGGACATGTACATAACCTTCACGACTACGACAACTACTACTACAACTAACCCATCTCTTTGGGAAGGACCTACTTCCACTGGGGAATCCCGCCTACCAGTGACTATGCCCTCGTCTGCTACACCTGACGTTACTATATAAGCGCCAGGCTCCTTTTTTCTGCTTCAGAATCTCCACGACTAGGGTGCTCTTCGCACCTACTCCTAGGTTGAGGGACTGATTACCTCATCTTCTGTACATAGTTCCACTGTCTTCAAGTTATGTCCTAGAATTTGTATTGATAAAGCCACTGGATGGCGAAACGTCTACAATAAAGATACCCAGATGTTGCACATGTGTCTTAATTTCATCTTGTCGGTATTATATACCATTCTTACACAGCTTAGACAGTAGAGCGTCGGACTGAGGATTTATGGACCACGGTTCGAGTCCTTCGTCCACCCTTCGTCGCCTACACTACAGTTAAAACTGCAACTTCAACACCCCTCCTTCAGAGTACAGGCACTGTATTTCCCACCTCCAGGACTCAAGTCCGGCTAACCGGTTTCCCTGAATCCTTTCATAAATGTCACTTTCCTGGAAATATAAACACACATGCAGTATAATGTGATACTTTGACAACGTTTCGCCAACACAGTGGGCTTTATCAAGTCAAACAGATCTACCTGGGCGAAACATACATATTTATAGGATGAGAATGCTGGGTCAGGTGGAGAAAGCTGCATGTGACAATCTTCAGAGTGACAGAGTCTAAAAACTTGTGTAGCTTTTATAATAGACTGGACAAGTATAAGAGTAGACCTTCTGCAGTGTTCCTCCATTCCTATGTTATGTGGTACAGCGATGAAGAAGTTTCTTGGCAAGTGGTTCAGCTATGTTATATTATTATTATTATAATCAAGGGGAAGCGCTAAACCCGTAGGATTATACAGCGCCTGGGGGGGGGATACGGAAGGCATTCAGGCTCAATTCGAGAAACTGGAGCACAGATCCAGTTCCCTAAATCAAGAGCCCCTCACCAACATCAAGGAACCTTCCTTGAGGGGCAGCTGTGTTATAGAAGCCGTTGTTCTGGTTGAAGTTGAACATTAAAATGGTATAAAATACCGACAGGTTGTTAGGTAAGACACATATGCAACAGTTAGGTATCTTTATTTCGAAACGTTTCACCTATACAGTAGGCTTCTTCAGTCGCGTACAGAAAAGTTGATAGAAGCAGAAGATACTTGAAGACGATGTAATCAGTCCATCACCCTTGAAGTTTTGAGGTGGTCAGTCCCTCAGTCTGGAGAAGAGTATTGTTCCATAGTCTGAAACAATATGGAGTTGAAGTGACAGGATTGAGCCTATATACCACCAGGAGGTGAGATGTAGGTCACTAGTAGAACGCAGATGTTGAGAGGGACCTGACCTCCCAACATCTGCGTTCTTACTTCTACTAGTGACCTACATCTCACCTCCTGGCGCTATATAAGGCTCAATCCTGTCACTTCAACTCCATATTGTTCCAGACTATGGAACAATACTCTTCTCCAGACTGAGGGACTGACCACCTCAAAACTTCAAGGGTGATGGACTGATTACATCGTCTTCAAGTATCTTCTGCTTCTATCAACTTTTTTGTACTCGACTGAAGAAGCCTACTGTGTAGGCGAAACGTTTCCAAATAAAGATACCTAACTGTTGCATATGTGTCTTACCTAACAATCTGGTTGAAGTTGTTGGATGTATTTTCCATCCAGGTAGATCAATATGTAAAGTAAAAGGACACAAGTGCAACTAATGTGACATTTATTGTGGCAACGTTTCGCTCTCCAGGAGCTTTATCAAGCCATGGCTTGATAAAGCTCCTGGAGAGCGAAACGTTGCCACAATAAATGTCACATTAGTTGCACTTGTGTCCTTTTACTTTACATATTGTCGGTAATTCTACCAACTTTATTACAGGTAGATCAAGCTCACTGTGTGGGCGAAACGTTGTCCATAAAGGATCACATTATACTGCTTATGTATTTATATTTCCATTGTGTCGGTATTTTATACTATTTATTTCTAATGTTACTTTTCTCATATTAATATACATGTATATATTACGGGCATGTTGATGGGCGAGACGCATGTGTGATACTGGGTATCTTCAGTGATGAAATGTTTCTCCTCAATCATGGCTGAGGGACTGATCACCTCAAGATTTGTACTCCATTTCTGCAATACTTGGGTATCTTAGCTGTGGAAATGTTTCGCCATACAGTGACGAAACGAGAAGAATGTTGAAGATCTTCTTCATTCTTCTTTGTGTGATGGTTTGAAAAACCGACAAGTTGAAGATTGAGACACTTATGCAACATATGGGAATCTTTATTCAGGAAACGTTTCGCCACACAGTGGTTTCATCAGTCCAATACAAAGCAGAAGGTGTAAGGAGAGGAGGAATTTGAGGTAATCAGTCCCTCAGCCTGGAGTCGATGTGTTCAGTCCATCAATCTTGTAAAATGACCCCGCCTCCTCCTGCTTCGCCTCACCTGACTACAGTATATAAGCCACGTCTTCGGCCCTATGCTGTACATTTTACAAGATTGATGGACTGAACACATCGACTCCAGGCTGAGGGACTGATTACCTCAAACTCCTCCTCTCCTTACACCTTTTGGTTTGTATTGGACTGATGAAGCCACTGTGTGGCGAAACGTTTCCTGAATAAAGATTCCCATATGTTGCATAAGTGTCTCAATCTTCATTCTTTGTATAGGACTGATGAAGTCCCTGTGTGGCGAAACGTTCCCACAACGGATCTCTGAACCATTCATCTACACTCCATTTCTACTTTCTCCAGTAATGATCTTTGTATTCGAGTGATGAAGTCTTACAGAGTGGGCGAAACGTTTGGGCAGTAACTCAAGTGTTGCAAGTGTGTCTTACTCAAGTGCCCCAGCATGACGAGTGTGGATCCCTTGTCATCGTGTGGCACTTGCTGGCCCAGTGCCTGGCTCTCTCTTACCTCTGCTCCATGCCATGCCGTCGACTGACCTTCTGGAGTAGGCGGATCCTTGAGGATGATCCCTAGGGTCAATAATCCCTAGGATCAATGATTCCTAGGATCAATGATCCCTAGGTTCAGTGATCCCTAGGTTCAGTGATCCCTAGGATCATTTTATTTTCTCTAGTAATAGGATTTTCACTTTTATTGAAGAGGTTGGACTGCTTGTTCACCTTTACTTTTTATATTCATTAAATAATCACTCACAATATCCTTTTATTTTACGATTTTTTGTAATATATCAAGTTCGGTGACCAGTGTTCAGCGAGAATTATTTTGTGTGTATGACACGAGTTAGTATTTCCTGAGGCAGCAGTGATCTCACTGCTCACCTGGCGCACACACTTCTCTCGTCCAATTAATCTCTTATTGTATGCTTCCTCTCCTTCCTACCTTTCTTCCTTCCTTCCTCCCTCCATTCATCCCTCTCTTTCTCCCTTACCTACCTTCTGCTTCTATCAACTTTTCTGTACTCGACTGAAGAAGCCTACTGTGTAGACGAAACGTTTCGAAATAAAGATACCTAACTGTTGTATATGTGTCTTACCTAACAACCTGTCGGTATTTTATACCATTTTAATGTTCACCCCTTTCCCCCCCCCCTCTCTCTCCCTCTCTCTCTCTCTCTCTCTCTCTCTCCTCTCTCTCTCTCTCTCTCTCTCGCCACGGAGGGCGATATTTCGTCTCCCGACACAACAATAGTCACCACAAAAGCTTCATAGTTTACAGTGCACAAAAAGTATTAATGAAATTATACTGGGAAAATAAATAAAATACATAAAAAATAAAAAGAATAAATCATTAATGAAAGTTACTGTTCAGTAGACAAGTGCTGGTAATTATTTATTATTTTTTTTATTATCACACTGGCCGATTCCCACCAAGGCAGGGTGGCCCGAAAAAGAAAAATTTTCACCATCATTCACTCCATCACTGTCTTGCCAGAAGGATGCTTTACACTACAGTTTTTAAACTGCAACATTAACACCCCTCCTTCAGAGTGCAGGCACTGTACTTCCCATCTCCAGGACTCAAGTCCGGCCTGCCGGTTTCCCTGAACCCCTTCATAAATGTTACTTTGCTCACACTCCAACAGCACGTCAAGTATTAAAAACCATTTGTCTCCATTCACTCCTACCAAACACGCTCACGCATGCCTGCTGGAAGTCCAAGCCCCTCGCACACAAAACCTCCTTTACCCCCTCCCTCCAACCCTTCCTAGGCCGACCCCTACCCCGCCTTCCTTCCACTACAGACTGATACACTCTTGAAGTTATTCTGTTTCGCTCCATTCTCTCCACATGTCCGAACCACCTCAACAACCCTTCCTCAGCCCTCTGGACAACAGTTTTGGTAATCCCGCACCTCCTCCTAACTTCCAAACTACGAATTCTCTGCATTATATTCACACCACACATTGCCCTCAGACATGACATCTCCACTGCCTCCAGCCTTCTCCTCGCTGCAACATTCATCACCCATGCTTCACACCCATATAAGAGCGTTGGTAAAACTATACTCTCATACATTCCCCTCTTTGCCTCCAAGGACAAAGTTCTTTGTCTCCACAGACTCCTAAGTGCACCACTCACTCACTGGTAATTATCATGTGATAAATGTGATAAATGGTATATTAAACCGACAAGTTGAAGAATGAGACACGCAACATATGAGAATCTTTATTGAAAAAACGTTTCGCCACACAGTGGCTTCATCAGTCCAATACAAAGAACAGTCTATAGAGAGAAGGAATTTGAAGTAATCAGTCCCTCAGCCTGGAGTGTGTGTGTTCAGTCCATCAGTCTTGAAGATGTAACGATGAATGTAATATTAATAAAATTTATTACACAGGGCTGTTCCACAAATAAGGTAAATTGAACCATGAAGCTACGTAAGCGGGAGAAAGAAACAGTCAGTTAGTCCACTGCTGTCTACTTCATCTCATGAGAACATAAGAAAGGAGGAACATTGCAGCAGGCCTATTGGCCCATTCTAGGCAGGTCCTTATCAAACCCAAACCCACTAAACAATATTCGCCAAACCCATAAACAATGTTTTCCCAGGAGTAAGCTTTGATAGCCCTATTACCTCAAGTGTAAGTCCCACTCAGATCCAGCCCCTCTCACTCATGTACTTATCTAACCTCTATTTGAAACTACTCATGGTTCACCTCTATCCACAGCTCAGCCCCTGCTCTCAGTGTACCCTCTCACACCTATCCATGCCCCTTATCCCGTCCTCCCTTAATGATGACGAAGGTCCTCACCTATTTCCAATACCTAACCCCTCGAACCTACAAAGACTGATCTGCCCTCAGCTAAAAGTAACTAATCAAACTGTACAAACACATAGATCATACCAACAAACTATGCCTTAAGAGTAGACCTATATAAAAAAGCTCAAGTCAACCTTATGGTTAGCATTTCTTAATGACAGAGAGAGCACTAATGTTCGACTCAGGGGCTTGCTTGAAAAGTGACAGTAAGACTCACTAACCCAGCAGACGATGGTAGACTGAGAGACAGACAACAAATACTGGCTCGTGAGGATAATGGCGGAGCAATACATCACACACACACTCCTTCAGAAGACCTCTGCCCACCCCCACCTTTCCATCTTCTACTGGATGGGAAACCTCTACTTCCTTTTCTCATTCCTCCCCAGGAAACCTTCACTCAGCTTCTCCAATCATCCTCCAGAACACAACCCACAGATTAGAATGAAACTGAATGAAAACTAAGAAAACGTTGCGATCTATCGTGGGCCATTGTCGTTGAGTTTCCATCTCCAACTTAAGGGTTAGTGTCGTAGGTTGTGCCAGCCACGGTACCGTGACTTTCTTACTAATACAAGTTATCAAGTGCTCCAGCCACGGTACCGTCAGAGTTCTGGCCTAACATCTGCCTCTCTGTGTCCTAGTACCTATTATTCTGGCCTATCATCTGCCTCTCTGTGTCCTATTACCTGTTATTCTGGCCTAACATCTGCCTCTATGTTACCTGTTATTCTGGCCTAACACCTGCCTCTGTGTGTCCTGCTACAGGAGCAGCTGGACCTGATGGCGTCAACACCTGGTTTGTGCGACTTCAAGGTGAACTTAACCTATGCACTGGTCTCCTCCAGTATGTCCTTCTGGATCCCAGGGATCATCATGCTGGTCATGTACTACAGGATCTACCGCGAGGCTGACCGTCAGGAGATGATGGTCTTCAGGTGAGTCAGATGACTGTCAACTCCGTCTCACCCTCCTGCTCTCTCTCTCTCTTGCAGACGAAAAGCCTCCACTAACACTTCCCTCCACTGGAAGGGTAAACCTCCACTCACATCTTCCTCCACTGAAAGGTAAACCTCCAATCACACCTTCCTCCACTGAAAGGTAAACCTCCAATCACACCTTCCTCCACTGGAAGGTAAACCTCCACTCACACTTCCCTCCACTGGAAGGTAAACCTTCACTCACACCTCCCACCACTGGAAGGTAAACCTCCACTCACACCTCCCACCACTGGAAGGTAAACCTCCACTCACACCTCCCACCACTGGAAGGTAAACCTCCACTCACACCTGACTCCTGCACTCACATGTACTCTCAGTCTTGACTATTGTGATAGACGTGATCGAGGTCTCGGGACCGAAATGTTTTCTAGCAAATCTCGTATCTTTCTAAATCATTCATGAGTACCTTGTTGCCGAGGTTTCCATCAATCAACGCCACCTTACACTGTCCAGGTGACTGTATGGCAGGTGACAGTCTTCACGCGAGTAGCAGGTGAATCAACTGTACCTCACATGTGTTCAGGTGACTGACATAGTTACCTCGTAGGTTTACAGGTGGCCGCCATGAGGCTGCCTTCAGTCTGGCAAGAGATTGTCTTCCAGGTGACTGAAAGGTGAAAATAAGGTGACATGTCTTAGGAGATCACTGTCATTAGGTGACCGCAGACGAGCGAGGTATTCGTGTAGCCAGAGCTTTTTTGGGGGGCATTTTTTAACATTATTCTGATTAACAGTTGACCATTAGATAACATGGGAGTTATGTTCCTGAAAATAGCATGTAAGAAAAATGTGTATAAACTAAACTGAAGAACATATGGGAAAGATTAGGTTAGCGAGTACAGCCCAACAAACACTGTTGAGGTGGTTCAGGTGAACGAGGGCTTCACCTTACGTGCTAGGTTACCCTTGATGCAATGTATTGATCATTATGTTCACAAGAGGACACTTTCTCCTGTATCTTTTATGAGGTCGGCACTTCCCCGTTAAAAGCTTGTTCCGATACGTGTGTTCATGAGGTGACCATCACCTGGTGAATGAGTTAGCTGGTATTTCTAGGTGGAAACAGGTGAGTGGTGCCACCTAGACATTACTGAAAACATCCAGACGAACTGAATGTGTGTGGATTACATAAATATATATATATATATATATAATATATATATATATATATATATATATATATATATATATATATATATAGAGAGAGAGAGAGAGAGAGAGAGAGAGAGAAATTCCAAGCCCTTTCGTGACTACTCACATTATCAAGGAACTATGAAAGTAAAGCATCCAAGGAAGCTATATAAGGGGTCTGGCCAGCACCTCACTATCAGATCCCACAACGGTTAAACACCTGACGCGCGCCGACTCAACTTTAACCGTTGTGGGATCTGATAGTGAGGTGTTGGCCAGACCCCTTATATAGCTTCCTTGGATGCTTTACTTTCATAGTTCCTTGATAATGTGAGTATCACGAAAGCGCTTGGAATTTCTCTATTCTTTCAGAGTGGTTGTTTTGCATATTTTGAAATCACCTGTTTACTGTGATCTTATTGCATATATATATATATATATATATATATATATAAAATATATATATATATATATATATATATATATATATATATATATATATATATATATATAATAAAATATTCCTAGTGGTAAAAAATATACGAAAAAATGGGGTGGTAGGGGAAGCGAAATATTCAAACGGCTTCAGGAAGAAATCCAAATATTCTTCATTGAAGCCTTTTTATCCACTTCTCCGAGGCTATGGGTCCCAAATTTACACCAGAGGTGGACCCCATCCTATATATATATAAAATTATATATATATATTTTATATATATATATATATATATATATATATATATGGCAAGTGAGTGTAAAACGAAAGTCTGTAATTGTTTTACATGATGGTAGGATTACTGGTGTCCTTTTTTTTCTGTCTCATAAACATGCAAGATTTCAGGTACGTCTTGCTACTTCTACTTACACTTAGGTCACACTACACTGCATGTACAAGCATATATATGTATATATAGACACCCCTCTGGGTTTTCTTCTATTTTCTTTCTAGTTCTTGTTATTGTTTATTTCCTCTTATCTCCATGGGGAAGTGGAACAGAATTCTTCCTCCGTAAGCCATGCGTGTTGTAAGAGGCGACTAAAATGCCGGGAGCAAGGGGCAAGTAACCCCTTCTCCCGTATAAATTACTAAATTTAAAAAGAGAAACTTTGTTTTTCTTTTTGGGCCACCCTGCCTTGGTGGGATACGGCCGGTTTGTTGAAAAAAAAAAAATATATATATATACATATATATATAATGTCGTGCCGAATAGGCAGAATTTGCGATCTTGGCTTAAATAGCAACGTTCATCTTGCCATATAGGACAAGTGAAAATTTGTGTATCCAATAATTTCGCCAAAATCATTCTGAATCTAACGAAAAAAATATATTTCACTGTGTTTGTTTAGTATTAAATTACTGTAAACAAATCTAAACTATATTTAGCTGGGTTAATCTAAAATAAATTGCTCTTGTTATAATAAGGTTAGGTAAGTTTTCTAAGATTCTTTTGGTGCAAAATTAAAAATTTTTACATTAACATTAATGAAAAAAATATATCTTTAAATGTATAAGAGAAAATTTTAGAAAAGACTTAATTTTAAATGAGTTCTTGCTAATTGGCCAGTTTTACATATTCGGTACGACATACATATATATATATATATATATATATATATATATATATATATATATATATATATATATATATATATATATATATATAATATATCGTGCCGAATAGGTAAAACTTGCTATTTTGGCTTAAATAGCAACGCTCTTCTTGCCAAATAAGGCAAGCGAAAATTTGTGTATGAAATAATTTCGCAAAAATCATTCTGACCCTAACGAAAAAGAAATATATTTCATTGTGTTTATTATTAAATTACTGTAAACTTATCTAAATATATATTTAGCTCGATTAGGCTCAATTAAATTTTGCTTGTTATAATAAGGTTAGGTAAGTTTTCTAAGGTGCTTCTGGTACAAAATTATTAATTTTTACATTAACATAAATGAAAAAAAATATCTTGAAACGTATAAGAGAAAATTTTAGGAAACGACACACACACACACACACACACACACACACACACACACACACACACACACACACACACACACACACACACACACACACTGTGTGCCATTAACCACAATCTTCAACACATCCCTGGAAACTGGGCAACTACCTGAGGTATGGAAGACAGCAAATATAGTCCCCATTTTTAAAAAAGGTGACAGAAAAAAGGCACTAAATTACAGACCAGTGTCACTGACGTGTATAGTATGCAAAGTTATGGAGAAGATTATCAGGAGGAGAGTGGTGGAGCACTTGGAACGGAACAAGATTATAAACGACAACCAGCACGGATTCGTGGAAGGCAAATCCTGTGTCACAAACCTTCTGGAGTTTTATGACAAAGTTACAGAAGTAAGACACGAGAGAGAGGGGTGGGTTGATTGCATTTTCTTGGAGTGCAAGAAGGCCTTCGACACAGTTCCTCACAAGAGACTAGTGCAGAAACTAGAGGATCAGGCGCGTATAACGGGAAGGGCACTGCAATGGATCAGAGAATACCTGATAGGGAGGCAACAACGAGTCATTATCCGTGATGAGGTATCACAGTGGGCACCTGTGACGACCGGGGTCCCACAGGGGTCAGTCCTAGGACCAGTGCTATTTTTGGTATATGTGAACGACATGGTGGAAGGGATAGACTCAGAGGTGTCCCTGTTCGCAGATGATGTGAAGTTAATGAGGAGAAGTAAATCAGATGAGGATCAGGCAGGACTTCAAAAAGACCTGGACAGGCTGGACACGTGGTCCAGCAACTGACTTCTCGAATTCAACCCTGCTAAATGCAAAGTCATGAAGATCAGGGAAGGGCAAAGAAGACCGCAGACGGAGTATAGGCTAGGTGGCCAAAGACTACAAACCTCGCTCAAGGAGAAAGATCTTGGAGTGACCATAACACCGAGCATGTCTCCGGAAGCACACATCAACCAGATAACAGCTGCAGCATATGAGCGCCTGGCAAACCTGAGATTAGCGTTCCGATACTTAAGTAAGGAATCTTTCAAGACACTGTACACTGTGTACGTCAGGCCCATGCTGGAGTATGCAGCACCAGTTTGGAACCGGGTCAAGCACGTTAAGAAATTAGAGAAAGTGCAAAGGCTTGCGACAAGGTTAGTTCCAGAGCTAAGGGGAATGTCCCATGAAGAAAGGTTAAGGAAAATCGGCCTGACGACACTGGAGGACAGGAGGGTTAGGGGAAACTTGATAATGAAATACAAAATACTGCGCGGAATAGACAAGGTGGACAGAGACAAGATGTTCCAGAGAGGGGACACAGATACGAGGGGTCACTCTTGGAAGCCGAAGACTAAGATGAGTCATAGGGATGTTAGGAAGTATTTCTTCAGTCATAGAGTGGTCAGGAAGTGGAACAGTCTGGCGAGTGATGTAGTAGAGGCAGGAACCACACATAGCTTTAAGACGAGGTATGATAAAGCTCAGGGAGCAGGGAGAGAGAGGACCTAGTAGCGTTCAGTGAAGAGGCGGGGCCAGGAGCTGAGTCTCGACCCCTGCAACCACAATTAGTTGAGTACACACACACATATGAAACACCGATGGTTTTTTTCTTACCTCACTTGACAAGAATCATTTATCATCTTCCACCTTTGCTCTCCTTTTATTCTTCTTGTATTCCTCACCCATAACCCCTTCCCTAACTCCTATCCCTCTTCCATACTACAAGCACCATCCCCCATCCCTAACCCCTCTCACACCCCGCTTCCCCACTCACCCATAACCCTCATCCTCCATCATACACTCGTACAAAATTTGTGAAGCTGGTAAAAGCCATCCTTCCATCCATGCTTCTCTCCACTTCTCTTCCATTTTGTCCTTCTCTTCTTACTTTATCTAATCCTTCCTCTCTCCTTCCCTCAATCCTTAGTCCCTTCGTTCCTACCCATCTCCCTACTTCTTATCTTCCTTGGTCCTTCTCTTCACTCCTTCCTCCTCTTCTATACTCCCGCCTCTTCTCCCCCTCTCTCTCTCTCTCTCTCTCTCTCTCTCTCTCTCCACTCCCTCCACCACCTCTTCGATCTCCCTCTTTCCCTCCCTCCGTTATGGGGATGCATCACACACACACACACACACACACACACACAACAAAACTCTGAACTGCGTGAAAGGCTGATGACAAGACGTGATCTGCAGCCGTCAGAAAAACAGTCCTGAATATGATTTTCGTGAATTGACGCACACAAAGAACGACCAGACAAGCTCCGGCATAACCCACACATAACACCAGAGAACAATACTCAAAAACAAGGCAGGGTGGAGAACAAGGCAGAGTGGAGAACAAGAGAGGAGTGGAATACAACAGAGGAGTGGAGAACAAGAAAGGAGAAAAATAGAGGAGTGGAAAACAAGGCAGAGTGGAGAACAAGAGAGGAGTGGAGCAAGAGAGGAGAAAAACAGAGGAGTGGAGAACAGGAGAAGAATGGAAGAGAAGAGAGGGGATGTGTGATGCGTCCTACTAGAGAGTGTAGCAGCGGGCGGGTCAGGTCTACACACAACTCTCACGTCAGTAACAATCAAGAAATTTATGAAGGCTTCCTGTTAGAAGCTTCATGGCTGAGCGAAACATCACATGATCACTCAAAATTACGTAAAAAATCACATTAGTCGCAAAACCAATTAATGAGAAACGTTTCGTTCATTTTCACTAATAACAAGACAGCAGCAGCAGCCTCTATAAGATCACCCTCCTCCACCTCCTCTTCCTCCACCTCCTCCTCTTCCTATTTCTCTTCCTCCCCCTCCTCTTCCTATTCCTTTTCCTCCACCTCCTCCCCTTCCTATTCCTCTTCCTCCACCTCCTCCTCTTCCTATTCCTCTTCCTCTCTTCCTACTCCTCTTCCTCCACCTCCTCCTCCTCTTCCTAGCTCAGATAAGGAGAGATCACCCACAAGGTCAGCAATCTACAACCTCCATCACTTAAGCAGTATTTATCAGAACTAATATAATAATTCTAACCATGAATAACAATATATTTTAATAACATAATACAAAATAATTATGTATAATTAAAAACATCAATGTACCTATCATCACAATAATAAAAATGTTAGTAAAAATACAGTAAAAGAACTTGATTAATTTTGAGGCGAAATGTTCCCAAGATACTTATCAAATTGTTATAAATGTTTTTATACACATGTATATATACAACAATATATAAAGTGTGTGTGTAATAACACTGTACTAGCCAAGGAGTCGAACCCATGCTGTTTTGGCCCGCCTCATGGTGAGAGAAAACGCATGACGCTTTAGACCACTAGACCACACAATCCTTAACAATGGTGCATCCAGCCAAGCTAGATGTTGTATCCACCATCGAAGGACATACAGTGGTGTGGACACCTCTGAGCTAATTTCATTCTACTTCCTGTTTGTGTACTAGCTCAACAAGCTGTATATTATTGTACCCACAGAACAACTGGTATTGATCAATAATAACACTGCACTAAAGCGTCATGAGTTTTCTCTCACCATGAGGCGGGCCAAAACAGCATGGGTTTGACTCCTTGGCTAGTGCAGTGTTGTTATTGATCTATACCACTAATTCAGTGAGTACAATATATATATATATATATATATATATATATATATATATATATATATATATATATATATATAAAATAATATATATATATATATATATATATATATATATATATATATATATATATATATATATATATATATATATATACATACATGTATATGGTGGGAGGTGAATGGACACAGATGCAAGAATGTGACATCTTACTGCGGCAGCATAACGGCTTGACAAAGCTTCTGAAGAGCTAAATGTACATGGTCCATGAAGTCACTAAGTATATAATTGTATATGGTCCATGAAGTCAATGCAAGACTTGTTATAGAGCCAGATTGTTATAGCAGCCTTCGCCTAGGTATCTGGCTGTTCATTTCCTAGAGCACAAACATGACCCAGGACACCAACCTGGCTCGGGACACGAACCTGGCCCAGGACACCAGCCTGGCCTGAGACACCAACCTGGCCCGGGACACCAACCTGGCCTGGGACACCAACCTGGCCCGGGATACCTACATGACCAGGAGCACCAACCTGGCACAGGGCACCAACCTGGCGCGGGGCACCAACCTGGCTCGGGACACCAACAGAACTCCACATCCTTGTGCCACACATGGATACGGACCAACCAAGTCTGGTTGTTTTGGACCACAGGTGAAGAGAAACATATTTGGCCAAGCCAGACTGAGAATCTGCGTAAACAGTGAAGCAAGCAAGGTCCAGGTAAGCCAGCTATTAGGGCGAAAGCTGCGAGGATTACGTGGACCTCCGCAGTGAAACACAGAGGACTCTCTCTCTCTCTCTCTCTCTCTCTCTCTCTCTCTCTCTCTCTCTCTCTCGCTCTCTCTCGGTAGCTGCACAAAAGTCCCTACCGTCGATCGCAAGAAAACTAACAGCACGATCTTTGACCAGTCAGTTAAGATCTTCATCCTTGAAGCATAATCATTATCGTGATCGAAGAAATTAGCCAGGGTCGTCACTAATCTCTACACTTATGGGGTTCACCATCCTCTGCTTACAAAGTTGTATATCTCAGACACTGTCCAAGGAGGGCAGGGACAGATGCTACCCTCTCTGACGGCAGACACATCGAGACCACAATCCAGGAGAGTGGATGCCCACATAGAAACATCAAACGATATAGCAAGCTTTGCAAGACAGGCAAAGGTCTCTCTCTCTCCCCCCCCTCCCCCTCTCTCTCTCTCTCTCCCCCGCCAAGACCGCAGTTCAAGCTGGGTTGCCAAGTGTATGCAGAAAGCGAGGACCAAGCTCTTCACACAGCGGAGATCGAGGGGTAAAGCTCAACAGACTCGACTTAAGAGTTACTCAGCAAGGGAAGTATGATATTCACTCGTTGAAAGTTATATCTCAAGGTGTCAGCCTGAGCTGGGAGTATCAGCAGGTCAATGGGGATATCAAATATTCCAGCAAGGGTTCATCAGCTACGGTGCCTCTAACCACAATCTTCAACACATCCCTTGAAACTGGGCAACTACCTGAGAAATGGAAGACAGCTAATGTAGTCCCCATATTTAAGAAAGGAAACAGAAACGAGGCACTAAACTACAGACCTGTGTCACTGACATGTATTGTGTGCAAAGTCATGGAGAAGATTATCAGGAGGAGAGTGGTCGAACACTTGGAAAGGAACAAGATTATAAATGAAAACCAGCATGGGTTCATGGAAGGCAAATCTTGTATCACAAACCTCCTGGAGTTTTATGACAAGGTAACAGAAGTAAGACACGAGAGAGAGGGTTGGGTAGATTGCGTTTTTCCTAGACTGCAGGAAGGCCTTTGACACAGTTCCCCACAAGAGATTAGTGCAGAAGCTGGAGGATCAGGCACACGTAAAAGGAAGGGCACTGCAATGGATAAGGGAATACCTGACAGGGAGGCAGCAACGAGTCATGGTACGTGAAGAGGTATCACAGTGGGCGCCTGTTACGAGCGGGGTCCACAGGGGTCAGTTCTAGGACCAGTGCTATTTTTGATATATGTGAACGACATGATGGAAGGAATAGACTCTGAAGTGTCCTGTTCGCAGATGACGTGAAGTTGATGAGAAGAATTAAATCGGACGAGGATGAGGCAGGACTGCAAAGAGACCTGGAGAGGCTGGACATGTGGTCCAGTAACTGGCTCCCTCGAATTCAATCCAGCCAAATGCAAAGTCATGAAGATTGGGGAGGGGCAAAGAAGACCGCAGACAGAATATAGGCTAGGTGGACAAAGACTACAGACCTCACTCAGGGAGAAAGACCTTGGGTGACCATAACACCGAGCACATCACCGGAGGCACACATCAACCAAATAACCGCTGCAGCATACGGGCGCCTGGCAAACCTGAGAATAGCGTTCCGATACCTTAATAAGGAATCGTTCAAGACACTGTACACTGGTATGTTAGACCATACTGGAGTATGCAGCACCAGTCTGGAACCCACACCTTGGTCAAGCACGTCAAGAAGTTAAGAGAAAGTACAAAGGTTTGCAACAAGGCTAGTCCAGAGCTCAAGGAATGTCGTAACGAGGAAAGGTTAAGGGAAATCGGACTGACGACACTGGAGGACAGAAGGGTCAGGGGAGACATGATAACGACATACAAGATACTGCGGGAATAGACAAGGTGGACAGAGATAGGATGTTCCAGAGAGGGGACACAGGGACAAGGGGTCACAACTGGAAGCTGAAGACTCAGACGAGTCAGAGGGACGTTAGGAAGTATTTCTTCAGTCATAGGTTGTCAGCAAGTGGAATAGCCTAGCAAGTGAAGTAGTGGAGGCAGGAACCATACATAGTTTTAAGAAGAGGTATGACAAAGCTCAGGAAGCAGAGAGAGAGGATCAGTAGCGATCAGTGAAGAGGCGGGGCCAGGAGCTGAGTCTCGACCCCTGCAACCACAATTAGGTGAGTACAATTAGGTGAGTACACACACACATACACACACACATACACACACATACACACACACACACACACACAACACACACACACACACACACACACACACACACACATACACACACACACACACACACACATACACACACATACACACATACACACACACACACACACACACACACACACACACACACACACACACATACACACACACACACACACACATACACACACATACACACATACACACACACACACACACACACACACACATACACACACACACACACACACACACACACACATACACACACACACACACACACACATACACACACATACACACACACTGGGTTTGATCTCTCGAGTGCCCATATCTTGTGAGAACTTATTTCAAGCGGCGTCAGTTGTGGAAAAAGACTTATCACTGGTGGAGACCTTGAGAAGGGTAGAGTTAATGTGAAACTTGTGATAGCTGCCTGTCGTGTGTTATATTTATTTTCTAGCTGTGTACGATGTTAAACTGAGTAAGAGATCTTTAGAACATTTGTTATGTACGTAGCACTAACACCAATGACATATTCCTAGCGTTGAAGGCTTTGCCAAAATGTCTGTTGCAACCAGGTCTGGTCGAAGCCTGAGACAAATTGTCTTGTTCGGTCTTGTGCCTTGTTCAGGAGTTGGATACGAGGAAGAGGGGGAGAGAAAGGGGGGGAGGAGAAAGAGAAACGGAGGGAAGAGAAACTGGGAGGGGGGAGAGGGAGAGGGAGAGGGAGAGAGAGAGGAAGAGGCAAACAGAACAGTAGAAGTGCGAACTTTCGAAGTTAAAGCACACGTGTGCTTAGTATAGAACACTGCAGCTCGTGTTTTCCAGCAGGCACGGGATGCACCTCACAAGATTCTCAGCTGTTGTATTAATGTTGGTAGAATTACCGACATGTTAGATAAAAGAACACAAGTTCAACTATTACAACATTTTATTGTGGCATTAGTTGTACTTGTGTCCTTTTCCCTAACACTCTCAGCTGTCTGGCGTCCAACATTCGCCAGGTACTCACAATCAATGATCAGCCATGAATCACCCAAGAATACCAACTTAATTAATCCCCAGGTGCCAAAACTCTGTCATCCACTCTTACAATATTTCCAGTGCTAGCATCATGGTGTCCGGAGACAATCATTTGTAATTTCTCAGCCTGAAATGCACCATAGGTGTCCCGTAAGCTTGATCGCTAGTGTATTCAGCTCACACACTGAGGTCCGGAGGTTCAATCTCCTCAGGTACGGCTGGAAAACATTATGGACGTGTTTCCATAAGACACCCGCTGTCCCTGTTCACCCATCAGTAAAATGGGTACCCTGGAGTTAATGGACTCGTGTGGGTCGCATCCTGGGAGAATTTGCCCTAATTTGCCCGATATGCTCTGCATAACAAGCGGCTTTCTATATAGTAGTATGTCATTGACGTCAGCTATGGTTTGTATACTTTGTACATGTACTTGTAGAAATAATTATATTATTATTATTATTACAGCTTACCTGGATCACACTTAAGTGGCGAGTGATGTGACTGTTAACAGTGAACATCACACCTCTTTAGGAATTCAGTTGTGAAGAGCAAGACGACACAATAACATGGCTGAAACAATACACAAATAACCCACACTTAGGAGAGAGAAGCTTACGACGACGTTTCGGTTCGGCTTGCAAATGGTCCAACTCGGACCGAAACGTCGTCATAAGCTTGTCTCTCCTATGTGCGGGTTATTTGTGTATTTCTGTGACTATTCACAAGAGTTTTGAATAAGGTGAAGCAGGATGTTGGAGTGATCCTGTTAGTTGGTCTCACATTTTTAAACACAGTAATGTAATATCAAAATTGGTACGGAAATAGAGTGGATAAACACAACTTTCAAAACAAGACGTTGAAGAATCACACATGCGCAACTGACGTTTCGCCAATACAGAAGAGAAGACTGAAGGGGTTATCAGTACCTCGGCCTAGGAGGAGGAGGCGCTCAGTACCGCAGGCTGAGGGACTGATTACTTCATCTTCTGCCTCTTCAGTCTTCTGTATCGTATTGATAAAACCACTTGTTGGCAAAACATTTACTAAATAAGAACATAAGAAAGAAGGAACACTGCAACAGGCCTACTGACCCATGCGAAGCAGGTCCATGCCACCCCCTGGCCTAGAACAATGAATATACACAGTTACTGCGTACATGTTTAATTTTTCAGAACTTTATACTACTGATATACTTTCAAGAAGAGAATATGACAAGCGTCTTCAAGAGAATCACCACAGACTTGTAACCTCTTGTTTATATACATCATTGGTATTTAATAAACCACAAGTTGAAGAATTACACACAAGCACAACAATTGTCTGTATGATTTAAAGACTTTTTTTCTGCCTATATTGATTCAGAAATACCAAAAAATCACTTAAATAATTTATCACCAGCTAGCACCAATGGTCTGACTGACCACGCCATCCAGCAGGAGGCCTGGTACACAAATATCCCGCACACTAGAGAGAGGAGCTTACGACGACGTTTCGGTCCGATTTGAACCATTTACAAAGTCACACTAACAGAGAAGATGGTTTGGTTTGATGAGGTTTGTCAGGAAAAATGGCAAGCTAATAGAAAAGAGAGACGGAGCCACAATATATAGACCAGCTGGCAGGTGGGAGTCGTGGTAGAAGTAAGGCAGGTAGTGGAAGTAGTAGTAGTAGTAGTAGTAGAAATAGTAGTGGTAGTGTAAAATATGGATAGTAAATGGTCCAAGTCAGACCGAAATGTCGTCGTAAGCTCCTCTCTCCTATTTGTGTATTGTTCCAGTCACAGTATTATGGCTTTATGTTCTTTAAGAGACCTGGTCTGTGCCTGGGCCACGGGAGTGATGACTCCCGGAGGTATCAACAGGTCAAGTACAACTCAGGTACGTCCTCCTGCTTACACTGGTCCTGAAATAGTGCCTAACTCGACTCCACTAAGAACCAGCCTTCAAGGTGGACCTTGAAGGGCAGTTAGTGTGTCAACAATTGAGGCTCAAGTCATGTTGCTTATGCTCGTAGTCATGCCAGGGACCTGACGACGAGGTATTACTCTCTTATATACCATCTCTTACATATTCTCTCCTACATATCCTGGTTCAGCAGCGAGAACTCTTCATCCTGGTTGCCATGACGACGAGTAAGTTGAATTAGAGTGGACGTAAACAAAGGAGGCAGCAGTAAACAAGACAGTCAACAGTAAAATGTACTGTGCTAGTACCAGATACATGTTTACTTGTGTAATAATCCATCTCCTCTCCACTCCCCTCTCCCGCTCTTCTCCCTTCTCCCCTGCTCTTCTCCCCTCTCCCCTGCTCTTCTCCCCTCTCCCCTAGTTTGGCCTCTCCATTCTAGCTTGTCGCCTTTTCCAGACACTCGACATTCTATTCCATATCTCTCCCCTTCACCTACACTCACTTCCTTCTCCTCTTCCCTCTCTCCTCTACTAGAAGTCCCTCTGTCCCTTCTGCTAGCAGTCCCTCTGTCCTTTCTGCTAGCAGTCTCTGTCTCCTCTGCTAGCAGTCTCTCTCCTCTGCTAGCAGTTCCTCTGTCTCCTCTGCTAGCAGTCCCGGTGTCCCCTCTTTCCTTTGATCTACCTTTACCTTTGACATACCTTTGGTGAGTTTCGAGAGTCTCACTACTTTCGGCGTCCGTCTATAGGGCTTTTACGTTTCCAGGGAATCATGGCCTGTTAACCTGGCCGTAATGGGACCATGGAACGAAAATAAACACAGTAGTAGACTTTTGATTATATTTTCCTTCACCAGATACGAGTGTACGTATTTACATGTACATTGTGTACAAAACCTTAGAAAATAATAGTATCACGGTGATCAAGAGGCAAGACACAGCCTAAGGACAGAGAGAGAACCGTGAGCAACCAGCAGCTGGGTGAATCTGGCAAGAGTGAACTGTTAGTGCTACCACATCACCTTCGCAATTGTCAGACCCACAATATGATTGGCTGAACCAAGGTACTGATTTAACGATGGGGTCCCCTGAATCGTTGAACCCTTAGTACCTGGTTCGCTGTTTTGAGTGTGTACACATACGCCGAGTAAATATAACGTACTCTGCATGCCACAAGGGCCATGCTCATCTGGCGCTTGCCTGGTCAACCAGGCTGTTGCTCCTGGAGGCCCGCTGCCCCACGTATCCATCACGGCCTGTTTGATCTGGCATCTGGCAAAGACACTTGTCCAGTTTTCTCTTGAAGATTTCTACACTTGTTCCACCCGTATTTCTGGTGTCTTCTGGTAAAATGTTGAAGAGAGTGTGCAACAGACAAGCGTAGTAGTAATAGCAGCAGCAGCAACAACACTCACAGCAAGAGGCATTCTTGAGCCTCCCCACCGCTCGGGCCTCGGCCCAAAGCTGGAGTGTGGCTCGAAAAGGATCCTTTAGTGTTTGCTGCCTTTGCACCTCCTGACATCGTCTATATAGCTGCCACACCCTTCGAGCCCAGTGTGGGCGGGGAATGGGGCTAGGCCTGGAGACAGTTAATTCTAAAAGACATTCCAAAAGACGAGGGGGTACTTGTATCTCCTTTCATGGCAGACATTGGCCTGAGACACTCCCTCGACAGGGAGCCAAGGCTGGGCCACCTCTTAGAAAAGGCCCGGGCCGGGCGATTATACCGGCGAATCTAGAACAGAAAGTTAAAATGTTGAATAATCTGGGGCCACAAACGTTGACATATTGTGTGCACTGTACCCCTGCTCCTCACTGGGTTTATTTTGCACTTCCTCCCATATCTTCCTCTTCAGCATGTTATGGCAGTGTGCAGATTTGGGACCAGGCCCTCGAGTACTTTCCAGGTATATATTATCATGTACTTCTCTCTCCTCCGCTCCAGTGAGTACATGTTCAAGACTTTAAGGCGTTCCCAGTAATTTAAGTGCTTTACTGGCTGTGCATGCCGTAAAGGATGTGTATTTATTCCAACTCTTGACAGGGGCCGTCAGCACTGAACAATATTCCAAATGAGGAAGTACTAGAGATTTTAAGTGTCACCACTGGCGTTATTTCCTTTGATTAAAAGGTTTTCAATACCCACCCCGTCATCCTCCTGGCTGTTTTACTGTTCTTAAAAAAAAAGGTCAGCTAATATAATTATTCCCACGTCTTTTGCGTGTTCCTTTTATTCTGTTTAGTGATCCTTCTGAGTTTTGTACACTGTGTTCCTTTGAGACCTCATTCTTTCCATACCTAAGTAGTTGGAACTTAACACCACTGGAAGTCATGATGTTCTCCACTGCCCACTGGAAAACAGTGCTTATGTCTTCCTGTAATTTTTCAGTGTCTTCTACCGAAGTGACTTTCAAGCTTATTTTAGTGTGATCTGCAAATGATACAAAACTGTGACGGGTGTTTTTTATCTGTCCGCTATGTCTGTCCCCTCTAACAGTCTCTCTGTCCCCTCTGCTAGCAGTCTCTCTGTCCCCTCTGCTAGCAGTTTCTCTGTCCCCTCTGCTAGCAGTCTCTCTGTCCCCTTTGCTAGTAGTGTCCCCTCTGTTAGCAGTCTGTCCCCTCTGTTAACAGTCTCTCTGTCCCCTCTGCTAGCAGTGTCCCCTCTACTAGCAGTGTCCCCTCTGCTAGCAGTGTCCCCTCTGCTAGCAGTCCATCCATCTTCACAGCTTCTTCCCTCTAGTTACCTTAAAAAATTCATACATTTCACTTTGTCATTACTCTCTTTTGACGCTGCCTGCACCTGGTGGTGGTGGTGCTGCCAGCACTTGGTGGTGGTGCTGCCTGCACGTGGTGGTGGTGCTGCCTGCACCTGGTGGTGGTGCTGCCTGCACCTGGTGGTGGTGCTGCCTGCACCTGGTGGTGGTGCTGCCTGCACCTGGTGGTGGTGCTGCCTGCACCTGGTGGTGGTGCTGCCTGCACCTGGTGGTGGTGCTGCCTGCACCTGGTGGTGGTGCTGCCTGCACCTGGTGGTGTGGTGGTGGGGGCTGCCAGCACTTGGTGGTGGTGCTGCCTGCACCTGGTGGTGGTGCTGCCTGCACCTGGTGGCGGTGCTGCCTGCACCTGGTGGCGGTGCTGCCTGCACCTGATGGTGGTGCTGCCTGCACCTGGTGGTGGTGCTGCCTGCACCTGGTGGTGGTGGTGCTGGCTGCACCTGGTGGTGGTAGTGGTGGCGATGCTGCCTGCACCTGGTGATGGTAGTGCTGCTGCCTGCACCTGGTGGTGGTAGTGCTGCTGACTGCACCTGGTGGTGGTAGTGCTGCTGCCTGCACCTGGTGGTGGTAGTGCTGCTGCCTGCACCTGGTGGTGGTAGTGCTGCTGCCTGCACCTGGTGGTGGTGGTGCTGCCAGCACTTGGTGGTGGTGCTGCCTGCACCTGGTGGTGGTGCTGCCTGCACCAGGTGGTGGTGCTGCCTGCACCTGGTGGTGGTGCTGCCTGCACCTGGTGGTGGTGGTGGTGGTGCTGCCTGCACCTGGTGGTGGTGCTGCCTGCACCTGGTGGTGGTGCTGCCTGCACCTGGTGGTGGTGGTGCCTGCACCTGGTGGTGGTGCTGCCTGCACCTGGTGGTGGTGCTGCCTGCACCTGGTGGTGGTGCTGCCTGCACCTGGTGGTGGTGGTGCTGGCTGCACCTGGTGGTGGTAGTGGTGGCGATGCTGCCTGCACCTGGTGATGGTAGTGCTGCTGCCTGCACCTGGTGGTGGTAGTGCTGCTGACTGCACCTGGTGGTGGTAGTGCTGCTGCCTGCACCTGCTGGTGGTGGTGGTGCTGCTTTCACTTGGTGGTGCTGCTTACACCAGCTCTAGAGATACCAGACAAGGAGAGGTCTGTCCAGGTGAGCTAATTAATCTCTGGGCTTCAAGTAATTAAGACGACCCACACCTGTGTCAGCTGGTCCAGCTGGCCCAGAGGGTGTCAGGTGGCCCAGCTGGCCCAGAGGGTTTCAGGTGGCCCAGATAGCCCAAAGGGTGTCAGTTGGCCCAGCTGGACCAGAGGGTGTCAGATGACTTAACTGGTCCAGAGGGTGTCAAATGGCCCAGTTGGCCCAGAGGGTGTCAGGTGGTCCAGCTAGCCCAGGGGGTGTCAGGTGGTCCAGCTAACACAGAGGGTGTCAGGTGGTCCAGCTGGCACAGAGGGTGTCAGGTGGTCCAGCTGACACAGAGAGTGTCAGGTGGTCCAGCTGACACAGAGGGTGTCAGGTGGTCCAGCTAACACAGAGTGTCAGGTGGTCCAGCTGGCACAGAGGGTGTCAGGTGGTCCAGCTGACACAGAGAGTGTCAGGTGGTCCAGCTAACACAGAGAGTGTCAGGTGGTCCAGCTGGCACAGAGGGTGTCAGGTGGTCCAGCTGGCACAGAGGGTGTCAGGTGGTCCAGCTGACACAGAGGGTGTCAGGTGGTCCAGCTAACACAGAGAGTGTCAGGTGGTCCAGCTGACACAGAGGATGTCAGCTGGTCCAGCTGGCACAGAGGGTGTCAGGTGGTCCAGCTGACACAGAGGATGTCAGTGGTCCAGCTGGCACAGAGGGTGTCAGCTGGTCCAGCTGGCACAGAGAGTGTCAGGTGGTCCAGCTGACACAGAGGGTGTCAGGTGGTACAGCTAACACAGAGAGTGTCAGGTGGTCCAGCTGACACAGAGGATGTCAGCTGGTCCAGCTGGCACAGAGGGTGTCAGGTGGTCCAGCTGACACAGAGGATGTCAGCTGGTCCAGCTGGCACAGAGGGTGTCAGCTGGTCCAGCTGGCACAGAGAGTGTCAGGTGGTCCAGCTGACACAGAGGGTGTCAGGTGGTCCAGCTAACACAGAGAGTGTCAGGTGGTCCAGCTGACACAGAGGATGTCAGCTGGTCCAGCTGGCACAGAGGGTGTCAGGTGGTCCAGCTAACACAGAGTGTCAGGTGGTCCAGCTGACACAGAGGATGTCAGCTGGTCCAGCTGGCACAGAGGGTGTCAGGTGGTCCAGCTGGCACAGAGGGTGTCAGGTGGTCCAGCTGGTACAGAGGGTGTCAGGTGGTCCAGCTGGCACAGAGGGTGTCAGGTGGTCCAGCTGACACAGAGGGTGTCAGGTGGTCCAGCTGGCACAGAGGGTGTCAGGTGGTCCAGCTGACACAGAGGGTGTCAGGTGGTCCAGCTGGTACAGAGAATGTCAGGAAACTGAACAAATAAGAGAAAATCAACTATAAAAACCAAACCCCCCCCCCAAAAAAAAAATAAGAATAATAAAAATAGAAAGCAGAGAAAAAGTCTACTGGGCGTTCATTATTATATTCTGACTGTAAAATAATGGATTTTTTATCAAAAATATTTTAATTTTAGTGGTAAGACGGAAATAACCAAAAAAATCGTAAATTATCATCAGTTTCGATTAAAAGTTTGAAGACTCGACCCTAACGGTAGGGGGAGGGGGGAGGGGGGGTGAGTGAGAGAGAGAGAGAGAGAGGAGAGAAGAGAGAGAGAGAGAGAGAGAGAGAGAGAGAGAGAGAGAGAGAGAGAGAGAGAGAGAGAGAGAGAGAGAGAGAGAGAGAGAGAGAGAGAGAGATTGTTGCCAGCTGAGTGGTACTGGATCAACTGGACAACACAGTAAATAATGTCATGTGTATAGTGTGGTCAGGGGCTTCACTATGTTGGTATATGACACAACATGGAGCGATTCATTCAACTGTCTATTTGTTCTAATAGACTTGCTCAGGTGTTCTCTTCTTTCAATGACATTAATCTGATGTTTAGCGTATGTTTAAATTTGGTCCTTATGGATGATTATCGTTTGATTTTGTTCAGTGACTGATAATGGAGTGAGTTAACCCCAAAACTGATCGTGATGCATCAAGTAGAAATTCCGGTTTACTTCGTCATTACAAGATTCGGTTTCCCAAGGAACTCCTCAGTCACTCGATATATATAATATATATTATATATATATATATATATATATATTATATATATATATATATATATATATATATATATATATATATATACACACATATATATATATATATATATATATATATATATATATATATATATATATACACATATATATATATATGTGTGTGTGTGTGTGTCCTATGAAAAAGCCTTGGTCAAATTGGACTTTGCCAATGCTTTCAACTCAGTCAGAAGGGATGCTGCTCTCCAAGCAGTTTATAGAAACTTCCCTTCCCTTTATCCCTTCATAGAATCGTGTTATAGTGTGACTTCCAAACTATTGTTTGGGGACCATGAAATTGACTCGTGTGAGGGCGTGCAACAGGGGGACCCTCTCGCCCCCTTTCTATTTTGTTTGGTCATCAAGAAAGTCACGGAGGCACTTTCCAGCGAGCTCAATATCTGGTTCCTGGACGACGGT
This sequence comes from Cherax quadricarinatus, assembly GCF_026875155.1. Lineage (NCBI taxonomy): Eukaryota > Metazoa > Arthropoda > Malacostraca > Decapoda > Parastacidae > Cherax > Cherax quadricarinatus. Next base: position 9,369,552 of record NC_069469.1, on the reverse strand, counting down.
ACCCTAGCTGGCACAACAGAATCTCTCCTAGAGGACATCAGTAAATAAATTAAAGACATGGGAGAAAGCCTGGGCCTTTTTTTAAACCCCACCAAATGTGAAATAGTTTCTACCAATCAACAGATGATCCAGAATATTAGTGCCGTTTTACCAGGAGCACGAGCCAATGATCCAGCCAATAGCACTCTCCTCGGTGCTCCTCTTGGGTCCAATGCCATCGATCTGATCCTAGGAAAAAAAGTCTCAGACCTCCGGACGATGGAAAGCAGGATGAAAGACATTGACACACACGATGCCTTCTACCTACTCACCAGGTGCCTGTCAACCCCAAAACTTACCTATTTTCTGAGATGCTCCCCAGCCTTCAGCAGTCCAAAACTCAAGGAATATGACTCTCTCCTGAAGGCCATGGTAGAGAGTGTATTGAATCTTTCTCTTGACGATGGACAGTGGTTGCAAGCCTCACTTCCGGTCAGGCTTGGAGGGCTAGGAGTACGCAGATCCTCCCAGATTGCTCTACCAGCTTTCCTATCCTCTTCCATTGCATCAAACGAGTTGATAAGACAAATTCTTCCTGACACCCTCAGTGACTCAGCAGGAATAGAAGACCCTAGCTATGCCGGTGCTATCACCGAATGGGAGACTCTTGCTGCTCCAGCACCAAACCCTAGTGCAGCACTGGCTCACAGTCAAGCTGGGATGGCCCAATTGCTGAAAAGGTGCTTGCCAACATGCTCAGGGCTGCAACATCAGATAGGGAGATTGCCCGTCTCCAGGCTGTGAGTGCACCTCACTCCGGGGACTTCCTCCAAACAGTTCCCATATCGGCCATGGGAACGCGACTCGACCCTAAGACCCTCCGTATTGCAGTGGCTCTGCGCCTTGCTGCGCCAATTCACACAATATATGTGTATTTGCGGCGAAGTGCAAGCAGACCAATACGGTCTACATGGTCTTAACTGTTCCAAAACTAAGGGCTGGCATGCAAGACACAATGAGGTCAACGACATCATTAAGAGAACCCTTGCTACAGCTGGATGCCCTGCCGAGAGGGAGCCACGATCACTTGCAGCAAACAATACCCACAACCAAGCAAACCGCCCCGACGGGATCACCATCTATCCTTGGAAGAATGGCAAGCTCTTAGCATGGGACTATACCTGTGTGTCCACACTGGCTAACACCTATATCCATCACAGTGTGGGGCGACAGGGAGGAGCTGCTGACCACAGGGAGGAGTACAAGATCAGCAAGTACAGGGACATTAGCCAACAGTATCACTTTGTCCCAGTGGGATCAGAGACCTTGGGATCATGGGGAAAAAATGCCACACGTTTCCTTAAAGAATTGGGTTCCAGACTCATCGACACCACCAGGGACCCAAGGGCACCCACTTTCATGTTCCAGCGCCTCAGCATCGCCATCCAGAGGGGAAATGCTTGCTGCATACTTGGCTCACGTCCAGCCTCGGAGGAGCTGGAGGAAATCCATGATCTTTGATACATTGTGCCATTGTATTCATGTTTATGTTTTTTTCTGTAAATGTATTTTGTTTATTAATAAATGTTCACATAGAATAAAAAATATATAGGGGGTGGTAGGAGAAGCAAATATTCAAATAGCTCCGGGGAGAACCTTGAGTTTTCCCTGAGGTACGTTTAGTGTCTTCTCTGAGGATGAGGGTCCCCATTCCAGCTATAGAGGTGGTACTTCCCTATATATATATATATATATATATATATATATATATATATATATATATATATATATATATATATATATATATATATATATATATTTTATAGACAGGCGAACAGCAAGCCACGTAGAGTGGAAATCTTCAGCTCAAGTATTTTTTACACTTGTCAGTGCATCATCAGCAGCTGTGCAATGTTGCAAGAGTAGCAACAGGAGAAATTACGGGAAGTTCTCTCAGGGTAGCATGGGTGACACCAGCCACATCTTCTCTCAAAGTATGAGGCGCACTGGTCCGTTTCACTCCCGCCCAGCCACCCTCCATGCCCCTTTCCATATGGGGAAGGGTAGACGAGGGCCTCCAAGTTTACAGAAAGCGGAAAACAGAAAAAAATACGATATGTAATAGCCAGCTCTAAGCTTTTTCTAATCGCTGCCAAAAAGTCATGTGGCATAAGAGGTTATGTTGCAATAGTGAATAATACACATACAGAATGATGTTATTGTGCGTAAACCTTCTAATTAATAAAAGAACAGAATGTGCTCATTTGTCAGCTTAAAATACCTTACGTCACGGTAAGTTCTAGAATGTTCCAGGAAATACTAGGAAATACATCATATATTCATAAATACTGCCAATCAATATCCTTAGTACCGATTATTATGTTTGTATAATTTACGAATCTTCCATAGTATTCCAATTATTCTTTAAGACATACTAACTAGGCATTCATGAATATTTCGGATATCCTTTATTACCACTAACATCCTAACTCTGTAATCCACTAAGCTAGTTGCAACCACCATGTTGAAATCAACCATATATACCTTTATACAGTTGTACCAAGATGGGTTTAGCACCCCAACAGAAATAAGTCACTTTGTCTGACTTTTCTTGGTTATCTTAGTTAATCTACACTACACATGTGCTGCTTGTATCATATGTAACTATTTATGTGTACCTATACCTGAATAAACTTACTTGCTTGATTACTACTAATGGTTATATATTATATCGATCATGTTGTAATCACTGACTGCAGCCACTTAACCTTGTGTATCTGTAAACACACGATACCCTTATGCAGTTGTAGCCACACGTGTTATATATTATACCAACGTTCACGATAGGCGTAGCATGACGTCCAGTGTGGAGAAGAATGGTCTAACGTCAATAGAACCTCGCGAGACCCCCTGGCCTAATGAGCAGCCCTGGGATTTTGTATAGCAATGATGTTTAAGACTGTGCGCAACAGACTCAACTAAACAGATATCGAGTTTGCCCAACCCATAATTTGAGTTATATATGGCATTCTTATCATGTTTCAAGAGCGAGGATTCAATTATGTTTCTTTCCTTGACGGAACTGCTGGGTACAATGATCTGGGCAACAGCCCACCCCGGTGGGTGATTACAAGAACTGACATGGTTAAAGGTAGCATTCGACTCCTGTCTCGTCCTGATTTGAGTACTGGTGTTGAGATAATCTGGTTTCCAGATGTTTATCGATATGACCGATATATGATACAGGGCAGAGAGTACATGGGACCTGGTAAACACTACCCACATTATTAGATGGTGTTTTTTAATCAACCTGTTTCACTGTCCCAGTGCTTTTGAAGGCAAAGTTTATTTTGAACATTTTAGTGCCTTATGCAAGCTGACCAAATTCTCATTGCAGGGTAAAACAATACATATTTCTTAGCAGGCATTTCCTTAGGTCAGGACCTCAACAATATCCCTGAGATATCTCGGTTTTGTGGCTGTGTTAAATATCTTATTGATTTCATCATCTAAATACTCCAGACTACAGATACGCAAAACTCTCAGGAAGACTGTAGGGAAAACGCTCCTTTTAACCATAGACTCATGATTGGAATAATCATGAATGTATGACTACACATTATTGAACTTCCTGTAAACTGTAAATTTGAATCTTCTGTCAACACGATGGATTAAAACATCTAGGAAAGGTAAAGTGTTTGTCTATTTCATGCTTTGTTGTAAACTTAATGGTAGGTACTAGAACACTGAATCTAGGTAGGAACTCATCAATATTGTGATCTCTAGGCCAAAGGCAAAGTTCATTATCTACGTATCAGAGCCACCAAGCTTTATTTGGGGGAATATCTTTAAGGAGTCTAGTCTCATAGTATTCCATACATAGGTTGCTGAGGGGATTTCTCATGGCCACGCCTAGTTTTTGAGCATAGTATTTGCCTTCAAACACAAACTTGCAGTCGGTAACAGAAAGTTTAATCAGTTCAATAATCATATTCTTAGGGCAGGATATTCAGTTCAATAATTATATTTGTAGAGTAAACAAGTCAGGGACAGGGACTCTGATACACAATGCTGTCATATAAAACTCACATGGGTAAAGTCATGTGAAACATTTCTGGAGCCTCTCACTAACCCCAACATTATTTTTAATATGCGCCTCCGAGATCCTACCGACCATGGGAGTTAAAAGTTTAATCAACCATTTAGATAGGTTATATGCTGCCGAGCCGACTGAACTTATAATAGGACGAACTGAGTTCCCTGGTTTATGAGTCTTAATTAACCCATAAAGATACGGTAGAGCTGTGGACCTCGCTGACAGGTGTTTAATTAATTCATCATTCCCCTTCAATAACGCTTTAAGACGTTTATTAAGATGGCTATTGACCTGGTCACTGAGGTTCTTAATGAGTGATTCATACGTTTCATTATCACTTAATAAATGGTTTATTTTACCTGAATATTCAGTTTTATCTAAAATGACAAATACATCAGATTTATCGCCTCTCCAGAGAGACTTAAGTCACACTACACACACATGTACAAGCATATATATACACATCCCTCTGTGTTTTCTTCTATTTTCTTTATAGTTCTTGTTCTTGTTTATTTCCTCTTATCTCCATGGGGAAGTGGAACAGAATTCTTCCTCCGTAAGCCATGCGTGTTGTAAGAGGCGACTAAAATGCCGGGAGCAAGGGCCTAGTAACCCCTTCTGTATAAATTACTAAATTTAAAGAGAGAAACTTTCGTTTTTCTTTGTGGGCCACCCTGCCTCGGTGGGATACGGTCGGTTTGTTGAATTATATATATATATATATATATATATATATATATATATATATATTATATATATTATATATATATATATATAAAATATATATATATATATATACATACATAGGGAGGTACCACCTCTGGAACTGTGCTGGGAACCCTCATCCTCAGAGAAAAGAATAAACTTACTTCAGAGAAAACCCAAGGTTCTCCCTGGAGCTGTTTGAATATTGTCTTCTCCTACCACCCCCTATATTCTATGCAGACTTTATTTAAAGACAAAATACATTGACAAAAATACAAATGGAAATAAGTCTGTCCGAATTTTCTGGGTTATCCTAGGTTCTCTACACATATGCTGCTATGTATGATAATCTATGTAACTGTATTTTTGTATACCTGAATAAACTTACTTATAATATCTCAGAGCTACATCTCGAATACTTCGTCCAGCTCCCCGGCGGTGGGATGCGTGACCAGAATGCTGCAGGCATTTCCTCTCTGGATCGCAACACAGTCTCTGTGATGAGTTTTTCACTCAGCTCTTTGAAGAACTTTAGAGCACACTTGCCCATGCTCCAAGGGCCTCCGACCCTATTGGGATGAGGTTATAGTAGGGTAGAGGTCTTCATATTTGCGGGTCTTCTGGGTCTCCCTGTAGCTGGCAGCTCCACCCCATCAGCTTCGGAGTATGGCAAGTAGGTGTCTGCCAATGTGGCGGCACAGGTGTAGTCCCAAACAATCTACTTACCATCCTTCCAGGGTAGCATAGTGGCTCCATCAGGACGCTTTTGACTTCTGTTTAAATGTTTAAATGTCCTGGGGTACTCGAATGTTCTATTGAGGTACTCAGAAGTATCTCTTCCTAAATACTGTATACTATTCTTCTCAGTGTCGGTTAATACGTGACAAGCGCATAAGATTACGAGATAACATAAGGAGAGGTTAAATGATATTAGTAGAAATTAGAAATTTAGATCATAGAAATATTATCGGAAAGGCATAGTAGATTCCTAAGTCAGACGTATTAACCGACACTGAGAAGAATGGTAGACAGTATTTAGGAAGAGATACTTCTGAGTACCTCAATAGAACATTTTAATACCAGGACATTTAAACGGACAAAGAGGACATTCCATTTCTTTCTTTTATTTAAAAAGGTTACACATAATAGCAATCCATCCAACGAGAAATGTATGTTCTTAAACCACATGACCTGTTATAAACGACTAGAAAATGCTTGGGGCTGGCTATTATATCTTATAATTTCATACTTGACATCTCAGAAACCCTCCTACCCTATATGGGGAGTAGGGGGATGGCGGTAGGGTGGGGATGGTCCCGACCGCTGACCATATTCTAAGGTAAGCGAAAATCCTATGTCCTCGGATCACGGTACAACACCTAGCTCTGCTGGGTGCGTGATTCTTGTAGGATTGTATGGTCCCGTGGGTTAGTGCGTCGTGAATTTTCGCTCACCATGAAGCGGGCTAAAGCAACACGAGTTCGATTCCCCGGCTAGTCGCAGTGTTGTCACTGATTAAATACTACTCGTTCGTGGTTACAATATATATATATATATATATATATATATATATATATATATATATATATTATATATATATATATATATATATATATATATATATTAATGTGTGTGTGTGTGTGTGTGTGTGTGTGTGAGAGAGAGAGAGAGAGAGGGAGAGAGAGAGAGAGAGAGAGAGAAGAGAGGAGAAGAGAGAGAGAAGAGAGAGAGAGAGAGAGAGAGAGAGAGAGAGAGAGAGAGAGAGAGAGAGAGACGAACAGTACCTGAAGGTATTAGTAACAAAGCTTCGAGGTAAAGTTATGCCGTCACTTGTGTGTCAAAGTTTACAAGTAAATCATGGTAAGCAATGTCAAATGTATTTAAAAACATCAAAGTAATGTTTAGGAAAGCAAAGTACTCAGCAAGGTAGTTTACGACCATATTCTTCGAGGGAGCTTCCTTGATACTACTGAGGGAGATTTTTAAATCTCCCTTTCTTGGATCGAAGCTGGCTGCCTCCCTATTAGCAGGTGGTGTGTACAATCCCTGCGGGTATAGCGCTTCACTGTGGATAAGATAACATTAATGAGGAAATTGTCAGTGTTTAAC
>NC_069469.1:9182598-9362163 GCF_026875155.1 Cherax quadricarinatus | reverse complement strand
AACCCACAACAAAAAAACCAAAAACCAACAAACACAAAAAAAACACAAAAAAACAAAAACAAAACACAAACAACACACACAAAATACACACACAACCACACCAACACAACAACCAAAACACACACAAAAACACACACACAACACAACCAACAATTACAACACACCACAAAACAAAACAACAAACACCAACCACACAAACACCACACACACACAACCACACACACAACACACAAACAACCCACACACACCACCCACACCACACAACACACACACACACCACACACAAAACAACACACACACACAAAACACACACACAACAACACACACACAACAACAACATCACACAACACAACACACACAACACACCACCACACACACCACACAACACACACACAAACAACACCACAACACACACACACACACACACACACACAACACACAAACACAACACACAACACACACAACACAACACAACACAACACACAACACACACACAACCAACACACACACACACACACACACACACACCACACACACACAACACACAACACACACACAACAACAACAACACACAACACACACACAACACACACACAAACACACACAACACACACAACAACACACACACAACACACACACACAACACACCACACACACAACACAACAACACACACACACACACACACAACACCACACAACACACACACACACACAAAACACACACAAACACACACAACACAAACACAACACACACACATACAACACACCAAACACAACACACACACAACAACACACACACACAACAAACACACACACACACACAACACACACAACACACACAACACACACAACACACAACACACAAAAACACACAACACAAAAAACACACACACAAACCCCACAAACACACCACACCAACCAACCAACACACACAACACAAAACACACCACCACACACCCACACAAAACCACAACACACAAAAAAACACCCCCAAACCCCCAAAACACACACCCCCCACAACCCCAACAAAACACCAAAAAAAAACACACACACAAAACCCCAACACCACACACAACCACACACAAAAACACAACACAACCACAAAACACACACAAAAACACCAACCCCACCAACAACACACACCAAACCCCCACAACACACACACACAACACAAACACACCCACCACACCAACACACACCACCAAAACACCACACACACACACACACAACACACCACACCAAACACACACCCCAACACAACACAACACAACACACACCACACACACACACAACAAAACACCCAAACAACAACACCAACACAACCAAAACACCACAAAACACAACACACACACACACAACCCCACACACAAAAAAAACAAAAAACACACAACAACACACACACACAACACAAACACACACAAAAAAACCCCCCACACAACACAAAAACACACAAAACACAAAACCCCAAAAAACCACACCAAAAACACAAACACCCACAACAAAAAAAACACAACACACACAACACAACACACACAACACCAACCCAAAACACACAACACACACAACACAACAAAACCACACCACACACACACACAACACACAACCACCCCACACAACCACACACACAAACACAAAACACACACACCAACACACAACACACACACACAACACACACCCAAACCCACACCACACAACACACACACCACACACAACACCCCACACACACACCACCACAACACACACACACACAAACACACACACACACACACACAACACACACCAACACACACCCACAAACCCCAAAACACAACAACACACACACACACCCCAAAACACAACACACAAAAACACACAACACAACAACAAACACACACAAAACACACCACAAACACAACACACACAACACACACAACACACACACAACACACACACAACACACACACACACACACACACACACACACACACACAAACACACACACACACACAAACACACACAACACACCACACCACAGCCCACAACACACAACACAACACACACACACACAACACACACACAACACACACAACCCACACACAACACACACAACCCACACACAACACAACACACCAACACACACAACCCACACACACACACACACAAACCACACACACACACACACAGACACACACACACACACACACACAACACACACACACACAACACACACACAACACACACACAACACACACACAATACACACACAACACAAACAACAACACACACACCTGTATTGCTTCGTTGATAAATATTAAACTAATGGAAAAACTCATTAGAGACAAGTGGATAAAACACCTGAGGAACAAACACTGAACTAGCAAACACTGAACTAGCAAACACTGAACTAGCAAGCACTGAACTAGCAAACACTGAACTAGCAAGCACTGAACTAGCAAGCACTGAACTAGCAAGCACTGAACTAGCAAGCACTGAACTAGCAAACACTGAACTAGCAAACACTGAACTAGCAAGCACTGAACTAGCAAACACTGAACCAGCAAGCACTGAACTAGCAAGCACTGAACCAGCAAGCACTGAACTAGCAAACACTGAACTAGCAAGCACTTAACTAGCAAACACTGAGCTAGCAAGCACTGAGCCAGCAAACACTGAACTAGCAAACAATGAACTAGCAAACACTGAACTAGCAAGGTACTTCGTTTCTGGCTCCGCATTCATGTATATTAAATCTTAAAAAACTTATGAAAACGCCGGGGAAATGGTTCAAGAAACAAAGAGGTAAGTAGAGTGTATTTACCTGGATTTTAAGAAAGATTCTGATAAACGAAGAATAAAAGTCATGCTGTTAGAGTGTTTGTCTGTGATGGAAATGTCGACAGTGATGAGAGGAAGTGATACCCTGGAGAAGCGTGACCAGTAGGGTACGTGACGAGGTGTTAGAGTGGGCGCCTGTGAGGAGCGGAGGTCCACAGGTGTCAGTCCCAGGGCCAGTGCTGTTTCTGGTATGTGTGAATGACATGGTGGAACGATTGTGAGGTGTCCCAGTTTGCAGACGATGGGAAGCTAATGCGAAGAATTCAAGTGGATGAGGATCAGGTGGGACTACAAAGGGATCTGGACAGGCTGCAAGCCTGGTCCAACAACTGACTCCGAATACAGTCATGAAGACCTGGCAAGATGAAAGAAGATAGAGTACATGATAGGGGGCCAAAGACTGCAAACTCCACTCAAAGAAAAGGATCTTGGGGTGAGTATTATATAGCGCATAAGCCGCACATCAACCAAATAACTGCTGCAGCATATGGGCGCCTGGCAAACTTAAGAATATCGTTTCGACACCTAAGTAAGGAATCATTTAAGACTCTGTACACCGTTTATGTCAGGCACATACCGAAGTATGCAGCACCAGTATGGAACCCACACCTGGTCAAACACGTCAAGAAATTAGAGAAAATGCAAATGTTTGCAACAAGACTAGTCCCGGAGCTAAGGAGTATGTCCTACGAGGAGAGGTAAGGGAAATCAACCTGACAACACTGGAAGACAGGAGAGATAGGGGGGATATTATAACGACACACAAAATACTCCCTGACAAGGTGGATAGGGACAGGATGTTTCAGAGCTGGGACACAAGGGGATCCAACTTGAAGTTGAAAACTCAGTTGAGTTTCAGGCATGTTAGGAAGTATTTCGTCAGCCACAGAGTTGTCAGGAAGTGGAACAATCTGGAGAGGGATGTAGTGGAGGCAGGATGCATACACAGCTTTAAGAATAGATACGACAAAGCTCATGGAGCAGGGAGAGAATGGACCTAGTATCGACCAGTGAAGAGGCGGAGCCAGGAGCTATGACTCGACCACTATAACGACATATAGGTGAGTACACACACACACACGCACACACACACACACACACACACACACACACACACACACACACACACATTTAAGAAAGGAAACAGAAACGAGGCACTAAACTACAGACCTGTGTCTCTGACATGTATCGTGTGCAAAGTCATGGAGAAGATTATCAGGAGGAGAGTGGTCGAACACCTGGAAAGAAACAAGATTATAAATGAAAACCAGCATGGGTTCATGGAAGGCAAATCCTGTATCACAAACCTCCTGGAGTTTTATGACAAGGTAACAGAAGTAAGACACGAGAGAGAGGGGTGGGTAGATTGCGTTTTCCTAGACTGCAGGAAGGCCTTTGACACAGTTCCCCACAAGAGACTAGTGCAGAAGCTGGAGGATCAGGCGCATGTAGGGAGGGCACTGCAATGGATAAGGGAATACCTGACAGGGAGGCAGCAACGAGTCATGGTACGTGAAGAGGTATCACAGTGGACGCCTGTTACGAGCGGGGTCCCACAGGGGTCAGTTTTAGGACCAGTGCTATTTTTGATATATGTGGACGACATGATGGAAGGAATAGATTCTGAAGTGTCCCTGTTCGCAGATGACGTGAAGTTGATGAGAAGAATTAAATCGGACGAGGATGAGGCAGGACTGCAAAGAGACCTGGACAGGCTGGACATGTGGTCCAGTAACTGGCTTCTCGAATTCAATCCAGCCAAATGCAAAGTCATGAAGATTGGGGAGAGGCAAAGAAGACCGCAGACAGAGTATAGGCTAGGTGGACAAAGACTACAGACCTCACTCAGGGAGAAAGACCTTGGGGTGACCATAACACCGAGCACATCACCAGAGGCACACATCAACCAAATAACTGCTGCAGCATACGGGCGCCTGGCAAACCTGAGAATAGCGTTCCGATACCTTAATAAGGAATCGTTCAAGACACTGTACACTGTGTATGTTAGGCCCATACTGGAGTATGCAGCACCAGTCTGGAACCCACACCTGGTCAAGCACGTCAAGAAGTTAGAGAAAGTACAAAGGTTTGCAACAAGGCTAGTCCCAGAGCTCAAGGGAATGTCGTACGAGGAAAGGTTAAGGGAAATCGGACTGACGACACTGGAGGACAGAAGGGTCATGGGAGACATGATAACGACATACAAGATACTGCGGGGAATAGACAAGGTGGACAGAGATAGGATGTTCCAGAGAGGGGACACAGGGACAAGGGGTCACAATTGGAAGCTGAAGACTCAGACGAGTCACAGGGACGTTAGGAAGTATTTCTTCAGTCATAGAGTTGTCAGCAAGTGGAATATCCTAGCAAGTGAAGTAGTGGAGGCAGGAACCATACATAGTTTTAAGAAGAGGTATGACAAAGCTCAGGAAGCAGAGAGAGAGAGGACCCAGTAGCGATCAGTGAAGAGGCGGGGCCAGGAGCCGAGTCTCGACCCCTGCAACCACAATTAGGTGAGTACAATTAGGTGAGTGCACACACACACACACACACACACACACAACACACACACACACACACACACACACACACATAAGGAATTAATTAGTGAAGACGAGACGCTACGAGCATAACTGTGCTGCTATAGTTACAAAGTGGTCATCAGAAATAAGTAATAAGAGTGGCTGGCACACAGTCATAAACACACAAGGGTCTCATAACAAGGTGGGAAGCACCATCAGCATCGCTCAGGAACATTCTCAACCACCTCTTTCCCGCTTAGGCAAACTTGGGTCAACGTGATGGATGACCTTTGACCTCGGACTCATCTACCAAAAATTAATACGCGCTCTCTTTCTCTGCCAACTTATCTGGAAATTTGTAGGAAATTGCACCGAGATTCGAAATTAATTAACGTAATTTTTGTGTATACTCGAAATTTTTACAAAAGTATCTTTGACATTTTCAAATTCTGTCGCCCGGTTTGGAAATTTAGATTTATTCCAACTGCAGATATTTTTATTTCAGACTCTTCGATAAAATGTGTTGATTTAAGGATAATCTAAACACGTTCAAGTGTCAGAAAAATCTACTGACATTAAAGAGGTAAAAAGGGAACATGTAAAGTGTTTCCGTGATATACTGAATCAGTGACATCCTCAGGGAACGTAGCCAAGAAAATGAACAATTGATGATACACACACACACACACACACACACACACACACACACACACACATACACACACACACACACACACACACACACACACACACACACACACACACACACAAGTCGTTTCTAAAATTTTCTCTTATAAATTTAAAGATATATTTTCTCAATAATGTTACTGTAAAAAAAAATATAATTTTGCACCAAAAGAATCTTAGAAAACTTACCTAACCTTATTATAACAAGCGCAATTTATTTTAGCCTAATCCAACTAAATATATTTTAGATACGTTTACAATAATTTAATACTAACCAAAAACAGTGAAATATATTTTTTTCGTTAGGTTCAGAATGATTTTTGCAAAATTATTGCATACACAAATTTTCGCTTGTCTTATATGGCAAGATGAACGTTGCTATTTAAGCCAAGATCGCAAGTTTTACATATTCGGCACGACATTAACGAGCGCTCTGGCATGCATATATATATATATATATTATTGTGACCACGAACGAGTGGTATTGATCAATAACAACACTGCACTAGCCAAGGACTCGAACCCATGCTGCTTTGGCCTGCCTCATGGTGGGCGAAAACACATGACGCCCTTATCCACTGGACCATACGATCCTTAAGAGTAGCGCATCCAGCGGAACTGAATGTTGTACTCGCTACCCAAAGCAGGATGGGTTCGAGTCCTTGGCTAGTGCAGTGTTGTTATCGATCAATACCACTCGTTCGTGGTCACAATAATATAAATACTGCTCGTTGAACTAGTACACCAAACAGGGACTAGAATGAAATTAGCCTAGAGTCATCCACGCCATCGTGTGTCCTTGGGTAGCGAGTACAACATCTAGTTCCGCTGGATGCCCTATTCTTAAGGATCGTATGGTTCAGTGGATAAGGGCGTCATGTGTTTTCGCCCACCATGAGGCAGGCCAAAGCAGCATGGGTTCAAGTCCTTGGCTAGTCGCAGTGTTGCTATAATTATATATATATATATATATATATTATATATATTATATATATATATATATATATAATATATATATATATATATATATATATATATGCATGCCAGAGCGCTCGTTAATCGTCAGTCTGCAGACACTCTCGTTATCCTACAGACTTCCTCGTCACCCTCTAGACTTCCTCGTCACCCTCTAGACTTCCTCGTCACCCTCTAGACTTCCTCGTCACCCTTCAGACTTCCTGCACCTGCACTAATAAGCATCATTACGGAAGCCTCCCACTTTTACAAGGGCTTAATGAAGCACTTACATAAGGTGGGAGAAGGGAGGAAGAGCACACCAGTGTGGTCGTAGGACTCACTTATTACTACCACAGTCATCATCATCCGTCAAGACTTTTGTTATCCTGATAACTTCACTGTTCCTCAAGAAGTTATCAGACTTTCGTTACCCCAATTTCTTCTTGAGGAACAGTGAAGTAATCAGACTTTTGTTACCCTGATTTCTTCGTGAGGAAAAATGAAGTAATCAGACTTTGTCAGCGTTCTTCAGAGTATGTTGTTTGTTGGTGCAGGTGTTGTTGGTTTAAGTGTTGTTGGTTTAAGTGTTGTGTGATAAATGGTTTAAAAAACCGACAGCATAGGGCCGTAGACGTGGCTTATATACTGTAGTCAGGTGAGGCGAAGTAGTGAGGTGTTGCAGTGTCTCAGACACTGCAACATCATGGGATATTGATAGAAAGAATTCTTCAACCTTGTCCAACCTTTGGACGAATTCTTTCTATCAATATCCCATGATGTTGCAGTGTCTGAGACACTGCAACACCTCACTGCTTCGCCTCACCTGACTACAGTATATAAGCTACGTCTATGGCCCTATGCTGTACTGTCTACAAGATTGATGGACTGAACACATCGACTCCAGGCTGAGGGACTGATTACCTCAAACTTCTCTCCTTACACCCTTCTGATTTGTATTGGACTGATGAAGCCACTAAGTGGCGAAACGTTTCCTCAATAAAGATTCCCATATGCTGCATAAGTGTCTCAATCTTCAAATTGGTTGAAGTGTTTCTGGTGTAAGTGTTTTAAGAGTAGATGATATTTAGTGTTGTAAATGCAGGTATTGTTGTTGATTAGTGTTGTTAGTGCAAGTGTTGTTGTTGATTAGTGTTGTTAGTGCAAGTGCTACTGTTCACTAGTGTTGTAAGTACAAGTGTTATGAGAGTGTATTTGTGATTTTTTAGAATTTATACACGCGCACATAAACACACTGACGATGTGTCAGAGTGGCCACCTGTGACGAGCGGGGTTCCACAAGTATCAGTCCTAGGACCTGCCCAAAAATCTCTATCACCTCTACGCTCTTTATGAAAATAAATATATAATAATAATCAGTAGGACATCAGATAAGCTTCAAGGAAGGGAAATGAACCTTAAGTTTCTTAAATAAAGTTCGGTTTCATTGCTGGTATTAAATATTAGTACCGTATTAGGTACAATTCGCCGAGTTAATAAACAAAAAGTGCAGAGGTTGGCCTGGTCACGGACCGGGTCGCAGGGACGTTGACCACAGAAACACCCTGCAGGTATACTCCAGGTGAGACTGATCCCTAAACTGAGAGCCCAAATACGAAAAAAAAATATCAAGAGACATGGTCACAACCTTGAAGATACTCAGACAACGAAGAGAGGGGCAGGATGACACTCTAGGAAATCAGAATTGGTGCAAATTAGCGAAATGTAAAGTTGTTAGCAGGTGCCGATAAGAGAATAAAAGAACGAGGATACCACCCTGGGTGTAAAAACAACAGAACGAGGATACCACCCTGGGTGTAAAAACAACAGAACGAGGATACCACCCTGGGTGTAAAAACAACAGAACGAGGATACCACCCTGGGTGTAAAAACAACAGAACGAGGATACCACCCTGGGTGTAAAAACAACAGAACCAAGTGGGATACCATCTTGTGTATTACAGGAACAGGTGGGATACCACCTTGGGTGTTAAAACAACAGGACCAGGTGGAATACCAACTTGTATGTTAAAACAACAGGACCAGGTGGAATACCAACTTGTATGTTAAACAAAATATATATACAAGAATTATGACAGCCACTTTGGGTAGTGCACAGGTGGAAATAATGAGGAAAAAACCAGCTGGTGCATGCCTCCGGCAGTGTTGACAAGTTGTTGTTAGAAGGCGGCCGTGAACCTGGAAATAACGGCAGAAAATTGGATACAGGGGTTTGCCGTGTAGAAACACGGTTTGCTCTGTTCTGATTTCCAAAACAACAATCTTCCTACCTAAGCCTGCATTTAGATGACCTGCCCAAGATGGGCCTGTACAAGAATGGTATACAATACCGACAACATGAAATTAAGACACATGTGCAACATCTGGGTATCTTTATTGTAGACGTTTCGCCATCCAGTGGCTTTATCAATACAAATTCCAGGACATAACTTGAAGACAGGAGAACTATGTACAGAAGATGAGGTAATCAGTCCCTCAACCTAGCAGTAGGTGCGAAGAGCACCATAGTCGTGGAGATTCTAAAGGAGAAGCAAGCAAGCAAAGCAAGCAAACAAGTTCAGGTAAGATCCCAATGGGATGAGCGGGGAAGACGGGACAGATGAAGAATAGCTCTGGAGAGGAGTGTTTTTAGTCAGAGAAATAGAGCCAGGGCTTAACCCAACAGCTAAGGCGATCGTGGGGTATACTTGAGAACGGGAATAGCAGGGACTGTTGCATTGAACTTGTGGTAGTTGAAGTCTTGAATCTTGAGTAGCTGGCAGCAGGCTAGGTCACATCAGAGGGTAGAACACACATGGGAGTTATAGGAGTAACTGAGGAGGCAGGTTAGCAATGGAGCCATTTTCGAACTTTTGAAGCTGCTCCTAGATAGGTGGTATAATTTTAGCCTTTTTAAACTGAAGGTGAAACTTAGAGGCTTGATGAACCAAGAACTTGGGTGAGTGTGAAGTGAAGTGGTGATTCACAGGCATACTTGACTGTTCCAGCACCGAGGCTTTTGTAAGTTCAGTCAGGTCATGGTGTCAGTATTTGAAGAAGTGTTAGGTTTTGGGTTTGGGGGATTTTTTTCCTTCCCATGAGGGTTTGACTGGAGTCGGCTAATTTCCCCTGAAGGGGTGGACTTTGGGCGATAATCAACAATGATGGTTTAAAACCCGGGTTTGAAAAAAGGGTCCCCGGACAGGGAAACGTAAATGGTTTGTAAACAGAGCTGGGAAGGGGAGAAGTGGTTACCCCCAAATGTCAACGTTTTAAATAAGTTCCCAAGAGACCACATGTGAAAAATTTAAAAACATGTCAACTTTGGGTATTTTGAGGAAGGGTTTTCGCCAACAGTGCTCATCAGTAAAGGGGGCTTGGGAAGGAAGGAGGGAATGGGGTAAATTAAACCATGTTTTGCGAAAGTTCTTAATTTTTAAAGTCCCGGTTGCAAGGTGTCAATTAAAACCATGATAAACCCCTTTGGGGTCAGCGGGGGAGGTGGAAAAAGGGAGTTGTTTGGGCGGAGAAGGTCTGAGGTGAGTCTTGTCGGGGGGTTTGGGGGTTTGGGTTTTGCAAGGTTGGGTCGAATTGGAGGTGTTGTTCAAAACTTATTTTTCTTAATAGTTTTTTAAAAGTGGGTTTGCTGCGGTTATTGTGATAACCCCTTGCATTTAAGACCTTTGGGGTATTTAATGGGCGGGAGGGATTCGGGCCATTCTTGAAAACTTCTTGGTGGTGTGGTTTGGGTTTTAATTGCAGGGAATTTGGGTAATTGGAGGTGTTTCGCCAAACAGTCTTCATATGATCCTCCCGAGGGGAACTTGGGAAGGGAAAATGAAAACACCTAAATTAAGCATTTTGGTTTGCCTGTTAGCATGTGGGGGCAGGATCCCAATAAAGTTCCCAATTCCACATTTTAAACAAAACTTCTTATCCTTGATGGGGCAGTCCTTAGTGTTGTGTTTATAGGAGTAGCAGGTCCTGCAGTGGGGGATGTATGTGAAACGTTCTTGTTCTATATGACTAGGGTGAATTGGTAATATGAGATGGCCAGACCGTCAGAGAAGCTTGGGCAGCCTGGAGATGTCTGAGAATGTAATCTTTAGCATAGATGAGGCGTTAGGGATCTTGGAGATGCTGTCTACCGAGGCCAGGTGTTTTGTTCCCCCAATAGATGTCTACAGTGCTTCAGTAGAGAGAGAGGTGACATAATGTCCAGTCTTTTCACAAAGACCGAACGTTTCGACTTCAAGAATGGAGACGGGATAGAGTGAATTGTTGTGTTTGTAGGGTCCTGATTGAAGATCGTCCATTAGTTATGATGCTTCCCCGTGTCGTCTGTGCAGACGACAATGAAGGAGTCCTTCAGAGAGTGGAGTGCCGTAAATTTGACCTGCAGGCAGGTCCTAACGACGGTAGCTAAAGCTAACTTCAGGAGTCATTAATTGCACCGTTCACAGGCTTGATTTTCACCGTGTGTGAAAAGGGAGTGGCGTTTGTGAATTAAATTCCCCAAACCCCGGCGGGGTCGAAGGGGGCTTCTTGAGTTAGAGCAACTGTTGATCGGGCAGAGCACGACGGGGCCAGTTTCCTAGTATCATATATACACTGCGACTTCACTGTTTTCCCCCAAAACCCATACCACTAACTATTCCTAGTTAAAACCTACGCTCCCTCCACGCGTTATCATTCTCCCACCCCACACCCAGATAAGTGAAACACCCCTCCCTGGCATTCATTTCTCCCATAGAAGAGGTCCCAGTTGTCATGAATGTTACGGCATTTTCCTTACAGATTTGTCCAGCAAAAAATTGGCACCCAAATTTCTCTGGACAACCATCATTTTCCCAAATCCCGCTCCTTGGCAAAATACCACATATTTACAGGTTCCCACCCTTCCTCCTAATTATCTCTATTGCTGACCTATACCTGCTAATCAGGTCCTCACTCCTACGTCTGAACATCAAAATGGTATACAATACCGACAGGTTGGTAGGTAAGACACATAGGAACAGTTAGGCAACTTATTTCGAAAAACGTTTTCGCCTACACATAGGCTTCCCTTCAGTCGAATACAGAAAGTAGGCAGGAACAGTAGAGATGTGAAGACGATATAATCAGTCCATCACCCTTGAAGTCGTAGAATTTGAGGTTGTCAGTCCCTCAGCCTAGAGAAGTTCAGTTCCATAGTCAGGAACTATCTGAAGATCAAGCGACAGTGCGGAGACTTAAATACTGTCGGAAGGAGAGGTGCAGAGTAGTAGTAGTAGTGAGAATGTAGCCACTGAGAGGTCAGGTCCCTCTCAGATCCAACCTACCAACCTGTCGGTATTGTATACCATTTTGATGTTCATCTTGTCAGATACTGCAACACATGGCATCTTGGTACAGAAAACACCTTGGACATCCTTTTCAAGTGAGAAGTGTTGGATCTGAGAGGGACCTGACCTCTCAGTGGCTACATTCTCACTACTACTACTACTCTGCACCTCTCCTTCCAACAGTATTTAAGTCTCCGCACTGTCGCTTGATCTTCAGATAGTTCCTGACTATGGAACTGAACTTCTCCAGGCTGAGGGACTGACAACCTCAAATTCTACGACTTCAAGGGTGATGGACTGATTACATCGTCTTCACATCTCTACTGTTCCTGCCTACTTTCTGTATTCGACTGAAGAAGCCTACTGTGCAGGCGAAACGTTTCGGAATAAAGTTGCCTAACTGTTGCCTGTGTCTTACTTACCAATCCTACGTCTGCCAACATCGTTGCCTCCAGCACTGAGACAGATAATAGGATTGCTCCCATTACCTCTCATGATGTCATCCAGACGGCTAACAATATCCTTCATGTTAGGTAAGACACATATGCAACAGTTAGGTATCTTTATTTCGAAACGTTTCGCCTACACAGTAGGCTTCTTCAGTCGAGTACAGAAAAGTTGATAGAAGCAGAAGATACTTGAAGACGATGTAATCAGTCCATCACCCTTAAAGTTTTGAGGTGGTCAGTCCCTCAGTCTGGAGAAGAGCATTGTTCCGTTGTCTGAAACAATATGAAGTTGAAGTGACAGGATGGAGCCTTTATATAGTGCCAGGAGGTGAGACGTAGGTTGCTTTGGGAGGGCAGGTCCCTCTCAAACCCAGCCGTTCTCACTAGTAGAGGTCGAAGTTGATGGTCTGTACCAAGATACCCTTGTGTTGCAGTGTCTGACAGAATGAACATTAAAATGGTATAAAATACCGACAGATTGTTAGGTAAGACACATATGCAACAGTTAGGTATCTTTATTTCGAAACGTTTCGCCTACACAGTAGGCTTCTTCAGTCGAGTACAGAAAAGTTGATAGAAGCAGAAGATACTTGAAGACGATGTAATCAGTCCATCACCCTTAAAGTTTTGAGGTGGTCAGTCCCTCAGTCTGGAGAAGAGCATTGTTCCGTTGTCTGAAACAATATGAAGTTGAAGTGACAGGATGGAGCCTTTATATAGTCCCAAAGCAACCTACGTCTCACCTCCTGGTACTATATAAAGGCTCCATCCTGTCACTTCAACTTCATATTGTTTCAGACAACGGAACAATGCTCTTCTCCAGACTGAGGGACTGACCACCTCAAAACTTTAAGGGTGATGGACTGATTACATCGTCTTCAAGTATCTTCTGCTTCTATCAACTTTTCTGTACTCGACTGAAGAAGCCTACTGTGTAGGCGAAACGTTTCGAAATAAAGATACCTAACTGTTGCATATGTGTCTTACCTAACAATCTGTCGGTATTTTATACCATTTTAATGTTCAATATCCTTCATCCCAGCCCCAGGAAAACACATTCTCTGCCTTCTACTCCTATCCTTCAAGCAGAATGCCCTATCCATGTACCTAATCTGGCTATCCCCAACAACAACAATGTTTTTACCTTCCTTGGCGACGTCCGTCGTGATGTTCCCAGTAGTCGACTCACACTCGTTAGGTAGCACTACACCTTCTCTTGTGGAATTCGTCAAGACGTTCTCGATGGTTTTCGTTGGGGTTTCTAGGGATGTCTCACTCACGTCAGCCAATGCTTCCTTGGTGCTCGTTGTGATATTCCCAGTAGAACACCCACATTCGTCAGGTAGCACCGAAAATGGGTTGGAAGTTTCCACAGTAGTCTTCTGGATCCTCGTTGTTTCTGGCTCTCCAACAGTCTTCTTGATCCTCAGCTTGGTTCCATGTTGCCCGGCCACTGACCAAGCTCCCCTCTTAACCTGGGGACTCAACAGGATTACTTAAGAACATAACATAAGAAAGGAGGAACACTGCAGCAGGCCTGTTGGCCCATACTAGGCAGGTCCTTTACAATTCATCCCACTAACAAACATTTGACCTACCCAATTTTCAGTGCTACCCAAGAAATAAGCTCTGATGTGCAAGTCCCACTCAAATCCAACCCATCCCACTCATGTATTTATCCAACCTAAATTTTTTTTTTTTTTTTTAAAAATTGCGTTACTTCGAATCCTCTTGTTCTCCTCCGTTAATCGCCGTATCTCCTGCTTAGCAACCCTAAGCTCTTCTTTCAGCTGCTGGTAAAGTTGCTCAAGAGATGGCATCCTGGTTCAGATTCACAGAGAGCACACAAACAGGTCTTCACAGAGCTAAGTACACGTCACCATTGGGCAGGTTCCTCCTTTATGCAGTGTTCCTTTATGTTCTTATGTTCTAAGGAATGTTCCGAGTACAGCAATCGACGCTAGGACCTTGTGTAGTTTTAAAAAGAGATTGGACAAATATATGAGTGGGAGGGACTGGGTTTGGTGTCTGGGGGTATGGGAGTAAATTCTTGGGTAGCTTTGGGGAAAGGTTGGGCAAATACATGTGTGGTATTTATAAGGGCTTGAGTTGCATGGGCCAGTAGGCCTGCCGCAGTGTTCCTCCATTCTTCAGTACTTATGGTTACAGGTGACAAGAAATACCAAACTTGCACTCGGGGTGAGCAAGTCACACTGCTACAATCACTCAAAACAAAGAACACAAACTCAGACGGGGACATAAGACATTGGATTATTCAGCAAAGGAGGAGCCCAAGAGTTGAAGCTCAACACAGGTAGATACAACTTCCTCTGCCTGCCTGTCTGCTCACCGGTCTACCTGACTGCCTGTCTGCTCACTCTCTGGAGAGGCGCAGAATGAGGGGAGATATCATTGAAGTGTGTAAGTGGATGACGGGCATAAACAAGGGAGATATTAATAAAGTACTGAGGGTGTCGAACCAGGTAAGAACCAGAAATAATGGATATAAGTTGGATAAATTTACATTTAGAAAGGACATAGGTAAGTACTACTTTCCTAACAGAGTTGTAGATGCGTGGAACAGTCTACCCAGTGGGGTGATAGAGGCTAGGACCTCGGGTAGCTTTAAGAGACTGGACAAATTTATGAGTGGGAGGGGCTGAGTTTGATTGATGTCATGGGGTACGGGAGTTATTTCTTGGGTAGCTTTAGGTAGATAGGTAAGACACAAAGGCAACAGTTAGGCAACTTTATTCCGAAACGTTTCGCCTACACAGTAGGCTTCTTCAGTCGAATACAGAAAGTAGGCAGGAACAGTAGAGATGTGAAGACGATGTAATCGGTCCATCACCCTTGAAGTCGTAGAATTTGAGGTTGTCAGTCCCTCAGCCTGGAGAGTTCAGTTCCATAGTCAGGAACTATCTGAAGATCAAGCGACAGTACGGAGACTTGGCAATATAAACACAAATGCAGTATAATGTGATCCTTTATTGACTACGTTTCGCCCACACAGTGGGCTTTTTCAAGTCACAAACAGAACTACCTGGGGTGGAAGGAACGCGAGTATTTATAGTCCGGCGAAACATCAAGGGACCTCCAAACACGTATTTCAGAACACCAATACGCAAGCAGGTCTGACGACACAAGGAATGCCTGCGTACAACACCGTAATTCACACAACCACTTGATAAACTACAGAAACTCAAGACTTATCGCCACAGAAGACAACACCCAATACCGAAGAATCCTGGAATCATCACTTATTTCTATATCCGACAACTTCAACCAGAATAGTGGCTTCTATAACATAGCTGAACCACTTGCCAAGAAACTTCTTCATCGCTATCCCACATAAGAACACTGTAGAAGGTCTGCTCACAAACTTGTCCAGTCTCCTTTCCAAGCTACCCAAGTTTTTAGACTCTACAACCCAACTCGGTACATCAGATGCAGCATTCTTCACCTGACCTCAGCCGGACTATAAATACTCGCGTTCCTTCCACCCCAGGTAGTTCTGTTTGTGACTTGAAAAAGCCCACTGTGTGGGCGAAACGTAGTCAATAAAGGATCACATTATACTGCATTTGTGTTTATATTGCCATTGTGTAGGTATTTTATACCATTTATTTCCAGTACGGAGACTTAAATACTGTCGGAAGGAGAGGTGCATAGTAGTAGTAGTAGTAGTGAGAATGTAGCCACTGAGAGGTCAGGTCCCTCTCAGATCCAACAGTTCTCACTTGAAAGGGTTGTCCAAGGTGTTTTCTGTACCAAGAGGCCATGTGTTGCAGTGTCTGACAAGATGAACATCAAAATGGTATAAAATACCGACAGGTTGGTAGGTAAGACACAAAGGCAACAGTTAGGCAACTTTATTCCGAAACGCACTGTCGCTTGATCTTCAGATAGTTCCTGACTATGGAACTGAATTCTCCAGGCTGAGGGACTGACAACCTCAAATTCTACGACTTCAAGGGTGATGGACTGATTACATCGTCTTCACATCTCTACTGTTCCTGCCTACTTTCTGTATTCGACTGAAGAAGCCTACTGTGTAGGCGGAACGTTTCGGAATAAAGTTGCCTAACTGTTGCCTTTGTGTCTTACCTACCAACCTGTCGGTATTTTATACCATTTTGATGTTCATCTTGTCAGACACTGCAACACATCACCTCTTGGTACAGAAAACACCTTGGACAACCCTTTCAAGTGAGAACTGTTGGATCTAAGAGGGACCTGACCTCTCAGTGGCTACATTCTCACTACTACCACTACTACTATGCACCTCTCCTTTCGACAGTATTTAAGTCTCCGCACTGTCGCTTGATCTTCAGATAGTTCCTGACTATGGAACTGAACTCTCCAGGCTGAGGGACTGACAACCTCAAATTCTACGACTTCAAGGGTGATGGACTGATTACATCGTCTTCACATCTCTACTGTTCCTGCCTACTTTCTGTATTCGACTGAAGAAGCCTACTGTGTAGGCGAAACGTTTCGGAATAAAGTTGCCTAACTGTTGCCTTTGTGTCTTACCTACCAACCTGTCGGTATTTTATACCATTTTGATGTTCAGCTTTAGGTAGAGGTCGTTTGATAAGGACCTGCCTCTTATGGGCCAGTAGGCCTTCTGTAGTCTGCCTGTCTGCTCACCGGTCTGCCTGACCGCCTGTCTGCTCACCGGTTAGCCCGACTGCCTGTCTGCTCACCGGTTAGCCCGACTGCCTGTCTGCTCACCGGTCTGCCCGACTACCTGTCTGCTCACCGGTCTGCCCGACTGCCTGTCTGCTCACCGGTCTGCCTGACTGCCTGTCTGCTCACCGGTCTGCCTGACTGCCTGTCTGCTCACCGGTCTGCCCGACAGCCTGTCTGCTCACCGGTCTGCCCGACTGCCTCTCTGCTCACCGGTCTGCCTGACTGCCTCTCTGCTCACCGGTCTGCCTGTCTGCTCAACGGTCTGCCTGTCTGCTCAACGGTCTGCCTGACTGCCTGTCTGCTCACCGATCTGCCTGACCGCCTGTCTGCTCACCGGTCTGCCTGATTGCCTGTCTGCTCACCGGTCTGCCTGATTGCCTGTCTGCTCACCGGTCTGCCTGACTGCCTGTCTGCTCACCGGTCTGCCTGACTGCCTGTCTGCTCACCGGTCTGCCTGACTGCCTGTCTGCTCACCGGTCTGCCTGACTGCCTGTCTGCTCACCGGTCTGCCTGACTGCCTGTCTGCTCACCGGTCTGCCTGACTGCCTGTCTGCTCACCGGTCTGCCCGACTGCCTGTCTGCTCACCGGTCTGCCCGACTGCCTGTCTGCTCACCAGTCTGCCTGACCGCCTGTCTGCTCACCGGTCTGCCCGACTGCCTGTCTGCTCACCGGTCTGCCCGACTGCCTGTCTGCTCACCGGTCTGCCCGACTGCCTGTCTGCACACCGGTCTGCCTGACCGCCTGTCTGCTCACCGGTCTGCCTGACTGCCTGTCTGCTCACCGGTCTGCCTGACTGCCTGTCTGCTCACCGGTCTGCCTGACTGCATGTCTGCTCACCTGTCTGCCTGACTGCTCACAGGTCTGCCTGTCTGCTCACCGGTCTGCCCGACTGCCTGTCTGCTCACCGGTCTGCCTGACTGCCTGTCTGCTCACCGGTCTGCCTGACTGCCTGTCTGCTCACCGGTCTGCCTGTCTGCTCACTGGTCTGTCTGACTGCCTGTCTGCTCACCGGTCTGCCTGACTGCCTGTCTGCTCACCGGTCTGCCTTACTGCCTGTCTGCTCACCTGTCTGCCTGTCTGCTCACCTGTCTGCCTGACTGCTCACCGGTCTGCCTGACTGCCTTTCTGCTCACCGGTCTGCCTGACTGCCTTTCTCCTCACCGGTCTGCCTGACTGCCTTTCTGCTCACTGGTCTGCCCACCGGTCTGCCTGACTGCTCACCGGTCTGCCCGACTGCCTGTCTGCTCACCGGTCTGCCTGACTGCCTGTCTGCTCACCGGTCTGCCTGACTGCCTGTCTGCTCACCGGTCTGCCTGTCTGCTCACTGGTCTGTCTGACTGCCTGTCTGCTCACCGGTCTGCCTGACTGCCTGTCTGCTCACCGGTCTGCCTGACTGCCTGTCTGCTCACCGGTCTGCCTGACTGCCTGTCTGCTCACCGGTCTGCCTGACTGCATGTCTGCTCACCTGTCTGCCTGACTGCATGTCTGCTCACCTGTCTGCCTGACTGCTCACCGGTCTGCCTGACTGCCTTTCTGCTCACCGGTCTGCCCGACTGCCTGTCTGCTCACCGGTCTGCCTGACTGCCTGTCTGCTCACCGGTCTGCCTGTCTGCTCACCGGTCTGCATGTCTGCTCACCTGTCTGCCTGACTGCATGTCTGCTCGCCTGACTGCTCACCGGTCTGCCTGACTGCCTTTCTGCTCACCGGTCTGCCTGTCTGCTCACCGGTCTGCCTGACTGCTCACCGGTCTGCCCGACTGCCTGTCTGCTCACCGGTCTGCCTGACTGCCTGTCTGCTCACCGGTCTTCCTGTCTGCTCACTGGTCTGTCTGACTGCCTGTCTGCTCACCGGTCTGCCTGACTGCCTGTCTGCTCACCGGTCTGCCTGTCTGCTCACTGGTCTGTCTGACTGCCTGTCTGCTCACCTGTCTGCCTGACTGCCTGTCTGCTCACCGGTCTGCCTGACTGCCTGTCTGCTCACCGGTCTGCCTGACTGCCTGTCTGCTCACCGGTCTGCCTGACTGCATGTCTGCTCACCTGTCTGCCTGACTGCATGTCTGCTCACCTGTCTGCCTGACTGCTCACCGGTCTGCCTGTCTGCTCACCGGTCTGCCTGTCTGCTCACCGGTCTGCCTGTCTGCTCACCGGTCTGCCTGTCTGCTCACCGGTCTGCCTGACTGCTCACCGGTCTGCCTGACTGCCTGTCTGCTCACCGGTCTGCCTGACTGCCTGTCTGCTCACCGGTCTGCCTGACTGCCTGTCTACTCACCGGTCTGCCTGACTGCCTGTCTGCTCACCGGTCTGCCTGACTGCCTGTCTGCTCACTGGTCTGCCTGACTGCCTGTCTGCTCACCGGTCTGCCTGACTGCCTGTCTGCTCACCGGTCTGCCTGTCTGCTCACCGGTCTGCCTGACTGCCTGTCTGCTCACCGGTCTGCCTGACTGCCTGTCTGCTCACCGGTCTGCCTGACTGCCTGTCTGCTCACCGGTCTGCCTGACTGCCTGTCTGCTCACCGGTCTGCCTGACTGCCTGTCTGCTCACCGGTCTGCCTGACTGCTCACCGGTCTGCCTGACTGCCTGTCTGCTCACCGGTCTGCCTGACTGCTTGTCTGCTCACCGGTCTGCCTGACTGCTTGTCTGCTCACCGGTCTGCCTGACTGCTTGTCTGCTCACCGGTCTGCCTGACTGCCTGTCTGCTCACCGGTCTGCCTGACTGCCTGTCTGCTCACCGGTCTGCCTGTCTGCTCACCGGTCTGCCTGACTGCCTCTATTTCGGCACTGAATACTCAACATTGAAATATTATTGTGCACATTTTTCCATTGAAAATCTCGCCAATCCTCAGTGGCGAACTGTGGCGGCGAGGGCGTCGAGGGACGTGGCTACGATTGTGGCGAGGACGGAGGGAGGGAGGGAGATGAAAAGATGGGGGGATAGGAATTGGATTGAAAGGGATGAAGAGAGAAGACGGGAAGGAGAAAGGAAGCTTAACAGAGTGGGAGAGAGGAAGGAAGAGAGAGAGAAAAGAGAGAGAGAGAGAGAGAGAGAGAGAGAGAATGAGGGGTCAATTGTCGTCTTAGAAGCAGCAATAGAAGGAAATCACCTTGGAGACGGTGCCTGGCATCTTGCCAGGCTCAGTGCCACACTCCAGGCTCACTGCTGTATGTGCGGCTCCTATATGTGAGACTACTATATGTGAGGCTCCTATATGTGAGGCTATGTGTGAGACTACTATATGTGCGGCTCCTATATGTGAGACTACTATATGTGCGGCTCCTATATGTGAGACTACTATATGTGCGGCTCCTATATGTGAGGCTATGTGTGAGACTACTATATGTGCGGCTCCTATATGTGAGACTACTATATGTGCGGCTCCTATATGTGAGACTACTATATGTGAGGCTCCTATGGAAATAAATGGTATAAAATACCGACACAATGGAAATATAAACACATATGCAGTATAATGTGAACCTTTATTGACTACGTTTCGCCCACACAGTGGGCTTTTTCAAGTCACAAACAGAACTGTTCTGTTTGTGACTTGAAAAAGCCCACTGTGTGGGCGAAACGTAGTCAATAAAGGTTCACATTATTCTGCATATGTGTTTATATTTCCAGTGAGGCTCCTATATATAAGGCTACTATATGTAAGGCTCCTATATGTAAGGCTCCTATTTATGAGGCTACTATATGTAAGGCTCCTATGTGTGAGGCTCCTATATGTATGGCTCCTAAATGTAAGGCTCCATGTGAGGCTTCTATATGTGAGGCTCCTGTATGTATGGCTCCTAGACGTAAGGTTTCTATATATGAGGCTCCTATATGTAAGGCTCCCATATGTAATAACCTTACGGAGGCTGGGGTTGAGTCCAGCTTCTAGCCCCAGCCTCTTGGAATGCACTCGACAAATTTTTAATCTTGTCCTGCCTCGAGGGCTATCGTACCTATCCTTAAAACTGTGTATGGCGTGTTTTCCCCTGAACCATATTTTCTACGTCCTTTTTTTATATAATTCGTGTTTGGTTGTAATCCCATGTGAGGTTATTCAGTGCAGGACGTGGTGGAGGCTTGATCCTCCGTCTGCTGAGCGCCAGGAGGAGGATGATACACTAATGTCTCAGACAAGGGAAACGTGAGTGAGATAAAGACATGACAACACTGTTGTCATGTCTTCCCTGTTATTTCTTTCATCTACAGATAATCAAGCTGTGTTCTTGTAGTCTGCAGTCAGTTCTCTCACGGCTTGACAAAGCTCCTGTAGAGCGAAACGTTGCCACAATAAAATGTCACATTAGTTGCCCTTGTGACCTTTTACCTTACACAGTTCTCTCACCTTCGGTACAAGACTCGTTGCACATATCTGAACATTATGTAGTTCATTAATATGTTGTGTGAGGTCTGGGCGTCAAGCAGGAGCATCATACTCTCTCACTGCTCTCACCTCCGTCTTAATAACCGTTCAGCATAATTCTTCAGCTTCCCGCAATTCGATAAATTAAACACTTGTACAACACTTGGGTATCTTTATCGTGGAAACGTTTCGCCACGCAGTGGCTTCATTAGTCCAATAAAAGGAAGAATGGTTGAAGGCTAGAAGGGGTTTGAGGTAATCAGTCCCTCAGGAGTTTGAGGTAACAGTCAACTTGTCGGGTCTCTGAATCATTTATCTACTTTCCTGCAAGACAGTCTTATGTTTGCTAGGTGTGTAGGTATCTCCCCCGGTGTTGTGTGTGCCTCAGGCGACACAGTTGTGTAATGCTTAACCCAAGGTGGTGGTGGTGGTGATTCTTCTTGCAAGTTCGGAGCCTCTGTTCTAATAGCCCAGAATTCATCACTGCTTTTTCTCTCTTGATTTCTAAAGCCCTTGCCCATGCTGGGTTGAACTCCAGTAGCCACTTGTCCAGTGTCTTAACTTTCAGCCACTTGTCTGTCATCTCTGCGGTCTATCCCTTCCTGCATTTCAGTGTGTGTGTGTGTGTGTGTGTGTGTGTGTGTGTGTGTGTGTGTGTGTGTGTGTGTGTGTGTGTGTGTGTACTCTCCTATTTGTGGCTGCAAGGGTCGAATCAGTTCCTGGCCCCGCCTCTTCAATGGTGGCTACTAGGTCCTCTCTCTCCCTGCTCCATGAGCTTTACCAAACCTCGTCTTAAAACTATGTATGGTTCCTGCCTCCACTGCATCACATGCCAGACTATTCCACTTCCTGACAACTTTATGACTAAAGAAATGCTTCCAAACATCCCTCTGACTCATCTGAGTCTTCAGCTTACTGAGGTATCGGAACGCTATTCTCAGGTTTGCCAGGCGCCCATATGCTGCAGCAGTTATCTGGTTGATGTGCGCCTCAGGAGACGTGTTCGGTGTTATACTCACCCCAAGATCCTTTTCCTTGAGTGAGGTTTGTAGTCTTTGGCCACCTAACCTATACTCTGTTTGGAGTCTTCTTTGCCCTTCCCCGATCTTCATTACTTTGCATTTGGAGGGGTTAAATTCGAGGAGCCAGTTGCTGGACCAAGCTTCCAGCCTGTCCAGGTCTCTTTGTAGTCCTGCCTGATCCTCATCCGATTTAATTCTCCTCATTAACTTCACATCATCTGCAAACAGGGACACTTCTGAGTCTATCCCTTCCGTCACGTCATTTAAATATAACAAAAATAGCATTGGTAGTAGGACTGACCCCAGTGGAACTATGCTCGTCACAGGCGCCCACTCTGATACCTCATCACGTACCATGACTCGCTGTTGTCTCCCTGTCCGGTATTCTCTGATCCATTGCAGTGCCCTTCCTGGCAGTGCCCTTCCTGTTATACGTGTCTGATCCTCTAGCTTCTGCACTAATCTCTTGTGAGGAACTGTGTCGAAGGCCTTTATTGCAGGTCCAAGAAAATGCAATCAACCCACTCCTCCCTCTCATGGCTTACTTCAATTACCTTGTCATAAAACTCCAGTAGGTTTGTGACACAGGATTTGCCTTCCATGAATCCGTGCTGGTTGTGTATGTGTGTGTGTGTGTGTGTGTGTGTGTGTGTGTGTGTGTGTTGTGTGTGTGTGTGTGTGTGTGTGTGTGTGTGTGTGTGTTGTGTGTGTGTGTACTCACCTATCTGTGGTAACAGGGGTTGAGTCATAGCTGTCTGTTGGAGGTAATAGGAGCCACGGATCTTAGGAGATATGCATATACATCTTATCACTTGTTCCCTCAGTTCTTCCTCTGTACCTCTGTGCCGTCTCTCAAGACGGCAGCATTGCTCTCAAGACAACATGGCTCTCTTAAGTGTGCGTTGTAACATCTGTGAAGAAACTACAGGAATCACAAGTCTTGGGTTTATAAGTTGGTTGCTCACACTCTTGAATCTCTTGTAACACTACTATTACTAAATTTATTTAGGTACAGGTACACATAAACATGCAGAATAACTGAGAAAATAGTGGAATTCCAAGTGCTTTCGTAACTTCTCACATTATCAAGGAACTGTGACACATGTACACGTAAGTACAATTATCTTACCTAGTAACATATATGTAAATTACTCAGTATAACTAAAAAATTCAAAGTGGTTTATTTCCAGTGGGGTTCTTGAAGCGACGTGAGGTTCTTATGTGAGGTTATGATATAAAGTTACTGTTTATGTGGGTTTATTATCTGTGAGGTTCCTAACCTTTCCTGTTTTACCCTTCTACAGAAATATAAATCTTCCCTCTACCATTATTATCCACCCCTCGACTTTATCCACCACCCACTACCCTCCAACACCACCACCACCCTGCACTTCCATTTCCATCACCGCCGCCACCACAACTAACCACGAGCACCACCAACCACCACCACCTGAGAGATAATCTCCCGGAACAGAGTCCAGGTCAATATTTACTTCTCGTCTCGCTGCCACAGCCACATACCCCAAAAAAATTCTTCCTTCTGAATAGACAATTTACAAAGCTGGAATAATTAAACGAGGAGAACCTTGGTCTGGGACCAGACCACGAGGACAGTGACCGTGAACCTTAGTCTAAGACCAGACCACGAGGACAGTGACCGTGAACCTTAGTCTAGGACCAGACCACGAGGACAGTGACCGTGAACCTTAGTCTAGGACCAGACCACGAGGACAGTGACCGTGAACCTTAGTCTAGGACCAGACCACGAGGACAGTGACCGTGAACCTTGGTCTGGGATCAGACCACGAGGACAGTGACCGAGAACCTTGGTCTAGGACCAGACCACGAGGACAGTGACCGAGAACCTTGGTCTGGGACCAGACCACGAGGACAGTGACCGAGAACCTTGGTCTGGGACCAGACCACGAAGACAGTGACCGAGAACCTTAGTCTAGGACCAGACCACGAGGACAGTGACCGAGAACCTTGGTCTGGGACCAAACCACAGGGACAGTGACCGAGAACCTTGGTCTGGGACCAAACCACAGGGACAGTGACCGAGAACCTTGGTCTGGGACCAAACCACAGGGACAGTGACCGAGAACCTTGGTCTGGGACCAAACCACAGGGACAGTGACCGAGAACCTTAGATTAGGACCAGACCACAAGAACAGTAAGTTTAAGCACAGGTACACGCCCAAGTACAGTGTAACTTGCCTTAACTTAAAGTTACTTTCGGTCAATACTCAGGTTGGGTGACGGCCTCGGAACACCAGATACTAGAACAGTGTACACCATGCTCCGCTCACAACTCAGAGAGCGTGAGGTCGAACCACACTACGAGGACAAACCTAGTAACGAGTTTCCTAACACCCAGCAGTAAATAGGTACCCGAGACTCACAACATAGGGAAGGACCTAGGGAACAAACTACAGTGAAAATAAGTCAAACTGCTTGACTTTCTTGGATTACTAACCCGCCACGGATAATCTGAGTGTGATCCTTTTATACGGTGAGTATTGTACACCTCGTGGTGTATCCAGTGTGTTGCACAACACTTGGTATATATACATTGTCATACCTGGAGGGTATTTCGGGGGTCAATGCCCCCGGCGGCCCGGTCCATGACCAGGCCTCACAGTGGACCAGGACCTTATCATACACAACTCTTGGTGCATAAATACCGAAATACACGACTCTTGTTGTATAAGTGCTGAGATACAAGTTTCTTATATAAACTTCGAGAAACACACACACACACACACACACCTCGAAATAAATACACAGACACGTCTCTGTGTACACCTGCCTCGTGTCACCTTCAGATACACCTGTTACCATCATTTACACCTGTCACCTTCAGAACGTTTCCTTCTTACTAAATGAATTTAGTGTTGCTTCTCTACACACTGCGCGAAACGTTAACCAGTTAAGACAAAGACGTGTGGAAAACAAGAGGACGCCTTTCCGAACGGTGCGTTCTGACGATGCGGCACCTCACTGGGAAGCGGGAACAAGAGTGTTTAAAATCTGCACAGGCAATAAGGACAGGAAAAAGCTCCAAGCGAGATATCCCTGGCAGTGAGTGAACTCTGGCTGTCTCCACCCCTCGACTCTTGGACCGGTAAGCCAGCGGAAGGCCTCGGTCAGATGACCAAAAACTCTAGCGGCACTTCATCATATAACTAAGACCAGCGTCAGGAAACACTTGTCCTGTTTCCTGACGCCCGACTCTCTCAGTACTGAGGCTGTATTCTCCACTGTTGGTGGTGCTGATGCAACCCTAGTTTGGTGGGTGGACTGTTCTGCTGGAGGTGGGTGGACTGGTCTCCTTGAGGTGGGTGGACTGGACTGCTTGAGGTGGGTGGACTGGTCTGCTGGAGGTGGGTAGACTGGTTTGCTGGAGGTGGGTGGACTGGACTGCATGAGATGGGTGGACTGGATTGCTTGAGGTGGGTGGACTGGTCTGCTGGAAGTGGGTGGACTGGACTGCTGGAGTTGGGTGGACTGGACTGCTGGAGGTGGGTGGACTGGACTGCTGGAGGTGGGTGGACTGGACTGCTTGAGGTGCGTGGACTGGTCTGCTTGAGCAGCCTGGGAGCAGTGTGGGACGTCAGGTTAGGTAACAGGTGAGTGTGGGACGTTAGGTTAGGTAACAGGTGAGTGTAGGACGTCAGGTTAGGTAACAGGTGAGTGTAGGACGTCAGGTTAGGTAACAGGCGAGTGTGGGACGTCAGGTTAGGTAACAGGTGAGTGTGGGACGTCAGGTCATGCAACAGGTGAGTGTGGGACGTCAGGTCATGCATCAGGTGAGTGTGGGACGTCAGGTCATGCAGCAGGTGAGTGTGGGACGTCAGGTCATGCAGCAGGTGAGTGTGGGACATCAGGTCATGCAGCAGCTGTGTGGGGGACATCAGGTACATTAAGCTTTACCCACTCCTTCGTAATCTTATCTGAACCGTACAGACGTGTCATAATCGCTCCACCAAACTGAAACTTGCTCCTCCCATCTCTCTATTCACACTCCAACAGCACATCAAATTTCCCCCGAAGCCCCCGTCTCAGTATCGCTTTCTTGCCCTGCTTCCATCCCTTACACAAACGCTCATTACAAATTCCACACATAACTACGATGGAAGCGTAAATTCTCCACAAGCTACACTTACCCAGACCTCTTATTGTTCATGAAGAGTTTTCTTACCTTTAATGTTATTTTGCTGAGGTAATCTCTTCCTGATACAGTGTTTATTGGGAAGATATTCAGTTATTTGCTACTGCTTTTAAATTTAATTCGTTTAACATCCTGGCTGTCTCTCACCAAGGTAGACCCTACAAAACAGGAAGCAATCTTACTGTCAGTCATTCAATAACTATCTTTCTTAAAGAAGGTTGCTGGTATCACAGTTGAAATAACCCTCTGAACTGCACAATCCTAACCCTTCCTTCAGAGTGTAATCACTTTGGTTGTCACCTCCAGGATTACTTTAATCCAGGTTTACTTTAATCCTTTTACTAATGTTACCATTCTCACACTCCAACAACATATGAAGCCATAAGATTCACTTGTCTCAACTCATTCCGAATCTATCTCAGCCACATGACTCTGGTGGATGCTGAAGCCAACAGTAGTCAAAACTTCCTCTATTCCCTCCTTCAAACATATCTTGGAACGATCACTACTCCTCCCTCCCTCCCACACCAAATTTATAGATCCTTTTAGTCATCCTATTTTGTTTCATCCTCTCTAAATGCCTAAACCGCTTCAACAACCCCTCCTCAGCCCTCTGAATTATTTTAGTAAGCCCACGCCATCTTATAATCTCCACACTGCGAATTCTCTGCATAATATTCACACTACCCATTGCCATCAAATATGACATCTGTAATGCCTCCACTCTCCTCTTTGCTGCAACGTTGAAGTCCCATGCTTCACACCCAGACAAAAAATACTGGTACCACTATAATCTGGTACATTCCTTTTTTTACCTCACTTGCTATGCTTCCTATGGACCTTCAGATTATTGCATGATTTGTACAGTAATTTTGAAATCAAGATTAGTATTCGTACTTTGCATCTGTATAGATGAACTGCATTCATTTTATAAATGCCTCAACATGCTACTCACCTTCCTCCTTCCCCCCTCCCTGGTCCACCTCTTTCATAGACCAATCAGCGGTCATGACCACTCAAATATCTGAATGCATCCACTGCCCCCATACTCCTCCTTTCAGTCTGATATCTAAACTTTCATTACCCACACCGCCTTGATCCTTCCTACGTTCGCTTTTAAGTTCGTTGTATGCGAAGACATATATCCGATTATCAAGAGTTATACTGAGAAAACGTTTGGTTCACCAGGGACCTCTTCTGTCCAATACAGAGAACATTGAGGTTATATAGTGAGGGAGGTCGGGTGAGAGTCGCTGCCAGGAACGTTGAGAGAAGTGGTAGGTGTAAGTGATAGTTGTGTTCAGCCTGGGTAACATACTTTGTACTAGCATTCTGAATATGATGAAACTCCCTGTGTTCTGTGTTGATGGTAGTGATAAGTGACGATTCTAAACACCGTCTGTTGTAATGATCAGATTCCCTGATGACTAGTTTGACATTCTTGAAGTCCATGAGATGTACACAAGTGTTGCGATGAATGACACATTGTTCAAGTTATCCTTCTGGCAAGCACTGCGGTATTCCTAGAACTTCTTGTGTGATACTTGAGTTTTTACCAATATAAATTTTGTCACATGATCCATACTGAATGGTGTATACCCCGGCGCTGGTTTTATGGTAGTGTTTAAGTGTGGTGGTAAAATACTGGTATGCTATTTTGGTATCGCTCTTAGCAATGCAATTGTGTATGTTCTCAGTTATCCAGTTCAGAGGCAGGACGATGAATATGTCCGTGGTGTGCTGTGGTCTAGCTGTGTTAGTGGTCTTCACTGCCTCTCATGCTGTGTAATAAATGATCAAGTGGGCCGGGTAATGGAATTTGGAGAAAACGTCCGATTTGTAACTGCATTTGTCTTTTAAAATAAATGGACTAGAGATTCGTAAGCACTCAATAAGAAATCAATTATGACGCCTCTCTTAGTGTATTGTGGTGTGAGAAGAAATGTAAAAGGTCGCCTTTGTTGGTTGGTTTTCTATCTAGTTTAGAAGTTCTATAGTGTCGATGCCTCTGGTGACGATGACCAAGATATTGTCAACATAACATGGCATACTGGCTGGTATGTATGGTTTCAATATATTCCTCCAGGTGCTGCATACACAAGTTGGTGACACAACACTTAGTAACATGACAATGACGTATAACTGCTGGTATATACATGTACAAAAAATAAAACAATTAAGGTTAATGCAAAGTTTAACAATATCAAGAAAATATTTGACTGATATAGGAAGATCTAAATCATCCGTGACTTTTTGTCGTAAAATGGCAATTGTATGTGAGGGAACTTTTATAAATAGTGAAGTGACATAATAACTGGTGAATGTCTTATTAATGATTCTGTTAAGGTCTCCTGAATATCGGTGTACAAGGCTCTTTCCCACTACCTTGGAGAGATGCTTCAAGTGCTTTAGGGAGACAGTATGAACAGGTGAGTCTCGGAGTCCCAGATGGAAGGTGAAGAAACTGCTGTTTAAGTATTGGTCTTGATTTCATGAGGAAATGATTCAGTTTATCTTTAGTCTGAAGATACTGAATGATTGATAGCGTTCCTGTCCAACAGAAGGTTTTGTATCTTGGCAACCTAATCCTTGGTATCAGAAATCACCACAGTGCCTCCCTAGTCGGCAGTAGTGACACTGATGGAAACAGTCTCTGGCTACAGTATCAAGTGTAGCTAATAACGAGATAAATTTCCATTTTTGTTGCTATGTACTTTTGTTGCAAACCTGAGCCCCAGTGAAAGTGTCTCAGTGTCAAGGTCAGTGAGAGGTCGTGTGGAGGGATTATCGTTAATTTTGGGTCTAATTCGCTCCACTTGCTGGTGTTGCAAAGGATCTTAAGTTTCCGAGTAAACCTGATTTTCTGCTCTATGTTGGCAGTAGCAACTTGGCTGAGGATATGTTGTTACTGCTGCTGGTTGAAAGTTTGGCCCAGGTTATTGGTGCCAAGTCCCTGTAGAAGTGATATTTGGACAGTGCTGCTAGTTCCTCCATATATTCCTTAAGATAGCACTGTAAAGCAGGAGGAAACGGTTAAAACCGTGAGCACCACGCTGGAGCAGAGATTGAAACCATAGAACCACCAGAAATCACATGGCTAGAGTATGTTGACAATCCTGGTCATTCGCCACCAGACACTTTAAACGAACTTCTAACTAGATAAACTCCTTATATCCTTCCATTAATTCACTGTAGAAGAGAACATATAATCGACTACTTTAGACGTTCTACTCTGTAAGACAACACACTGGACTTCAGGTCACAGACCAACCAACAAGGAAAGGAGTAGAGAAGGATTGCGAACATACGTGATAAATAAGAGAAGACCGACAAGAACAGAGAAAGGAGAACGAAGAGATAGAGAGAAAATCGTGACAGGAAAAAAGATGATATTAGACAAGTGCAACTCTTGGGATCTTTATTGAGGAACTTTCGCACACAGTGCTTCATCATCCTACGTAGGAGAAACTAGAAAACAGGAGGAGAATGAGGTAATCAGTCCCCAACCTTGGAGTCGATGTGGCAGTCGCACAATCTGAATAGAATACGGCATATCAGCGTAGAAGAGCTTATAAACCGTATGTGCAGGAGAGGTGCAAGCAAGTCAGGTGGCTTACATTTGTTCAATGTGAAGTAGGTCGTGCCCAAGAATTAGGCAAGCAAGATTCCTAATATTAAGTCCCAAGAAGTTGCAACTTCTTGGATATTAATACTTAGGAATTCTTCGCTTGCCTAACTGGGCACGACCACTTCACATTGAACAAAGTAACGCCACCTGCTGCTGCACCTCTCCTGCCATACGGTTTATAAGCCGCTTCTACGCTGATATGCCATATTCTATTCAAGATTGATGGACTGACCACATCGACTCAAGGTTGAGGGACTGATTACCTCATTCTCCTCCTGTTCTTCTAGTTTCTCCTACGTATGGACTGATGGAGTCACTGTGTGGCGAAACGTTTCCTCAATAAAGATACCCAAGAGTTGCACATGTGTCTAATTTATCAACATGTCGGTTCTCTGAACCATTCATCTACAAAGAGAAAGATTGCTGAGAGAATGGAATAAAAAGAAGAGAACAGTAAAGTAATAGAGTAGAAAGAGGGAAGAAAAGAAAATAGAATACGAAAAAAATACAAGAGAAAGGAGACAGACGTGTACATGAAAACAAAAGGAAGAAGAAAAGGCTAAGAAGAAAAGGCTGAAAAACAGAAGCTTGAAGGAAAAAAAGCCGAAGAAAATACTGAAGGGTGAAGAAAAGACAGAAGAAAAATACTGAAGAAGAGAAGCACTAAACAGTAAAGACACATCATAGGAATAAAATCACAAAAATAAAAGAAAAAAGAAAAAAATAAAAATAAACAAAAACTCAAACACAAAAATAAAAACAAAATATAAAAATAAATAATAAAAACAAAACAAATATAAGAATAAAAATCCCATCTCAAAAAAAAAAAAAAAAAGGTAAGCACAAAAAATAATAAAAAAAACTCACATCAAAAAATAAAAAAAAATCACAAAATTCAATAAAACACAAAAAAATAAATAAATAATAGAAACACAAAAAGATATAAAAGAAACTTACATCACAAGAATAAAAAAATAAATACATCACAAAAGCCTAAACCTCACAGACGTGTGATGCCAAAAGAGACCCTCTGGACACGGTACATAAGGGCGAAATAACTAAGCTTACTACTCCTACATTGAGCTTTATAGTTAAGAAACTATGTAATTAAAACCAGAGGCAGAAGGGCATATGTGAATGAGAATCTTGATAACCCAACCAGCTGCCAGGGTGGTTAAGGTCAACCAGCTGCCAGGGTGGTTAATGTCAACCAGCTGCCAGGGTGGTTAAGGTCAACCAGCTGCCAGGGTGGTTAATGTCAACCAGCTGCCAGGGTGGTTAAGGTCAGCCAGCTGCCAGGTGGTTAAGGTCAACCAGCTGCCAGGGTGGTTAAGGTCAACCAGCTGCCAGGGTGGTTAAGGTCAACCAGCTGCCAGGGTGGTTAATGTCAACCAGCTGCCAGGGTGGTTAAGGTCAACCAGCTGCCAGGGTGGTTAATGTCAACCAGCTGCCAGGGTGGTTAAGGTCAACCAGCTGCCAGGGTGGTTAAGGTCAACCAGCTGCCAGGGTGGTTAAGGTCAACCAGCTGCCAGGGTGGTTAAGGTCAACCAGCTGCCAGGGTGGTTAAGGTCAACCAGCTGCCAGGGTGGTTAATGTCAACCAGCTGCCAGGGTGGTTAAGGTCAGCCAGCTGCCAGGGTGGTTAAGGTCAACCAGCTGCCAGGGTGGTTAAGGTCAACCAGCTGCCAGGGTGGTTAAGGTCAACCAGCTGCCAGGGTGGTTAAGGTCAACCAGCTGCCAGGGTGGTTAAGGTCAACCAGCTGCCAGGGTGGTTAAGGTCAACCAGCTGCCAGGGTGGTTAAGGTCAACCAGCTGCCAGGGTGGTTAATGTCAACCAGCTGCCAGGGTGGTTAAGGTCAACCAGCTGCCAGGGTGGTTAAGGTCAACCAGCTGCCAGGGTGGTCAAGGTCAAGTAGCTGCCAGGGTGGTTAAGGTCAACCAGCTGCCAGGGTGGTTAAGGTCAACCAGCTGCCAGGGTGGTTAATGTCAACCAGCTGCCAGGGTGGTTAATGTCAACCAGCTGCCAGGGTGGTTAAGGTCAACCAGCTGCCAGGGTGGTTAAGGTCAACCAGCTGCCAGGGTGGTTAATGTCAACCAGCTGCCAGGGTGGTTAAGGTCAACCAGCTGCCAGGGTGGTCAAGGTCAACTAGCTGCCAGGGTGGTTAATGTCAACCAGGCCAGGGTGGTTAATGTCAACCAGCTGCCAGGGTGGTTAAGGTCAACCAGCTGCCAGGGTGATTAAGGTCAACCAGCTGCCAGGGTGTTTAAGGTCAACCAGCTGCCAGGGTGTTTAAGGTCAACCAGCTGCCAGGGTGGTCAAGGTCAACTAGCTGCCAGGGTGGTTAATGTCAACCAGCTGCCAGGGTGGTTAAGGTCAACTAGCTGCCAGGGTGGTTAATGTCAACCAGCTGCCAGGGTGGATAAAGTCAACCAGCTGCCAGGGTGGATAAAGTCAACCAGCTGCCAGGGTGGATAAAGTCAACCAGCTGCCAGGGTGGATAGTCAACCAGCTGCCAGGGTGGTTAAGGTCAACTAGCTGCCAGGGTAGTTAATGTCAACCAGCTGCCAGGGTGGTTAAGGTCACCCAGCTGCCAGGGTGGTTAAGGTCAACTAGCTACCAGGGTGGTTAAGGCCAACTAGCTGCCAGGGTGGATAAGGTCAACTAGCTGCCAGGGTGGTTAAGGTCAACCAGCTGCCAGGGTGGCTAAGGTCAATCAAATGCCAGGGTGGTTAAAGTCAACCAGATGCCAGGGTGGTTAAGGTCAACCAGCTGCCAGGAAGGTTAAGGTCACTCGCTGCCAGAGTGGTTAAGGTCACCAGCAGCCAGGTGGTTAAGGTCAATCAGCTGCCAAGTTGG
This sequence comes from Cherax quadricarinatus, assembly GCF_026875155.1. Classification (NCBI taxonomy): domain Eukaryota; kingdom Metazoa; phylum Arthropoda; class Malacostraca; order Decapoda; family Parastacidae; genus Cherax; species Cherax quadricarinatus. The sequence continues at coordinate 9,328,685 of NC_069469.1, read as the reverse complement.
TCATTATACAGTGTATATAAAGAGAGATACGCACCTCTCAGTGTATATACACAGATATACACCTCCCAGTGTATATACACATATATACACTTAGTGTATATACACAGACAATTTCCAGTGCTGACAGAATCTTGTCAAGGGAAGTCTGAAGTTGCCTTGTACACCTCCTGGCCCTACACATCTGGGACCACTGGATACTGACATAACGCCTGGTGTTATGTGCCGGTGTTGTGTACTGGTGTTACGTGTTGATGTTATGTGTTGATGTTATGTGCTGGCGTTATGTGCCGGTGTTACTGTAACTGCTAGATAAATGAGGGAGTCAGTGCCAGGTATCATTGCCAAGACCGGGAGATCTTAAGTTAGGGAGTCAGGGCGTAGCTACCACTAGCAGCATCACAAGTTTTGACCAGCCAGCTAAGATGGTGTTTCCCTTACCAGCCCTTATATAATACACAGCCAACACCACTAACATCGTGAACATTGTACCTCCACATAACACACCACCACATATGACCTCCACATAACACACCACCACCACATATGACCTCCACATAACACACCACCACAACACATGACCTCCACATAACACACCACCACAACACATGACCTCCACATAACACACCACCACCACATAACATCCCATAACACCTCCACCTAACATCCCATAACCACCTCCACATAACATCCCAAACACACCATCACATAAGACACCCACATAACACACCACCACCACACAACACCTCCACATAACACACCACCACCACACAACACCTCCACATAACACACACCACCACACAAACACCTCCACATAACACACCACCACACAACACCTCCACATAACACCCACCACCACACAACACCTCCACATAACACACCACCACCACACAACACCTCCACCTAACACACCACCACCACATAACACACCACCACCACACAACATCTCCACATAACACACCACCACCACACAACACCTCCACATAACACACCATCACCACACAACACCTCCACATAACACACCACCAACACACAACACCTCCACATAACACACCACCACCACACAACACCTCCACATAACACACCACCACCACACAACATCTCCACATAACACACCACCACCACACAACACCTCCACATAACACCCCACCACCACACAACACCTCCACATAACACACCACCACCACATGGCACATATCCCATAACACACCACCACATAACACACCACCACTACATGGCACATAACATCCCATAGCACACCACCACTACATGGCACATAACATCCCATAACACACCACCACTACATGGCACATAACATCCCATAACACACCACCACTACATGGCACATAACATCCCATAACACACCACCACTACATGGCACATAACATCCCATAACACACCACCACTACATGGCACATAACATCCCATAACACACCACCACTACATGACACATAACATCCCATAACACACCACCACTACATGGCACATAACATCCCATAACACACCACCACTACATGGCACATAACATCCCATAACACACCACCACTACATAGCACATAACATCCCATAACACACCACCACTACATGACACATAACATCCCATAACACACCACCACTACATGGCACATAACATCCCATAACACACCACCACATAACACACCACCACTACATGGCACATAACATTCCATAACACACCACCACATAACACACCACCACTACATGGCACATAACATTCTATAACACACCACCACATAACACACCACCACTACATGGCACATAACATTCCATAACACACCACCACATAACACACCACCACTACATGGCACATAACATTCCATAACACACCACCACATAACACACCACCACTACATGACACATAACATCCCATAACACACCACCACTACATGGCACATAACATTCCATAACACACCACCACATAACACACCACCACTACATGGCACATAACATTCCATAACACACCACCACATAACACACCACCACTACATGGCACATAACATTCCATAACACACCACCACATAACACACCACCACTACATGACACATAACATCCCATAACACACCACCACTACATGGCACATAACATCCCATAACACACCACCACATAACACACCACCACTACATGGCACATAACATTCCATAACACACCACCACATAACACACCACCACTACATGGCACATAACATTCCATAACACACCACCACATAACACACCACCACTACATGACACATAACATCCCATAACACACCACCACTACATGGCACATAACATTCCATAACACACCACCACATAAACACACCACCACTACATGGCACATAACATTCCATAACACACCACCACATAACACACCACCACTACATGGCACATAACATCCCATAACACACCACCACTACATGGCACATAACATTCCATAACACACCACCACATAACACACCACCACTACATGGCACATAACATTCCATAACACACCACCACATAACACACCACCACTACATGACACATAACATCCCATAACACACCACCACTACATGGCACATAACATTCCATAACACACCCACCACATAACACACCACCACTACATGGCACATAACATTCCATAACACACCACCACATAACACACCACCACTACATGGCACATAACATCCCATAACACACCACCACTACATGGCACATAACATTCCATAACACACCCACCACATAACACACCACCACTACATGGCACATAACATTCCATAACACACCACCACATAACACACCACCACTACATGACACATAACATCCCATAACACACCACCACTACATGGCACATAACATTCCATAACACACCACCACATAACACACCACCACTACATGGCACATAACATTCCATAACACACCACCACATAACACACCACCACTACATGGCACATAACATCCCATAACACACCACCACTACATTGGCACATAACATTCCATAACACACCACCACATAACACACCACCACTACATGGCACATAACATTCCATAACACACCACCACATAACACACCACCACATAACACACCACCACATAACACACCCACCACATAACACACCACCACATAACACACCACCACATAACACACCACCACTACATGGCACATAACATTCCATAACACACCACCACATAACACACCACCACTACATGGCACATAACATTCCATAACACACCACCACATAACACACCACCACATAACACACCACCACATAACACACCACCACATAACACACCACCACATAACACACCACCACATAACACACCACCACATAACACACCACCACATAACACACCACCACTACATGGCACATAACATTCCATAACACACCACCACATAACACACCACCACTACATGGCACATAACATTCCATAACACACCACCACATAACACACCACCACATAACACACCACCACATAACACACCACCACATAACACACCACCACATAACACACCACCACATAACACACCACCATATAACACACCACCACATAACACACCACCACATAACACACCACCACATAACACACCACCACATAACACACCACCACATAACACCTCCACACAAAATATTTTCAATCAGAGCTTCAGTATAAAAGGCAAGAGTGAGAGCCAAAAGAATATTTAAGTACCTCAAAACCACATAAGCAAGAGAATACTGAAGTATCTTAAAAACCACATAAGCAAGAGAATACTGAAGTATCTTAAAAACCACATAAGCAAGAGAATACTGAAGTATCTTAAAAACCACATAAGCAAGAGAATACTGAAGTATCTTAAAAACCACATAAGCAAGAGAATACTGAAGTATCTTAAAAACCAATAAGCAAGAGAATACTGAAGTATCTTAAAAACCACATAAGCAAGAGAATACTGAAGTATCTTAAAAACCACATAAGCAAGAGAATACTGAAGTATCTTAAAAACCACATAAGCAAGAGAATACTGAAGTATCTTAAAAACCACATAAGAAGAGACGTCACTAACTTCATAAATATTGTTGGAAATCTAATTAAAATGTCAATTTACTCTTTCAAAGAAAATGTATTGATTTTGACCTGGCGGGCTGTGTGAAGGTCAAAGGTCACGCAGTGTTAGAGGGTGACCTTGTTTCCCCAGAGAGAGGCTGAGTGCTGGGTACTCACCTCACATGTACTCACCTGTATGCAGTTGCAGAAGTCGAGTCTTAGCTTCTGGCCCCGCCTCTCAACGTGCCACCTGCCAGATTCACTTCTAGCCTGGTGGGCCCAATCGTACCTGCTCTTAAAACTATGTATAGAGCCTGCCTCCACTGTGTGTGTGTGTGTGTGGTGCTCACTTATATATGGTTGCAGGGGCCAATTCTCAGCTCCTGGTCCCGCCTCTTCGCTAGTCGCTACTAGGTCCACACACTCCCGGCTCCAAGACCCTTGTCGTACCTATTCTTAAAGCTATGTATAGATCCCGCCTCCACCTCTCAATTTTCCCGATTGTTCCACTTCCTGACAACTGTATGGTTGAAGAAATATTGCCTAACATCCCTATGACTCATCTGAATTTTCAACTTCCAGTTGTGTTACCCCCTTGTTGCTGTGTCCCCATCTCTGAAACATTCTGTCCCTGTCCATCTTGTCAGATTTTCTCAGTACTTTATACGTCGTTATCATATCATCCCTAATCATTCTGTCCTCCAGTTGAGTTCCCCCTTACCTCTCCTCACAGGACGTACACCTTAGCTCCGGGACTAACCATGTTGCAAACCTCCGCTTGACCAGGTGTGGGTTCTATACTGGTGCTGCATACTACAATATGGGACTGACGTACACGGTGTACAGAGTCTTGAATAACTCCTTACTTAGATGTCGAAAAGTTTTTCTTAGATTTGCCAGGCGCGCATTTGCTGCAGCAGTTATTTGGTTGATGCGCACCCCAGGGGATATGCTCGGTATGATACCCACCCAAAGGTCCTTCTTGAGTGAGGTTTGCCTGTAGAAACGACCAGGGGGTCGGGTCTCGGCTCCTAGTCCTGCCTCTTACCTTGCGCTAGCCTCACGCGCCCTGCCATACATATTCATATTATAACCGTAACTAAGCGCTAAATCCCTAAGGGTTATAAACCGCTGGTACCTATCAATAAAACTATGTATGACGCCTGTCTCCAATACAACAGTCCATTTCCTGACCACCCTGAAGCTGAAGAAATACTTCATGACATCACTGTGACTCATTTATATCTAACTTCCAACTATGCCCTCGTGTACCAGTTTCCCGCCTTTCAGTCTATCCCTGTCCACCCTATCAAGTCCTCTGAGTATATCGTATATCGTTATTATGTCTCCCTATGTTCTATCGTCTAACAATACCAGGTTCAGTTCCTTTAACCTCTGCACTTTCTCCTGTTTCTTAGAATTTTTATCCGTTGTGGGTTCCATGCTGGTGCTGCATACTCTAAGATAAGCCTAACATACATTACATAGGGGGCGATAAATGACTTTGCTGGGATTCTTGAAGGATACTTATAGGTTTGCTAAACGAACATTCGGTGTAGAGGTTATTCAGTTGATGCGAGTCTGTTGATATGCTCGGCACTGTGCTTACCTCAAGGTCTTTCTCCTTGAGTCAGGTTTGCAGCCTCTGTCCTACAGTCTATACCGGTTCTTAGTCTCTGGTCTTCTTGCTCTTGCCCAAATTTTCATTCTCTTGCATTTGCTGAGGTTGAATTCCAGTAGCCACTTGTCAGACCAATCATGTTGTTTGTTTTCTTTGGTATTTACTTTCATAATATTTATGAGGAAGAATCTTGGTATTTTTAGTATTAGTGATATGATTTAATATTTTTAATATCAGTGATATGATTACGATTAACATTGTACTTGGTATTATAATGTTAAGAAATGATCCAGACACTGTTATTACGAATCTTATTAAATGTCAAGAGGTAAATACACACAGATCTAAATTGGTTGTAAAAAACATATAATTATATTAAGTTTTATAACCTGCATGAACTGTATCACTGTAGACAACAAGAGCACTTCACCCCTCCATGGAAGATGTGTTCATTTATATCACATACCTGTAAGTCCCTCCCAAGAAGCTTATTGCTAGTAATCCCTTCCTTAAATCACTGTTCAATACGGAATTTATCAATTAACTAGTAGTAATAATCTGTCACAAGTTATATACACTGATGTATCTAAGCAGGAGTCTACTGGCAGGGCTACATCTGCTCTTGTTGTCACCACAATAATTAAGAACGATAGGAACTTTGTTGAGTTAGGCATAAGAATTAACAACTGGGCGTCTACACTGCAAACTGAATTGTTTACCATTCTAATGATGCTAAAGCTAATTTATGACACGGAGCTTAATTCTATGATTATTATTGATTCTGTGTCATCAGTGATGGCTCTTGACTCACAAAATGCTTAAAATGCTCAAAAATCAGGGAATATGGAATTAATGTATAATTGTTGTGGATTCCATCACACATTGGACTACTCCTTCATGACACAATTAATGAGTTAGCCAAGGAAAGTACCCTGAAGGAAAATGTCGGATATAACTTTGGTGTATCTGTGTCTAGCATTAGGAATAATATTAGGAGAGAAGTAAATAATGAAAATGAATGTTATAAGATAGAATCCTGAGTAGATCTATAACTCGCTATGATAACTTGCGTAGATAAGTATGTTTATGGAGTAATTTGCAGTGTGAACAAACTGACTGACTGATGATGATATAGCCAAGCTTAGGCTTAGTTACAAATACTTCTGGCAGTTTGACCGACACAGATGATAATCAAACCAAATGCAAATTAGGTGGCCAACCCCATGGCCACTATCTTGAACACTGTACTTTATTTTCCACTTATTAGGGAATGCAGAGATAGTATAATAACCTATATGATATGTCAAGATATCATATTTATGAAAATACGATACCCGATATATTAGGTAAGTTTCCTAAATTTGCTTGTAACATGCAAGTGAAGTGTAGATATAACTCCAAATGTACTCCTGTAAACCCTTTTGGTGCCTTGTTCCTAGGTCTTTTGTGCATCCATATGCTCTTGCGCTACCCTCCACAAAATGCACTACCCTCCACAGGATGCACTACCCTCCACAGGATGCACTACCCTCCACAAGATGCACTACCCTCCACAGGATGCATTACCCTCCACAGGATGCACTACCCTCCACAAGATGCACTACCCTCCACAAGATGCACTACCCTCCACAGGATGCACTACCCTCCACAAGATGCACTACCCTCCAAAGGATGCACTACCCTCCACAAGATGCACTACCCTCCACAGGATGCACTACCCTCCACAGGATGCACTACCCTCCACAGGATGCACTACCCTCCACAGGATGCACTACCCTCCACAAGATGCACTACCCTCCACAAGATGCACTACCCTCCACAGGATGCACTACCCTCCACAGGATGCACTACCCTCCACAAGATGCACTACCCTCCACAAGATGCACTACCCTCCACAAGATGCACTACCCTCCACAAGATGCACTACCCTCCACAAGATGCACTACCCTCCACAGGATGCACTACTCTCCACAAGATGCACTACCCTCCACAAGATGCACTACCCTCCACAGGATGCACTACCCTCCACAGGATGCACTACCCTCCACAAGATGCACTACCCTCCACAAGATGCACTACCCTCCACAAGATGCACTACCCTCCACAGGATGCACTACTCTCCACAAGATGCACTACCCTCCACAAGATGCACTACCCTCCACAGGATGCACTACCCTCCACAGGATGCACTACCCTCCACAAGATGCACTACCCTCCACAAGATGCACTACCCTCCACAAGATGCACTACCCTCCACAAGATGCACTACCCTCCACAAGATGCACTACCCTCCACAGGATGCACTACCCTCCACAGGATGCACTACCCTCCACAAGATGCACTACCCTCCACAAGATGCACTTACCCTCCACAAGATGCACTACCCTCCACAAGATGCACTACCCTCCACAAGATGCACTACCCTCCACAAGATGCGCTACCCTCCACAAGATGCACTACTCTCCACAAGATGCACTACTCTCCACAAGATGCACTACTCTCCACAAGATGCACTACCCTCCACAAAATGGGATACCCTCCACAAAATGGGCTACCCTCCACAAGATGCACTACCCTCCACAAGATGCGCTACCCTCCACAAGATGCACTACCCTCCACAAGATGCACTACCCTCCACAGGATGCACTACTCTCCACAAGATGCACTACCCTCCACAAGATGCACTACCCTCCACAGGATGCACTACCCTCCACAGGATGCACTACCCTCCACAAGATGCACTACCCTCCACAAGATGCATCTACTCTCCACAATGCACTACCCTCCACAAGATGCACTACCCTCCACAGGATGCACTACCCTCCACAGGATGCACTACCCTCCACAAGATGCACTACCTCCACAAGATGCACTACCCTCCACAGATGCACTACCCTCCACAAGATGCACTACCCTCCACAAGATGCACTACCCTCCACAAGATGCACTACCCTCCACAAGATGCACTACCCTCCACAAGATGCACTACCCTCCACAAGATGCACTAACCCTCCACAAGATGCACTACCCTCCACAAGATGCACTACCTCCACAAGATGCACTACCCTCCACAAGATGCACTTCCCTCCACAGATGCACTACCCTCCACAAGATGCACTACCCTCCACAAGATGCACTACCCTCCCAAGATGCACTACCCTCCACAAGATGCACTACCCTCCACAAGATGCACTACCCTCCACAAGATGCACTTCCCTCCACAAGATGCACTACCCTCCACAAGATGCACTTCCCTCCACTAGATGCACTACCCTCCACAAGATGCAACTACCCTCCACTAGATGCACTACCCTCCACAAGATGCACTACCTCCACTAGATGCATCTACCCTCCACAAGATGCACTACCCTCCACAAGATGCACTACCCTCCACAAGATGCACTACCCTCCACTAGATGCACTACCCTCCAAGATGCACTACCCTCCACTAGATGCACTACCCTCCACAAGATGCACTACCCTCCACAAGATGCACTACCCTCCACAAGATGCACTACCCTCCACAAGATGCACTACCCTCCACAAGATGCACTTCCCTCCACAAGATGCACTACCCTCCACAAGATGCACTTCCCTCCACTAGATGCACTACCCTCCACAAGATGCACTACCCTCCACTAGATGCACTACCCTCCACAAGATGCACTACCCTCCACTAGATGCACTACCCTCCACAAGATGCACTACCCTCCACAAGATGCACTACCCTCCACAAGATGCACTACCCTCCACTAGATGCACTACCCTCCACAAGATGCACTACCCCCACTAGATGCACTACCCTCCACAAGATGCACTACCCTCCACAAGATGCACTACCCTCCACAAGATGCACTACCTCCACTAGATGCACTACCCTCCACAAGATGCACTACCCTCCACAAGATGCACTACCCTCCACAAGATGCACTACCCTCCACAAGATGTACTACCCTCCACTAGATGCACTACCCTCCACAAGATGCACTACCCTCCACAAGATGCACTACCCTCCACAAGATGCACTACCCTCCACAAGATGGGCCACCCTCCACAAGATGCACTTCCCTCCACTAGATGCACTACCCTCCACAAGATGCACTACCCTCCACTAGATGCACACCCTCCACAAGATGCACTACCCCTCCCACAAGATGCACTACCCTCCACAAGATGCACTACCCTCCACAAGATGCACTACCCTCCACTAGATGCACTACCCTCCACAAGATGCACTACCCTCCACAATATGCACTACCCTCCACAAGATGCACTACCCTCCACAAGATGCACTACCCTCCACAAGATGCACTACCCTCCACAAGATGCACTACCCTCCACAGGATGCACTACCCTCCACAAGATGCACTACCCTCCACAAGATGCACTACCCTCCACAGGATGCACTACCCTCCACAAGATGCACTACCCTCCACAAGATGGGCCACCCTCCACAAGATGCACTACCCTCCACAAGATGGGCCACCCTCCACAAGATGCACTACCCTCCACAAGATGGGCCACCCTCCACAAGATGCACTAACCCTCCAGAAGATGGGCCACCCTCCAACAGATGCACTACCCTCCACAAGATGGGCTACCCTCCATAAGATGCACTACCCTCCACAAGATGGGCCACCCTCCACAAGATGCACTACCCTCCACAAGATGGGCCACCCTCCACAAGATGCACTACCCTCCACAAGATGGGCCACCCTCCACAAGATGCACTACCCTCCACAAGATGGGCCACCCTTCACAAGATGCACTACCCTCCACAAGATGGGCCACCCTCCACAAGATGCACTACCCTCCACTAGATGCACTACCCTCCACAAGATGCACTACCCTCCACAAGATGCACTACCCTCCACAAGATGCACTACCCTCCACAAGATGCACTACCCTCCACAAGATGGGCCACCCTCCACTTCGACAGCAAAATCCAATAAATTTTACATCACAGGGATACATGTGTCTTTTGGTATTAATTCACATACAAGAGAAACATTACGGGTCCAACTGGTTACACTTTGCCAGTCTGACATTTCTTGGACAATTACTCTGTCTTCTTTCCACTGTAGCTCATTTCCTTTTCTTCCTACTTGCTCTTCAAGTTTTTGTCCTCTTTTCTTGTGAGATGCAATATCAAATGCTTTCTTGCAGTCCAGGAATATGCAATCTACCCATCCCTCTCCCGCTTCACTTCTGTTACTCTGCCATACAACTCCTACGGATAAAAAACACTTCTCTCAAGGTGTTCTACCCCTTTCCTGATTATCTTCACCATTATCTTACGAAGTGTGCACGTCAGTGATACTTATCTGCAGTTTAACGTTTCCTTTTTTTTTTAAATTTATCGGGACTACATTTGTTGTCTTCCAGATCTCTCGTAATTGTACGTATCCACTGGTTTATATATTTTAGCTAATGGTTCAGTGTTTCTGCTTCCTCTCGCAGTATCCATGGTGACACTGCCGCTACCACTGCCATAGATATATGCAACTCACTGTTACGTATGTTGTGTATCTCTGGCATTGCTTCTATTATCACTGGGTAAATAAGTTTGAAATTGATAAATTAAACACAAGTGCAACTCTTGGGTATCTTTAATGAGGAAACGTTTCACTATACAATCGTTTCATCAGTCCATACGAAGGAGAATGGTGAACAGGAGTTTGAGGTAATCAGTCCCTCAGCCTTGAGTTCATGTAATCATTCCATCAATCTTGAATACAGCGTATGTGCGAAGAAGTGGCTTATATACTGTAGGGAGGTGAGGTGCAGCAGACGTAGGTGGTATCATATTTGACATATCCAAATGTGGAAGTAGGTCATGCTTAAAGGTTACATTCGTGTCAGACACAGCAACATCTTGGGATCTTAATACTGGGAATTCTTCACTTGCCTAACCTTTAGTCATGACCTACTTCCACAGTTGCATTTGTTAAATGTGATACCACCTACGACTGCTGTACCTCACCTGTCTACAGTATACAAGCCACTTCTTCACACATATGCTGTATTCTTTTCAAGACTGATGGACTGATTACATAGACTCAAGGCTGAGGGACTGATTACTTCAAACTCCTGTTCTTCACCATTCTCCTTTGTATGGACTGATGAAGCCACTGTGTAGCGAAACGTTTCCTCATTAAAGATACCCAAGTGTTGCACATGTGTCTAGTTTATCAACTTGTCGGTTCTCTGAACCATTCATCTACAAGTATGAAATTGTTTGTTCAACTCCTCACAGACTTATATGTTTCTGTTGAACTCTCTCATTTCCTTCATTTCTTGTTACTGTACGCACGCGCAAGAGTTCTTTCTGATCAACACTATTATGGTCACTGCTGTGAAATGACACATCACCATCACTACCACCATCACCACTCTAAGAACATTTACCATTATACTCACCCCAACCATGCCTAATCACCACCATAACATTCACAATCACCAACCATGCCTAGTCACCACCATAACATTCACGATCACCAACCATGCCTAGTCACCACCATAACATTCACGATCACCAACTATGCCTAGTCACCACCATAACATTCACGATCACCAACCATGCCTAGTCACCACCATAACATTCACGATCACCAACCATGCCTAGTCACCACCATAACATTCACGGTCACCAACCATGCCTAGTCACCAACACAACATTCACGATCACCAACCTGCCTCGGTTCACTATCATGTTAAGAAATATCAGGAAAACTTAGCCTCCTGTCTCTGGAAACATCACCATCATCTCTCCCACCTGCACCACTTGCACTTCCAAAAGGGTAGAGTAAGTAAGGCTTGTCAGGAAACGGACAAGTGTTTCCTGACGCGGGTCTCTGTCATATGATGACCCACCACTGGAGATTTTAGTCATCTGACCGAGGCCTTCCACTGGCTTACCAGGTCCACCTCTATTTTTTTTATAACACACTTCTCCGAGCTGGTCAGACCTCAGCACACGGAGGACCGAGCCTCCACAAGCCCTTGCCTTAAACGACCCATATGGCTGAATTGCTATACTCGGAAACAACTATCACGGTCAGTTAACAGGTTATCACGAAGATAATACCAAGCTACCACGAACAGAATAACAGGCTGTCACGGACACAATAAACTATCACGAACACAAAAACAACCACGAACACAAAAACAACCACGAACACTAAGGCTATCACGAACACAGGCTTTCTGTACGTACAACCAGTGCTATCTGCACTGTGGGTACAATGCAGACTTCAATAACTCCAACTGTCTGACTAGTAGTTAGGCTGTTTAATTTAAGTGGGGATCAAGGCTATTGTATTTTGAAATTTCAAGAGTCAGTCGAAATTTGGTGACAAAGTGGTTTACTTTGTGGTCTGAGAGAGAGAGAGAGAGAGAGAGAGAGAGAGAGAGAGAGAGAGATTGAGATTCATCAAGCAAATATTTTTGTCAAAGACACTGGGGGTGTTTTGGTGGATGCACTTTAAGAGTGTGTGGCAGTATTCAGAGGACAGACTTGACAATTAGAGGTCAACCTGCCTCTGCTGCTGTTCCTGCTGCTGCTGCTGCTGCTGCTGCTGCCCCTTTTATTGCTACTGCTGCCCCTCATGCTGTTGCTGTCCCTCTTCATGCTGCTGTTCCTGCTGTTGCTGCTGCTGCTGCTACTACTGCCCCTCTTATTGCTACTGCTACTGCTGCCCCTCTTGCTGATGCTGCCCCTCTTCATGCTGTTGCTGCCCCTCTTCATGCATGTTGTTGCTGCCCCCCTTTTTGCTGCGTTGCTGCCCTTCCCCATACTGCTGCTTTCACTGCTGCCCCCCCCTTTTCAGGGCTGCTGCTGTGCCCCACTGCTGCCGCCCCTCTTCATCGCTGTTTGTGTCACTGCTCCGGCCCCCCCCTTCATGCTCCCGCTGTTCACTGCTGCCGGCCCCCTTTTCATGCTGCTGCTGGGTACTGTTTGGCCCCCCTCTTCATGCTCCCGGCTGTTTTACTGCTGCCCCCCCCTTTCCCCTTCTGTTTGCGTGTCACTGCCCCGGGCCCCCCTCTTCATGCTGCTCCCTGTTCACGGGCCCCCGCCCCCTTCTTTCGGCGGGCGTGTCACTCCCTCCCCCGCCCCTTTTCCGCGGCGGGGTTCACTCTGCCCGCCTCCTTCTTGCTGCGCTTTTCCACTGCGGGCCCCCCCCCTTTTCCATGGCGGCTGTGTTTTTTCCTGCTGCCCCCCCTTTCATGCGGGCGGGCCCCCCACTGCGGGCCCCCCCCCTCTTCTGCGCGCTGTGTCACTCTGCCGCCCCTTTTCATGCTGCTGCTGTGCCCACTCGCCGCCCCTTTTCAGCTGCGCGGGGTCCCCTGCTGCCGCCCCTCTTCATGCTCCCTGCTGTTCACTCTGCCGCCCCCTTTTTCCCAGCTGCTGCGGTGCCCACTGCTGGCCCCCTCTTCATCCCTTTTGCGTGTCACTGCCCCGGGCCCCTCTTAAAGTTTCGCGTTCACTGCGGCCCCCCCTTCTCATTTCCTGCTGGCCTGCTGGTCACTGCTTCTGCCGCCCCTCTTCATGCTGCTGCTGTGTCACTGCTGCCGCCCCTCTTCATGCTGCTGCTGTGTCACTGCTGCCGCCCCTCTTCATGCTGCTGCTGTGTCACTGCTGCCGCCCCTCTTCATGCGCGGCTGTGTCACTGCGGGCCGGGGCCCCCTTCATGCGCGCTTTTCCCTTTGCGGGCCGCCCCTCTTCATGCGCTGCTGTGCCCACTGCGGCCGCCCCCTTCATGCTGCTGGGGTCACTGCGCCCCCCCCTTTTCAGCTGCTGTGTCACTGCTCCCCGCCCCTCCAGGGCTGCGGGCTGCGCGGCTTTTTAGGCACACTTTGTGTGTGTTACTTACGTAGGTGTGAGAAACGTAAAAAAGCGGTCCTTGTCAAAGTTTGATTTAGTTATATAAGGAGCCTGGCCCGGGGAATTTAAAGTTTTTTCTATAAAAAAAAAGGGTCTGAGGCAGTGTGACGCCCCCGCGCTGCCAGGCAAAGTTTAAAACCCTTTAACTTTTTTTTTCCAGAAATTATCGAAAAAACAAAGTAAAAGTTGATTTTTAACAAAATTTAGCCAAACTTAACGGAACAAATTTGTCCTAATTTAAAACCCAAACAAAATTTTGAGCCTAACTTTTTCTAACCTAACCAAATCAAACTTAGAAAAACCCAAAACTTTATCAACCAAGCAAAACTTAACCAAACTTAGGATAATCAAAGCCAAATTTAAACAAAAACCCAAACCCTTTAACAAGGGAAAAACAAACCCAAAGGGATAATCTAGAAGGTTTAACTAACCAAGGAAAATACACCTAGCTTAACAAAACCCTAGGATAAAAACACCTAGTTTAACTTAACCTAGAATAAAACCCAAGTTTAATTTAAACCTAGGATAAAAACACCTAGCTTAACTTAACCTGGGATAATACACCTAGCTTAATTTAAACCTGGGATAATACCCCTAGTTTAAAACTTAACCTAGGAAAATACACCAAAGTTTAACTTAACCTGGGAAATAAAACCCAAACTTAACTTAACCTAGGATAAACACCTACTTAACAAACCGGGATAATACACCTCCCTTAACTTAACCAGGAAATACCCCTTTCGTTTAAACTTAACCGGGATAAACACATAGCTTAACTTAACCTGGGGAATAATACACCTCCCCTTAACTTAACCTAGATAATACACCTAGCTTAATTTAAACCTGGGAAATACACCTACCAAAAATTAAACCCAAAGGAAAATACACCTCGCTTAATTAACCTAGGATAAACACCACCCCCCTTAACCTAGGATAATACACCTAGCTTAACTTAACCTAGGATAATACACCTCGCTTAACTTAACCTAGGATAATACACCTAGCTTAACTTAACCTAGGATAATACACCTAGCTTAACTTAACCTAGGATAATACACCTCGCTTAACTTAACCTAGGATAATACACCTAGCTTAACTTAACCTAGGATAATACACCTAGCTTAACTTAACCTAGGAAATTCCCAAAGTTTAAACCCTTAACCTGGGATAATAAAAACCTAGCTTAACTTAACCTGGGATAATACACCTAGCTTAACTTAACCTGGGAAAAATAAAACCCTAAATTTTATCCAAGGTTTAAAAAACCATTTTAACCTGGGAAATAATACACCTAGCTTAATTTAAAACCCTAGGATAATACACCTAGCAATAACTTAACCGGGATAATACCCCTTTACTTAACTTAACCTAGGATAAACACCTAGCTTAACTTAACCTAGATAAAAAACCTAGTTTTAACCAAAAACCTAGGTAATACACCCCCTTAACTTAACCTAGAAAATTACACCTCGCTTAATTTAACCTAGGATAAAAAACCTCGTTTTAATTTAAACCCTAGAAAAATACCCCTATTTAACTTAACCTAGGATAATAAAACCTCGTTTAAATTTTTAACCGGGAAATAATACACCTAGTTTAAACTTAACCTAGGATAATACACCAAACAAATTTAACCAAGGATAATACCCCTAGCTTAACTTAACCTAGGATAAAAAACCCCTCGCTTAATTTAAACCTAGGATAATCCACCTACTTAAAATTTAAACCTAGGAAAAACACCAAACCCTTAACTTAACCTAGGATAATACCCCCCTAAAAAAATTTAACCTAGGATAATACCCTATTTAAACCCAAAAACCTAGGAAAATTCACCTCGCTTAATTTAAACCTTTAATAACAAATTTAAATTTGAGTTTTTTATATGGGGGCAGAACTGTAAAAATTTTTAGTGCGAATTTAACCCTTGAAAACATCGTGTTACACAAGACATTTTAGACCTGTGATATCTGTGTTACTCATCTGGGCCTTGTAGGGCCCCAGGGGTTAAACCAATCTAGGTTTGGGTAATGATCTCATGTTACTCATCTAGGCTTGTATGATCTCAGGGGGGGGGGGGGTTTACCCCATCAAAGGCTTGTAATAGTCTAAAGGTTACTCATCTAGGCCTTTATGGTCTCATTTTTTACTCATCTAGGCTTGTAATGATCTCAGTTTTTACTCACCAAAGGCTTGTAATGACCCCTCAGTTTTTCCCAAACTGGCTTTTTTAGATTTCTCAGGGGTTACTCTTTCTAGGTTTAAAAATGAGCTCATGTTACTCATCTGGGCTTGTAAAGCCCTCATGTTACTCATCTAGGCTTGTATGAGTCTCAGTGTTACTCATCTAGGTTTGGAAATAAATCTCAGTTTACCATCGGTTTGTAGAGTTTTCCAGGGGTTACCCCTTTCTGGGCCCTTTAAATTAGTCTCGGGTTTTACTCATCTAGGTTGTAATGACCCTTCAGTTTTTACTCATTTTAAGGTTTGAAATGAGTCTCAGGTTACCCCATCTAGATCTTGATGACCCTGTTACTCATCGGGGCTTGTGAGAATGTCTCATGTTACCATCTGGGCTTTTTGGATGAATGTCTCAGTTTTACTCACCCTGGGCTTTTTGATAAATCTCTTTGTTACCATCAAAGGTTTTGAATGAGTCTCAGTGTTACTCATCAAATCTGTAAATTAGTCATTTTACTCATCTAGGCTTGTGATAAGGGCTCAGGGTTACTCATCTAGGCTTGTAATAAAGTCTCAGGGTTACTCATCAAGATTTTGTGATGATCATGTTACTCATCTAGTTTTGTGATGAAGGGCCTCAGTGTTACCCCCTTCTAGGCTTGAAATTTTTTAAAGGTGTTACTCATCTAGATCTTTGATGATCAGTTTTAAACTCATCTAGGCTTGTGATGAATGTCTCAGTTTTTACCATCTAGGCGGGGTAATGGGGGTCTCAGTGTTATTTCCAACAAATTTTGATGAGTCATGTTCCCAACTGGGTTTGGGTGATAAATTTCTCAGTGTTACCCCATTAGGCTTGTAATGATTCCCCCAGTGTTACTCATCTAATCTGTATAAAGTCGGGTTTTAACTCACTGGGGCTTTAAATAAATGTCCAGTGTTATCATCAAGGCTTGTAATGAGTCTCAGGGGTTACTCTCTAAAATCTGTGTTGAGCCCTTGTTTACTCATCTGGGGTTTGGGTGTAAATTTCCCCCTCAGTTTTTTACCATCTGGGCTTGTAATGAGCTCAGTTTTAACTCACTAGATCTGTGTATCAGTGAAACTCATCTAGGCTTGTGATAAATGCCCCTTTCTTTTTTACTCAAAATTTAAATTTTGGCCCAACGATTTTCCCAAACGTGTCATTTTAAAATCCGTTCATGACAATACAACCCCGGGCTTGAAAACCCTTTACTTAGCATAATTACGTAAAAACCCGCGATAAGGCCCAGGATGCTGATAGTTTGATAATGCGGATAGTGCTATGGTGGGGGGGTAGAAATTTTAATGAAAAAGGCCCCAGTGATCAGAATAGCAGCAGAAATTGTAAAGGGGTGGCTATAGTGATGATACACCCCCCTTTGATGGTGAAAACCCTTTGGGGGGGAAAACAGAAGCAGATAAAAGAGGGAAAAAGAAAAAGGGGTTAACAGCGAAGGAAAAACAGAAATAGATAAACAGAGGAAACAGAAAAGGGGGAAAAAACAGAGAGAACAGAAACGGGGAAAGAGATAAAAGGCCGCGTAAAGGGGCAGACAGGGCAGTTAGTGCCCCCGGGAGAAAAAACTGCTAGTTTTCACGTCCAACACGCCACTTGTTCCACCAAAAACCCCCCCAAGCACCATTACCAGGAATTTTACAAACAAAGAAAAAGTGCCACATGAAAAATTTTTTCTTAGTCCTGGCAACCCGGCGGATTTTCTGAATTTCAGGTAAAACCCTGACCTGGTCGGGTAAACCCCTGTGACCTTGGGGGGGTAAACCAAATGACCTGGTCGGGGAAATAACTTGGGCCTAAATCAAAAAACTGGACCTGATCGGGGACCCAAAATGATTTGTTGAAATTTGTGACCTGCAGGGACCACGTGGCCCGGTCAAAAACTGTGACCTGGTCAGGGACCAAATGTGACCCTGTCAAGAACCCAGTATGGACGGGGCAAAGTATGGCTGACTAATATTAGCATTATCTAACCAGGGGACAATGACCTAGCCCGGGGGGAAACACTACCCCCACAACCTACTAGTCAAAAACTGCCACGTTTCCCGATCACCTACTGAAACCTAGCCCGTGTTACAACCCTCCTGACAGCCAAGAAACCCAAAAACTTTTCTCACTCCTACCCCACCAAAAATCGTTTTGATACTTTTCCATTTTCTTTCCCCACTTTTAATTCCGGGGGACACGTTAAAATTTTGATACCACTGTTTTTCTTACTGTCCCCGGTGCCCACAAAGTCTTAAATGCCGTTTAAATTACCTTCGAGTTTAAGATTTTTAAAAATTTTTTCGTTTTTTGGTATTGTAAAAGGGAGTAGAAACCCAATTGTCAGTTACTAAGTAGGGGGGATTTTTGATAGGGTTTTTAAAAGAAAACGGGGGGAAAAAATAACAAATTCCAGCATTAAAACAAAGTTTGTAACGAACGGGGGACAAAGTAAGTGTGGGGTGCAGAAAATTTTGGTTTTTTATGCCCGAGCAATTTTGGGGAAAAAGGGAAAGGGAAAAACTTGTTAAATTCATTAATACCCAGCCTTGGTTGTTGGGGGTTTTTTTCAAGAAAGGGTTTTTTACTTATGATACCCAGGAAGGTCAGGGAAGGGGGAAAAATTTGAGGAGGAAAGGGGCTGATCGTGGCCCGGGGGCCTGGGGGCTGTGGGGCCCCGGGGGCCCGGTGGCTAAAAACACACGGGTTCACACCCGAGGGGCCGGGTTCGATTCCCGGTTTGGGGGAAACATTCGACAAAGTTTCCTTACACCTGTTTTCCTGATTCACACTAGCGGGCAAATGTACCTGGGTTAGTCGACTGTGATGGTCGCATCCTGGGGACAAGATTAAGGACCCCAATGGAAATAAGTTAGACAGTCCTCGATGACGCACTGACTTTCTTGGGTTATCCTGGGTGGCTAACCCTCCGGGGTTAAAAATCCGAACGAAATCTTATCTTATCTTATCCTTCCAGTTCTCTTTCAATGTCTCCTCTTATTTCCAGCTGATCCCCATGGCCTCCTTCTCCGTGTCGCTACTCTTCGTTACGGTCTCCTCTTTTCGGTGCAACCTTGATCTCTCTTCATAGTTCATATCCATTCGTATGCAGACCTCAGTATCTAGTCATCTCTCTGAAGTATGGAGCCCTGGTCAGTATTTCTCTAATCTTTTAATTCACGAACATTGTATTGATCTCCCTTGGTCCTTAATGTTGTTTTTACTCTCTACCAGCAGAGTCACAGTAAACACAAACTTGAGATCTTGAATAATGACCATTTTCATCGCGGTCTCCTTCTATGAGTGTTAGTTTCAAATGACTGCTATTGTTATATGTTTCTATGTCTGCGTCCCTAGGTCTGTCTGTATCGCTATGACACTGTATGCAGCAGTCGGTATCATTACTGTTGAAACATATCGCATACACACTAGGCTTCTGCAGTCAAATATAGAGGCAGGTGTAGTGGTGAAATGAAGATGTAATCAGTCCATCAGCCTGGGAGAAATAATATTTGAGGTGGTCAGTTCCTCAGCCTGGAGAAGAGTTCAGCTCCATGGAGCTGAACTCTTCTCAGAGTTGGATGACTAAACAACAGTTGAGGTCACAGGCAAAAAAAAAAAAAAACTAACTACATACGGTTACAGAGACAAAGAGGAAAATCGGAATTGCTGAACAAGCATTCGAAAGACGAATTATACACGTCCTCAAAGGTAATACAACTGTTTTTTTCCAATATGTCAGGGGAAAGAAAACAAAAGGTAAAAACAACAGGACGTATGACTAATGAAAATGGCAGGATAACATACATAAAAACATAAGAAAGGAGGAACACTGCAGCAGGCCTGCTAGTCCACATTAGGCAGCTTCTTACAAACATGAAAAACGTAAGAACGTAACAAACAGATATATAGCCTATACTCAGTACAACCTTCGGGTCTATATTTACAACTGAACATAACACCGACGTTCCCATTAGCAGGCTTGACATAAAATACATGACAAATCTGAATATCAACAATTCAAACGTAAATACGAAATCACTTACCCACTAACAGTAATTTTAACAAATCATTAGAAAGGTGCCATTTGATTATAAACTAGTAAATATTACCCCTGTATTTACAAAAGCAGGAAATAAGACGTGTGCCCTAAACTATCGTCAATTAAAAGTACTAAACAACCTTAACAGAATGTCAGCTTTCTTAGCTAAGAACTTCACGTATAAAACACCAGTCTGCAATTTGGTCCTCAAATTACAGAAACTTCATAGATTAGGTTTCCCGTGGATCAGCTGGTAGCGCCCTCGACTCACATCCTGAGGGACCGTGGTTCGATCCCTGGCACGGATGGAAAGGTTGGTCATATTTCCTTACATCTGTTGCCCCTGTTTACCCAACTGTAAAGCAGATACCTGTGTGTTAGTTGTGGGTTGCATCTCATGGATGTGTTAGTGTATCTTAGTTTGGGCTGGACTTGGCAATGAACGGATGTACAATAACAGCCTGAAAATCCTGTGTAAAAAATTAATAAAACAAACTTGAGTGGCTAGAAAAACAGTCTACCAAACTGGCAGCATCACTCAGAAACCAACTTTATGAAGACTCAAATCACTACCTTTTATTCTGTTAGGGAAGGGAAATTGCGAGAATTCATTCAAACCTTTAAGACATTGAAAGGCGTTGACACATTCAGGCATGAACTATCTGAAGTAATAAGTGAATCCCTAACTCGAAACACTGGAATGAAATCGCGAGGCAGAAAATGCAACATGAATGTATGCTATAGTTCTGCTTTTTCAAACAATTATAAGAGAAAGGAATAAACAACTTGCTGATGTAAGAGAAAAGACAGCACAGTCACTCAAGTACCAGTTGGACAAGCACTTTCCAAGATTAAGATGGAAAAAGATACATCGTGTCCTAGTAATAAGGAGTTGCTACCGTAGATAAATTACAATGATCAGCAGGTATACTGTATAATGAGGGAGGACAGGAGCGAGATGTTGCCTGGTACACTCGCTACCTCATACACTCACTAAATCCCAAAAACCCGCACGGACCATCATATACACTTGAAGTCAACAGGTTCCTTATTGTACAGCGGCTGCATCAGGACAGCCAGTTGACAGCGAGACAACCAAGTCATTAAAAGGTACTCTTGGTAGTAGAGGAGGTTTTGATAGCTATGACAGAACTGGTGGTAACCAGAAGTAGAACTACTGGTACACAGTTCTGTGAGTGATAGTGGAGTAACACCAACAGAGGGACAGAAACAGTACTAGCTTAGATAAAGAAACAAATACAGCACAATGCCGCCCTTTACTGACGTTTCTGCTAAGTAAGACACACGTGCTACAGTTAAGTAACTTTATTCCGAAACGTTTCGCCTACACATTGGGCTTCTTCAGGCGAGTACAGAGCAGGCAGTAGAAATGCCGCCTCCTCTGTACTCGACTGAAGAAGTCTACTGTGTAGGCGAAACGTTTCGGAATAAAGTTACTTAACTGCTGCATTTGTGTCTTACTTATTAACTTGTAAGTATTTCATACCATTGTCACATTCACTAACGTTTCGCCCACACAGTGGTCTTGACAAAGTTCACTGTGTGGGCAAAACGTCAGCAAATAATCGCATTATATAACATTTTGTGCTTTTGTCCATCGTGTCAGTATTTTTAATAAAAAAAATTATACCTCTTAACAGAGGTAGTTGGAGCCCACGTCTTCCATACAGTTCCTTCTCCACTGATTCAATATGGCACGGCATATTTCTCCCCGGTTTTTCACGTCTGGCAGTGTAGTTCTCCCAATATTTTCAAGGCCAGCAGTAGTCGGAGAGCCTTCGGCTTTTTTCAAACCTTGACTCACACACATAGATAATATACGATAGTTCTTAATCTAGGTAGAAGTAGATATTTCTTCCCAGCCTCGGTGTGGTCTTCAAGGTCTTCAGCTCTCAGTCCTTCCCATGTACTTCCATATGCTCTACTTTCTCTATCTATACAACCATTTTCATTGTATTTATTCTCTCACTACACTTCTCTATCCAGTTGCTTACATACATACACACACACACACACACAGTGGGAGAGGGAACTGACAGGAAAACCAGTACAAGAAATGATGGACTATGTAGCAACAAAATGCAAGGAGGCAGAGGAGAGGTTTGTTCCCAAGGGAAACAGAAATAATGGGAAGAACAGAACGAGTCCTTGGTTCACCCAAAGGTGTAGGGAGGCAAAAACTAGGTGTACTAGAGAATGGAAAAGGTACAGAAGACAGAGAACTCAGGAAAATAAAGAAATCAGCCGAAGAGCCAGAAACGAATATGCACAGATAAGAAGGGGGGCTCAGAGACAATATGAAAATGACATAGCATCAAAAGTAAAGACTGACCCGAAGCTGTTGTACAGCCACATCAGGAGGAAAACAACAGTCAAGGACCAGGTAATCAGACTGAGGAAGGGTGATGGGGAATTCACAAGAAACGACCGAGAGGTATGTCAGGAGCTCAACACAAGATTTAAAGAGGTATTTACAGTGGAAACCAGTAGGACTCCAAGAAATCAGAACAGGGGGCACACCAGCAAGTGCTGATGAGGTACATATAACCAAGGAGGAGGTGAAGAAGCTGCTATGCGAACTTGACACCTCAAAGGCGGTGGGACCAGACAACATCTCTCCATGGGTCCTTAAAGAGGGAGCAAGATATTGTGTGAGCCATTAACAAAGATCTTCAACACATCATTTGAAACTGGGCAACTCCCTGAGGTATGGAAAATGGCAAATGCAGTCCCAATTTTAAAAAGGGAGACAGACATGAGGCACTAAACTACAGACCTGTATCTCTAACGTGTATAGTATGCAAGGTCATGGAGAAATCATCAGGAGGAGAGTGGTGGGGCACCTGGAAAGAAACAAGTGTATAATTGACAACCAGCACGGTTTCAGGGAAGGAAAATCCTGTGTCACAAACCTACTAGAGTTTTATGACAAGGTGACAGAAGTAAGACAAGAGAGAGAGGGGTGGATCGACTGCGTATTTTGGACTGCAAGAAGGCTTTCGACACAGTTCCTCACAAGAGGTTACTGCAAAAGCTAGAGGACCAGGCACACATAACAGGAAAGGCACTGCAATGGATCAGAGAATATCTGACGGGGAGGAAACAACGTGTCATGGTACGCGACGAGGTGTCAGAGTGGGCGCCTGTGACAAGCGGGGTTCCACAGGGGTCAGTCCTAGGACCTGTGCTGTTCTTGGTATACGTGAACGACATAACGGAAGGATAGACTCAGAAGTGTCCTTGTTTGCAGACGATGTGAAGTTAATGAGAAGAATCGAATCGGACGAGGATCAGGCAGGACTACAAAGAGATCTGGACAGGCTACAAGCCTGGTCCAGCAACTGGCTCCTTGAATTTAACCCTGCCAAATGCAAAGTCATGAAGATTGGGGAAGGCAAAGAAGACCGCAGACACAATATAGTTTTAGATGGCCAAAGACTGCAAACCTCACTCAAGGAAAAAGATCTGGGGGTGAGTATAACACCGATCATATCTCCTGAGGCGCACATCAATCAGATAACTGCTGCAGCATACGGGCGCCTGGCAACCTACGGATAGCGTTCCGATACCTCAGTAAGGATTCGTTTAAGACTCTGTACACCATCTACGTCAGGCCCATACTGGAGTATGCAGCACCAGTTTGGAATCCACACCTAGTCAAGCACGTCAAGAAATTAGAGAAAGTGCAAAGGTTTGCAACAAGACTAGTCCCAGAGCTACGGGATTGTCCTATGAAGAAAGGTTGAGGGAAATCGGCCTGACGACACTGGAGGCCAGGAGGGTCAGGGAAACATGATAACGACATATAAAATACTGCGCGGAATAGACAGGTGGACAAAGACGGGATGTTCCAGAGATGGGACACAGACACAAGAGGTCACAATTGGAAGCTGAAGACTCCGATGAATCAAAGGGATGTTAGGAAGTATTTCTTCAGTCATAGAGTAGTCAGGCCATGGAATAGCCTAGAAAGTGATGTGGTGGAGGCAGGAACCATACATAGTTTTAAGGCGAGGTATGATAGAGCTCATGGGGCAGGGAGAGAGAGGACCTAGTAGCAATCAGCGAAGAGGCGGGGCCAGGAGCTGTGACTCGACCCCTGCAACCACAAATAGGTGAGTACAAATAGGTGAGTACACACACACACTGTCATTCCTACACTGCCTCGAGTCCTCTTGATTAGGGCGCTTGTCTGATGTCTAATTCTGTTGGCATTAATTTATGATAGCTCTTTTTCCCTGTTCGCACCATCAGTCCCATGGGACTCTCTAAGTTGTTGTTCTACTTGTCCTCACGTTCCAACCCACCATTTATGTCTTGTCTTCCCCACCTCTCTCTCTCTCTCTCTCTCTCACTATTCACTCTCGCTTGCTACTTACACTCCTAGACTCTATAACCAAAGTTTTTTTTTTTCTAATTTCTGGAAGATCAATAAATGTTTTAACCATTCTCATTTTTTTTTATCCACTGGTGTGTGTACTCTCCTCACTATGGCTAAAGAGGATCGAGCTATAGCTCCTGGTCCTGCCACTTTACTATGGCTTGGCTTATATGGATGCCTGCGTGTGTATGCTTGAATAACTATTCGTGTATATATGGGTATTTTTGACTGCATGCATGTACACACAACTCACGTAAATATACATGTACGTACACCCTCACTGTATACATACATGTACGTACACCCTCACTGTATACATACATGTACACTCTTACTGTGTATGCGCAATCTTATTACCTGAAACAAAAGCAAGATAGCAACACCGGCCATCACAAAACCGGCCGTCACAAGACAGGCTGTCACAACACCATTCGTCACAACACCGGCCGTCACAACACCGGCCGTCACAACACCGGCTGTCACAGCACCAGCCGTCACAACATCGGTCGTTACAGCACCAGCAGTCACAACACCGTCCGTCACAACACCGGCCGTCACAACATCGGTCGTTACAGCACCAGCAGTCACAACACCGTCCGTCACAACACCGGCCGTCACAACATCGGTCGTTACAGCACCAGCAGTCACAACACACCGGCCGTCACAACACCGGCCGTCACAACATCGGTCGTTACAGCACCAGCAGTCACAACACCGGCCGTCACAACACCGGCCGTCACAACATCGGTCGTTACAGCACCAGCAGTCACAACACCGTCCGTCACAACACCGGCCGTCACAACATCGGTCGTTACAGCACCAGCAGTCACAACACCGGCCGTCACAACACCGGCCGTCACAACATCGGTCGTTACAGCACCAGCAGTCACAACACCGTCCGTCACAACACCGGCCGTCACAACATCGGTCGTTACAGCACCAGCAGTCACAACACCGGCCGTCACAACACCGGCCGTCACAACACCGGCCGTCACAACATCGGTCGTTACAGCACCGGCCGTCACAACACCAGCAGTCACAACACCGGCCGTCACAACATCGGTCGTTACAGCACCGGCCGTCACAACACCAGCAGTCACAACACCGGCCGTCACAACACCGGCCGTCACAACATCGGTCGTTACAGCACCAGCAGTCACAACACCGTCCGTCACAACGCCGGCCGTCACAACATCGGTCGTTACAGCACCAGCAGTCACAACACCGGCCGTCACAACACCGGCCGTCACAACATCGGTCGTTACAGCACCAGCAGTCACAACACCGGCCGTCACAACATCGGTCGTTACAGCACCAGCAGTCACAACACCGTCCGTCACAACACCGGCCGTCACAACATCGGTCGTTACAGCACCAGCAGTCACAACACCAGGCCGTCACAACACCGGCCGTCACAACATCGGTCGTTACAGCACCCAGCAGTCACAACACCGTCCGTCACAACACCGGCCGTCACAACATCGGTCGTTACAGCACCGGCAGTCACAACACCGGCCGTCACAACACCGGCCGTCACAACATCGGTCGTTACAGCACCGGCCGTCACAACACCAGCAGTCACAACACCGGCCGTCACAACATCGGTCGTTACAGCACCGGCCGTCACAACACCGGCAGTCACAACACCGGCCGTCACAACATCGGTCGTTACAGCACCGGCCGTCACAACACCAGCAGTCACAACACCGGCCGTCACAACACCGGCCGTCACAACATCGGTCGTTACAGCACCGGCCGTCACAACACCAGCAGTCACAACACCGGCCGTCACAACATCGGTCGTTACAGCACCGGCCGTCACAACACCAGCAGTCACAACACCGGCCGTCACAACACCGGCCGTCACAACACCGGCCGTCACAACACCAGCAGTCACAACACCGGCCGTCACAACACCAGCAGTCACAACACCGGCCGTCACAACACCGGCCGTCACAACATCGGTCGTTACAGCACCGGCAGTCACAACACCGGCCGTCACAACACCGGCCGTCACAACATCGGTCGTTACAGCACCGGCCGTCACAACACCAGCAGTCACAACACCGGCCGTCACAACACCGGCCGTCACAACACCGGCCGTCACAACATCGGTCGTTACAGCACCGGCCGTCACAACACCAGCAGTCACAACACCGGCCGTCACAACATCGGTCGTTACAGCACCGGCCGTCACAACACCAGCAGTCACAACACCGGCCGTCACAACACCGGCCGTCACAACACCGGCCGTCACAACATCGGTCGTTACAGCACCGGCCGTCACAACACCAGCAGTCACAACACCGGCCGTCACAACACCGGCCGTCACAACATCGGTCGTTACAGCACCGGCCGTCACAACACCGGCCGTCACAACACCGGCCGTCACAACACCGGCCGTCACAACACCGGCCGTCACAACACCGGCCGTCACAACACCGGCCGTCACAACACCGGCCGTCACAACAATGACCATCCATTCACATCTTTGCAATTCAGTGAACCAATTTTCCACGGCTGGTTAGGAGCTTTGATCAATATTTTCTCAAGATGGGCTCTACAATACTGGTGCCACCGTGACAATACTGGTGCCACCGTGACAATACTGGTGCCACCGTGACAATACTGGTGCCACCGTGACAATACTGGTGCCACCGTGACAATACTGGTGCCACCGTGACAATAATGGTGCCACCGTGACAATAATGGTGCCACCGTGACAATACTGGTGCCACCGTGTAACAATACTGGGGAAACCGTGACAATACTACCTGGGGTCTACCTGGAGGGTATTCGGGGGATCAACGCCCCCGCGGCCCGGTCCACGACCAGGCCTCCTGGTAGATCAACCAGACTGTTACTGCTGGCCACTTGTAGTCCAACCTACGAACCACAGCCCAGCTGATCCGGCACCGACTTTAAAGTATCTGTCCAGCTCCCTCTTGAAGGCAGCCAGGGGTCTATTGGTAATTTTCCTTATGCCTGGTGGGAGGATGTTGAACTGTCTTGGGCCCCGGACACTTACTGTGTTTTCTCTTAGTGCATCGCCTGCCCAGTCTTTTGCTTTCGTAGTGAGTGATTTCTGTGTGCAGATTAGGAACCATTCATTCTAGGATTTTCCAAGTGTAGATTATCTCTCTCTCTCCTGCGTTCCAGTGAGTACAAGTCAAGTGCTGCCAAGCGTTCCCAGTAGTTAAGGTGTTTGACGGAACTTATATGTGCAGTAAAAGTTCTCTGTAAACTCTCTAGATCTGCAATTTCACCTGTCTTGAACGGAGATGTTTATGTACATCAATATTCCAGCCTAGAGAGAACAAGTGATTTAAAAAGGATCATCATTAGCTTGGCATCTCTTGCTTTGAACGTTTTCATTATTCATCCTATCCTTTTCTTCGCAGTAGTGATCGTGGTACTGTTGTGATCCTTGAAAGTGAGATCCTCAGACATTACCACTCCCAGGTCTCTCACATTACTTTTCCGCTCTATTGTGTGATTAGAGTTTGTAGTATACTCAGTTCTAGTTATTATCTCCTCCAGTTTTCTATAACGGAGTAGTTGGAATTTGTCTTCATTGAGAATCATATTGTTTTCCATTGCCCACTGGAAAACTTGGATTATATTTTCTTGGAGGTTAACCGTGTCTTCAGTGGATGACAGTCTCATACAGATCTTAGTATCGTTTGCAGAGGATGACACGGTGCTGTGGATTACATCTTTATCTATGCCTGATATGAGGATGAGGAACAGGATAGGGGCAGCTTCCGATTTAACTCTGTTTACCACTACTCTTTGTGTTCGATTGGTTAGAAAGTTGAAGATCCATCTGCCCACTTTGCCAGTTATCCCTTTAGCACGTATTTTGTGTGATATTACACCATGATCGCACTTGTCAAAGGCTTTTGATAAGAGATACTGTGACAATACTGGTGACACCGTGACAAAGCAGGTGACACCGTGATATTACTGGTGACACCGTGACATTACTGGTGACACCGTGACATTACTGGTGACACCGTGACAATACAGGTGACACCATGACAATACAGATATCACGGTGACAATAATGGAATCACCGTGACAACAGTGGTATCACTGTGACAATACATTATAATCATGGGGAGCGCTAAACTCGTAGATATTATACACCACCTATGAGGAGGGGGAATGGAAGGTATTCAGGCTTAATTCAAGGAACTAGAGCACAGATCCAATTCCCTAGATCAAGAGCCCCTCACCAGCATCAAGAGACCTCCCTTGAAGGGCCGTGACAATACTGGAATGTTTATTTTTGCACACAGTCAACAGTGTTGCTTCACAATGACAAAGAAATTGTTTGTGAAGATATTTGAGAACTCATGTGCAAAGCTGAAATTTCTATGGAGGATGAGGAGAATTTCTAGAGGGGGCAAGTAAGGCAAGAGATGAGGGGCATTTCTAGAGGGGGCAAGTAAGGCAAGAGATGAGGGGAATTTCTAGAGGGGCAAGTAAGGCAAGAGATGAGGGGAATTTCTAGAGGGGGCAAGTAAGGCAAGAGATGAGGGGAATTTCTAGAGGGGGCAAGTAAGGCAAGAGATGAGGGGAATTTCTAGAGGGGGCAAGTAAGGCAAGAGATGAGGGGAATTTCTAGAGGGGGCAAGTAAGGCAAGAGATGAGGGAATTTCTAGAGGGGGAAAGTAAATCAAGAGATGAGGGGAATTTCTAGAGAGGGAAAGTAAGGCAAGAATGTTGGCAAGTCTGTGAACAGAGAAATGTACAGGTGTTCAGTGGTGCCATCATTATTGTACCATCAAAGTATGAAATGCTGACGATTTAATGAATATAGATACCTGTGCAAGACCTGGGTATCTTTTAAAGATACCCAGGTGCTGCACATGTGTCTTATCAAGACACTGGTGAGGGTGTGAGGTGAGGGGTCTTGGAAGACTGTAGGGATGGGAAAACACCGAGGCAGTGGTACACACACACGAATAACCCGCACATAGGAGAGAGGAACTTACGACGACGTTTCGGTCTGACTTAGACCTCGTAGATGGTTCAAGTCAGACCGAAACGTGGAATATTCAAATGGCTTCAGGAAGAAATCCAAATATTTTTCCTCGAAGCCTTTGTATCCACTTTTTCGAGGCTATGGGTCCCACAATTTGCACTAGAGGTGGACCCCATTTGAGAATTTGTGGTCCAGTGGATAGAGTGATGCGCACTTTGTCCTCTTCTGCATTGCGACGCAGGATCGAATCCTGGCCAGCTGCTGTTCTGTTAACCCTTAAACTGTCCAAACGTAGATCTACGTTTTTTCAACATTTGAAAGTATGTAAAAAAACGTAGATCTATTTTTGGAGCAGTACGCATGTGAATGTAGATCTGGTTGGACAGTTTAAGGGTTAATGATTCAAAATCACTTGTTTCGCGATTTGATTAATATAATATAATATATATATAATGGGGTCCACTTCTGGTGTAAATTTTGGGACCCATAGCCTCGGAGAAGTGGATAAAAAGGCTTCAAGGAAGAATATTTGGATTTCTTCCTGAAGCAGTTTGAATATTCCACTTCCCCTACCACCCCATCTTTCCATTCTTTTTTACCAATAGGTATATATATATATATATATATATATATATATATATATATATATATAATATATATATATATATATATATATATATATATATATACACACACACACAAAGCGGCACCTAAAATTCAGTACAAATCCGGAGGAGTGTGGTGTGTGGAGGTGCTAGATAATGCCACGGTGAGCCAACACATCATCACTCAGGTGACATTATGAAGTAATAGAGCGATGCCACTTTCATGACTCTCCCTTCCTACCCTCCCTCCCTTCCTCTCTCTCTCTCTCTCTCTCTCTCTCTCTCTCTGTGCCTCTCCCCACGTGACGTCACCTACCATACATAATGCCACTCCCATAACGTCACTTACAACCCGGCTGGTCACCAGCTTGTCAACAAAGCACCAAGCCTGGATGTTAGGTTCTGCAAGACCCGGCAGGAAACAGGACAAGTGTTTCCTGGCGCGGGTCACACTCATGTGATGACCAACCATTGGGGCTTTTGGTCATCTAACCGAGGTCTTACACTTGCTTAACCGTCTACCCCTTTAAAAACTAATATTTTTTACTAAGCCTAGATACAATTATTTGCTCCACCCCACCTGACACATTACTGCTTCTGTGACGTACTGTCTAATATTACGAATAATATTGGGAGAGGAAGTAAATAATGAAAGGAATTTAGTTAGAAGTGTATATCTATAACCCACTATAATATTAACGTAGATAAGTACGTTTACAGAGCAACTTGTAATGTGAACAGACTGACTGATGTTGTAGCAGTCAGAAGTACTTTTACGCAAACAAGTACTTTTGGCTGTTTGTCAGACACACACATAATTATGAAACTAAGATACCACAGATATTAAACAAATATTCAAAATTTACTTGCAGCAAATGAGACATTTATATTATATATATATATATATATATATATATATATATATAATATATATATATATATATATAATATATATATATATATATCCAGATGTGGTCCTGTTAACTCTTTTGGGGCCTAGTTCCTAGGCCTTTTGTATATCCATAAACTTTGCGCTACCATCCACAGGATGGATACAAGGTGCACAAACTAGCCGCTTCGGGGGACAAAAATCTAATCACTCATTATCATTAATATCCAATTTTTATATTCATTGTCATTAATAATAAGAATGTAACATATTATTGTTTATATCTGACAGGTGAGTGCTGGTAACTTGAAGGACAGAACTTTCTGTGTAAGTAGCTACCCACATTCTCTCTCTCTCTCTCTCTCTCTCTCTCTCTCTCTCTCTCTCTCTCTCTCTCTCTCTCTCTCTCTCTCTCTCTCACTCTCTCTCTCTCTGATTGAACGATGGACAACGGAAACTAAATCGTGCAAGTGGTCCGCCCAGTAATGAGATACAACTATAGGAGAAAATGGAACGAGGGAGACGACGATTTTTAATATATCTTGGCTGCGAGTGATGCGCACTGAACCATGTCTCAGTGAACCATGTCTCAGTGAACCATGTCTCAGTGAACCATGTCTCAGTGAACCATGTCTCAGTGAACCATGTCTCAGTGAACCATGTCTCAGTGAACCATGTCTCACTGAACCATGTCTCAGCGAACCATGTCTCAGCGAACCATGTCTCAGCGAACCATGTCTCAGTGAACCATGTCTCAGTGAACCATGTCTCACTGAACCATGTCTCACTGAACCATGTCTCAGCGAACCATGTCTCACTGAATCATGTCTCAGCGAACCATGTCTCAGCGAACCATGTCTCTGCGAACCATGTCTCAGTGAACCATGTCTCAGCGAACCATGTCTCAGCGAACCATGTCTCAGCGAACCATGTCTCAGTGAGCCATGTCTCAGTGAACCATGTCTCACTGAACCATGTCTCAGCGAACCATGTCTCACTGAACCATGTCTCACGAATCATGTCTCAGCGAACCATGTCTCAGCGAATCATGTCTCAGCGAACCATGTCTCAGCGAACCATGTCTCTGCGAACCATGTCTCAGTGAACCATGTCTCAGTGAACCGTGTCTCAGCGAACCATGTCTCACTGAACCATGTCTCAGTGAACCATGTTTCACTGAACCATGTCTCACTGAACCATGTCTCAGCGAACCATGTCTCTGCGAACCATGTCTCAGTGAACCATGTCTCAGCGAACCATGTCTCAGCGAACCATGTCTCAGCGAACCATGTCTCAGTGAGCCATGTCTCAGTGAACCATGTCTCACTGAACCATGTCTCAGCGAACCATGTCTCACTGAACCATGTCTCACTGAATCATGTCTCAGCGAACCATGTCTCAGCGAATCATGTCTCAGCGAACCATGTCTCAGCGAACCATGTCTCTGCGAACCATGTCTCAGTGAACCATGTCTCAGTGAACCGTGTCTCAGCGAACCATGTCTCACTGAACCATGTCTCAGTGAACCATGTTTCACTGAACCATGTCTCACTGAACCATGTCTCAGCGAACCATGTCTCAGTGAACCATGTCTCACTGAACCATGTCTCACTGAATCATGTCTCAGTGAACCATGTCTCACTGAACCATGTCTCACTGAATCATGTCTCAGTGAACCATGTCTCACTGAATCATGTCTCACTGAACCATGTCTCACTGAACCATGTCTCACTGAACCATGTCTCAGTGAACCATGTCTCAGTGAACCATGTCTCACTGAACCATGTCTCACTGAATCATGTCTCACTGAACCATGTCTCAGTGAACCATGTCTCACTGAACCATGTCTCAGTGAACCATGTCTCACTGAACCATGTCTCAGTGAACCATGTCTCACTGAATCATGTCTCACTGAACCATGTCTCAGCGAACCATGTCTCACTGAACCATGTCTCACTGAACCATGTCTCACTGAATCATGTCTCAGTGAACCATGTCTCAGTGAACCATGTCTAAGATATGGCTACCGTCTTAGTATAAAATGGTATTATCTTGTGGCTGGGAGTTACACAAGAGTAACACTGATTAATTCTCTCCAACTGAAGAGCATCGTACAAGTCTATGATATTTCTGAAATTAATACTAGTGTGTGTGTGTGTGTGTGTGTGTGTGTGTGTGTGTGTGTGTGTGTGTGTGTGTGTGTGTGTGTGTGTGTGTGTGTGTGTGTGTGTCTAGGAGACAGCAAATGAGAGGGGGAAATTGAAGAGATACCGTATTTTGCCGCATATAAGTCGCACGAGTATCGGCTGCTTGCTGGCGGGATGTTTGCAGGCAGTTGTAACGTAACGTTAGTAAACAACTGCTAAACCGTCACTCAAAGCCAACAACTGACGCTGACCTTGAGCATATAAGGCGCAGGATGATTTTTCCAAGACAGTGGGGAAGAAAGCCCGCCTTATATGCCGGAAAACACGCTACGTCCACATTTTGTGCCAGGAATGACAGACAAAACGCTCTCACAAAAATCTCATCATTCCAGGCAGTAAAGCGCGTGCGCGCGCACGTACAAAAAAGAAAACAAGCCAGCCCCCAACCCACAAATTCCAAACTCAAATTCCTACATTAGCAAACGTCAGAAAAATTCCCACATTGCCAGTGCAGCTGCAGCAAGTAATGAGGGAGCTGGTGAATTATAGCCCGGACTGTCGTCTACAAACACTCACCCAATTTTACCTCAATACTGATAAGAAAAAAAACGATTCTCTGTTAACTTGTGATTCATTTTAGAGTAGAAATTGAAGATTTATTTTGAGACTGCGTTCACACACCTCAGTGATGCAGAGAGCGTCACAGATCAGTGATGCAGAGACCGTCACAGATCAGTGATGCAGAGAGCGTCACAGATCAGTGATGCAGAGACCGTCACAGATCAGTGATGCAGAGAGCGTCACAGATCAGTGATGCAGAGAGCGTCACAGATCAGTGATGCAGAGAGCGTCACAGATCAGTGATGCAGAGACCGTCACAGATCAGTGATGCAGAGAGCGTCACAGATCAGTGATGCAGAGACCGTCACAGATCAGTGATGCAGAGAGCGTCACAGATCAGTGATGCAAAGAGCGTCACAGATCAGTGATGCAGAGAGCGTCACAGATCAGTGATGCAGAGAGCGTCACAGATCAGTGATGCAAAGAGCGTCACAGATCAGTGATGCAGAGAGCGTCACAGATCAGTGATGCAGAGACCGTCACAGATCAGTGATGCAGAGACCGTCACAGATCAGTGATGCAGAGACCGTCACAGATCAGTGATGCAGAGACCGTCACAGATCAGTGATCAGAGACCGTCACAGATCAGTTGATGCAGAGACCGTTCACAGATCAGTGATGCAGAGACCGTCACAGATCAGTGATGCAGAGACCGTCACAGATCAGTGATGCAGAGACCGTCACAGATCAGTGATGCAGAGCAGTGATGAGAGCTTCACAGCTCAGTGATGCAGTGTGCTTCACAGCTCAGTAAAGAACAAAGGCACAATACCGTGACTGGAACAATACACAAATAACCTGCACACAGGAGAGAGAAGCTGACCACAACGCTTGTAAATGGTCCGACTTGGACCATTTACAAAGTCGTCGTAAGCTCCTCTCTCCTATGTGCAGGTTATTTGTGCAGCTTAGTGAAGCACTCTGGACAACACTCACCTTAGTGAAGCACTCTGGACAACACTCACCTTAGTGAAGCACTCTGGACAACACTCACCTTAGTGTAGCACTCTGGACAACACTCACCTTAGTGAAGCACTCTAGACAGTTACCACTTAGGTCAGTGGTTCCCAAACTTTTTCAGCTTGTTACCCAATTTAACATGCCACATAAAGCATGTTACCCCTTTCACAAAATGTTGTTATTATTGATATATATGGCTAAACGTGAACGTATACAGCCTCGCATACTCTGCTAATCCTAGCAAAACCATTGAAAACGTAAGAACCACACATACATTATATATAAAATTAATAATAGCTACAAATTCACAGTAACAGTGGGTAAATACTAACTATATACTGCACAGGGCAGTACACATACATACCAGCTTATGTCTACCTCGGCTTGATGCTCACAGATAAACTGACAGTGTGAAAATAGTGGCAGCCTCAGGAAGTGAGTGACGCGTACTGGACAGTCGATCTGGGCTACTGAGTGACTTTGTCCTGAAGCATACTTGTCAAAATTTCTTTTGGGTTTCCACACACTTAGCTATATATTTCTTCTTTTCTAATACTGTATATTAGTTTTTGATGTTTATTGTTATTTGGTTTAACTTTATTACTTACTTATAATAGGTTTACTTTACAACTTTATATACTAAGACAAAGTTAACAATAATCCTCATACCGGGTACCGCATTGTTTTCTTGATTTTCAGAATTCATAACTTTTTTTCTGTCACCCCTCCATTACTCCCCAAAAATGGTTAAATTACCCCCAGGGGGTAATTTACCCCCAGTTTGGGAACCACTGACTTAGGTGATCAGTCAAGTCTTAACAACACTGACTCATGATAACTTTGTCTAGTGTCACCAGAGTTTCAGTTAGAAATCAATCACAATATTTTTAAATACAGAGTGTCAAATTTCGAGCACTGGAAATCATGTTGTATTATGGAAGGAAATACAAGACTTGTCTTTGTGGGTCAGGATGAAGACAGAAGACTTGTGGCAACAAATCAAGCATCTGAGATAAACACATTTCTTGAATTCTTAAAACAAATATTTTCTGTCCAAGATCTGAATCTCATTTCGTTTATGTACTTTAGGTTGAGTTGTAGTGTAATAATTATTTTAAAGCGTATTATTTGAAGGTGAGAGAAGAGAGAGAGGAAAAGAGAGAGAGAGAGAGAGAGAGAGAGAGAGAGAGAGAGAGAGAGAGAGAGAGAGAGAGAGAGAGAGAGAGAGAGAGAGAGAGAAAGGGCTTTCAGGGATCCACTTCCCTCCGTCCTATGAATCACAAGTGAGTGATTGTGTTTTTTACGCAGTTTTAAATCGAATCTGTTTTATTTAAGGTTCATAAATATGCGTGTGTTTTTTCTGCCAGAGAGGTCGGGAAGAGTAGCCAGGAGAGTCTTAGTGGTGCTGGTGAGGGAGGAAGGTAAAAGTGGTGGGGTTATAGAGGTGGTGGTATTGGTGTTGGTGGCGTTGATGGTGGTGGTGCTGGTGCTGGTGGTATTGGTGGCGGTGGTATTGGTGGTGGTGGTGGTATTGGTGGTATTGGTGGTGGTGGTATTGGTGGTAGTACTGGTGGTATTGGTGGTGGTATTGGTGGTAGTACTGGTGGTATTGGTGGTGGTATTGGTGGTGATAGTGGTGGTGATACTGGTGGTGATACTGGTGGTGATACTGGTGGTGGTACTGGTGGTGATATTGGTGGTGGTGGTATTAGTGGAGGTAAAGTGTGGGAGATGAGAGCACTGATCTAATCACCACTGTAAACAGTTCACAGCTCACGAACACCACAAAAGCACCACCGCAGGGGCCAGGCTATGCTAGGAGAGGCTAGGTTACATAAACCAAAGAAACAAATTGAACGTTAAATATACGTACATTAAAAACAGACGGGCACTTCTGGCTGTTTAGACCAGTCGAGTGAACGTTCAAATATACACGCTTATCATACATGATGAGGGAATGTTCAGAATGTTTAGCATTTCATTAGTCTCTCTTATTGATGAAGTGTTTTGTGGGATGATGTTTACCTGGAGAGAGTTCCGGGGGTCAACGCCCCCGCGGCCCGGTCTGTGACGAGGCCTCCTGGTGGATCAGAGCCTGATCAACCAGGCTGTTGCTGCTGGCTGCACGCAAACCAACGTACGAGCCACAACCCGGCTGATCAGGAACCGACTTTAGGTGCTTGTCCAGTGCCAGCTTGAAGACTGCCAGGGGTCTGTTGGTAATCCCCCTTATGTGTGCTGGGAGGCAGTTGAACAGTCTCGGGCCCCTGACACTTATTGTATGGTCTCTTAACGTGCTAGTGACACCCCTGCTTTTCATTGGGGGGATGGTGCATCGTCTGCCAAGTCTTTTGCTTTCGTAGTGAGTGATTTTCGTGTGCAAGTTCGGTACTAGTCCCTCTAGGATTTTCCAGGTGTATATAATCATGTATCTCTCCCTCCTGCGTTCCAGGGAATACAGGTTTAGGAACCTCAAGTTCAATATATTTATAGATCGGGTTGTAAGAGAAGTGAATATTTGGGTGCTGGCAAAAGGTGTGGGATTAAGAGAGAGAGAATCTAACCAAGTGGGAGTTGTCACAGTTGCTCTTTGCTGATGACACGGTGTTTTTGGGAGACTCTGCAGAGAAGTTGCAGAGGCTGGTGGATGAGTTTGGTTGAGTATGTAAAAGAAGGAAATTAAAAGTGAATATAGGAAAGAGTAAGGTGATGGTGACAAAAAACAGGTAAAGAAAATTAGATAACACATTGGAGGGTGAGAGTAAGGAAGAGGTAAATGTATTCAGATACTTGGGAGTGGACGTGTCAGCAGATGGGTCTATGAAAGATGAGGTGAATCATAGAACTGACGAAGGGAAAAAGGTGAGTGGTGCACTGAGGAGTCTGTAGAGACGAAGAACATTATCCATGGAAGCAAAGAGGGGAATGTATGAGAGTATAGTCATACCAACGCTCTTATATGGGTGTGAAGCATGGGTCGTGAATGTTGCAACAAGGAGAAGGCTGGAGGCAGTGGAGATGTCGCATGTAAGGGCAATGCGAGGTGTAAATATAATACAGAGAATCCGTAGTTTGTAAATTAGAAAGAGGCGCGGGATTACCAAAACTATTATCCAGAGGGATGAGGGGTTATTGAGGTGGTTCGGACATGTAGAGAGGCCGGAGCAAAATAGAATGACTTCAAGAGTGTATAAATCTGTAGTGGAGGGAAGGTGGGGTAGGGGTCGGCCTAGGAAAGGTTGGAGGGAGGGGGTAAAGGAGGTTTTGTGTGCGAGGGGCTTGGACTTCCAGCAAGCATGCGTGAGCGAGTTAGATAGGAGCAAATGGAGACAAATGGTTTTTATGACTTGACGTGCTGTTGGAGGGTGAACAAAGTAACATTTATGAAGGGATTCAGGGAAACCGGCAGGCCGGACTTGAGTCCTGGAGATGGGAAGTACAGTGTCTGCACTCTGACGGAGGGGTGTTAATGTTGCAGTTTTTTAACTGTGTAAGCGCACCTCTGGCAATACAGTGATGGAGTGAATGATGGTGAAAGTTTTTCTTTTTCGGGCCACCCTGCCTTGTTGAGAGACGGCCGATGTGTTAATAAAAAATTATAGGATGTTAAAAACCACCTTCAGACCAACAGCGAGGACCTGTATCCTTGAGGGGTGAAGGATACCATCCTAGAGGAAGTTGGTGAAGGTCAGTACTGGGGCCAGGAACCCCTCATCCACTGTCAACAGTCAGGCACTCCTCATCCACTCTCAACAGTCAGGCACTCCTCATCCACTGTCAACAATCAGGCACTCCTCATCCACTGTCAACAGTCAGGCACTCCTCATCCACTGTCAACAATCAGGCACTCTTCATCCACTGTCAACAGTCAGGCACTCCTCATCCACTGTCAACAATCAGGCACTCTTCATCCACTGTCAACAGTCAGGCACTCCTCATCCACTGTCAACAATCAGGCACTCCTCATCCACTGTCAACAATCAGGCACTCCTCATCCACTGTCAACAATCAGGCACTCTTTATCCACTGTCAACAGTCAGGCACTCCTCATCCACTGTCAACAGTCAGGCACTCCTCATCCACTGTCAACAATCAGGCACTTCTCATCCACTGTCAACAATCAGGCACTCCTCATCCACTGTCAACAATCAGGCACTCCTCATCCACTGTCAACATCAGGCACTCCTCATCCACTGTCAACAGTCAGGCACTCCTCATCCACTGTCAACAGTCAGGCACTCCTCATCCACTGTCAACAGTCAGGCACTCCTCATCCACTGTCAACAGTCAGGCACTCCTCATCCACTGTCAACAGTCAGGCACTCCTCATCCACTGTCAACAGTCAGGCACTCATCCACTGTCAACAGTCAGGCACTCATCCACTGTCAACAGTCAGGCACTCATCCACTGTCAACAGTCAGGCACTCATCCACTGTCAACAGTCAGGCACTCCTTATCCACTGCCAACAGTCAGGCACTCCTCATCCACTGTCAACAGTCAGGCACTTCTCATCCACTGTCAACAGTCAGGCACTCATCCACTGTCAACAGTCAGGCACTCATCCACTGTCAGCAGTCAGCCACTCCTCATCCACTGTCAAGAGTAAGTAAAACAGGTAGCGGTAAGTCTAGCGGAGGAAGTACCGAGGTTTTTCACCACTGGTTCTGTCAAAAGAGTGAGTTCAGAAAGCTTTGGTGTAGATGCAGATAAACATAGAGTTACGAGATTAAACAAGTGAGGGAGAGAAGCCCAGCAACATGGTGAGGAGACCTGACACTCAAGCACCAGGAAGCACACAAGCGAAGCTAAGACCATCGATCCCAGGAGCACCTAGAATCACCTAGGAGCACTCTCAGTGTGTTCAAGTCCAGTAACGCCTTCGTTCCAAGCTTCAACTGGAAGTTCCTGTCAAGACACTGTCCAAAACAATTACCAAGGAGAAAAAAGGCACAAAACCGACAAGTAGTGAAAAATGACACAGCTGCAAGGAGAAACCTCACTGGGACGTTTCGCCTGTGGAACAGCCTTCTCCAGTCAATACACAGAAATATAACTTTGTACAAGCAACTACTCACCGACTACACGTGTATAAATTTCCTTGTTGTCTCGGCAGTCCCTCTCTGCACTTACGTCTTTTTTCACCACCTATTACCAAGAACGTCACCTGACGCTCACAGGGAACACCACACCACACAGTAACACACTAAGCAGAAATCTTTGTTACGGATATTCATGAGAAAGTCAGAGACCTACCGCGGCAGCCAGAGCTAAGTTATTACCCACAGTGACGTGGCGACGATCGTCCCTCACACCAGAGAAAAATCTCAGCACACAATTCAGGTGCCTGATATAAAGACACCTGACCAGGCCCGGGACAACATTCTGCAGGTGTGTGATGACCGGGAAGCTGACCTGCAGGAGCCTTCCCTGCTAGTGTTAACTGCAAGGATCCTTCCCTCCTAGTGTTAACTACAAGGATCCTTTCAAAGACCTGTGATGCGTGATGTTAGGGCTACTGGTCCGTAATTCTTGCCTAGTGCTCTACTGTCTCCTTTATGCTAAATACCTGTCTGCACTCCAGTATTTCACCTAGATCTAACCTCTTTCTCCACACGATACTGACTGCTCGTGCTAGTGGTATTTTGCACTTCTTTTTAAATATGGAATTCCATTTATTCGGGCTGGAGTGGGCTTGTTTTCTACCTTCTTTTTTAATTCTGCAGATTTGTGCTTATGTCAGTCATATTAAGTTATGGCCTTCTGGGTTATTGTAAAAAGCTACTTTCTCTACCCTATCTTCGTTCAATGGATTGCTGAACATTTATTCATATTGGTCTTATAGAATTTCGTTCATTTCTTTTACACTGTTAGACTATGAACTCCTGAATTTATATTCGCTTGAACTTCTATGATGCTGTCATCCAAGTATATTGTGTATGTGATTACGTCTCTCATTAGTTCCTCGTTATTTGTGAAGATCAAATCCGATGTGTTTTTCACTTCTGGTTGGTTTGGTTGCCTGCTGATTCAAATCTAAGTTTCCACTAAGTCTCAAGTTTTCTCGTGTGTACCCGTGTTAGCGCACTTCCAGGAACCATTTGCAGTATAACGCATCGATTTACCTTTTTCCATATCATATTAGGATGAAATCTTCGAGGTGGATAATATTTGGTGTCTTCATTGTCTGATTCATGAACTGCCCAGCCGTTACTGATGGTGGTTTATATACGAGGATAATTACCAGCTTCCCATTTTCCACTTTAATATCGAGAACTTCAACTGTATCATTTGATGAATTCCTCAGCTTTGTCAAACAGCAACAAAAATATCTTTCACACAGAGTCCTACTCCTCTCAGTGACTTATTAACCCAGTCAAGTCTATAATTATTAGAGTTTTTGATCGCTATATCTGTCTAAAACCACCCCTTGTATGTGTCTCTGTGAATGCTTCAAATACAGCATTTCCTTCCTTGACGAATCCACTTATATTGCTAACTCTAACACTTATTTGTTTTGCAAACCTTGAGTGTTTGCCCAGAGGAAGGCGAACCCGGCCTGGTAACACAGTCTCGGTATATTATGTCACATTTCTGACGTTTCTTTCAGCGCTAGTTTCTTGACGGTTACAATTTTTCTTGAAGTTACTATTTTTTTCTTCTTTAAGTTACGTTTAGTTTACTCAAACGTATATTAAACCACAAATAAACAAACTGGACGCGATACGTCTGGCAACGTGGTGACCGAGGAAAAACAGATAAACATTGAATTCTGAACGTGTATCATTCTTGAGGAGAATGGTGGGCCTGAATACCGTCACTCAGTCAGCCTGACTCAGGCTCAGTGGTGGAGATGAAAGGCGGTGAGGGAGAGTAGCAGTAGTGTGCTGCTACACTATTCTATATGATAGTTACACAGTGGTTTTTCCCTGCCATATTCCATCACGCAGGATGGTGCTCATACAAGGTGCCGAAATGCGTCAGTATGAGCTGGGAGACTGCAGTTGTGTCAGCCTGAATTGGGAGGATGCAGCAGTGTCAGCCTGAGCTGGAGACTTCACTAAGTCAATGAGGATATCGTAAAGTATTCCAGTAAGGGTTCATCAGCTACGACAACTTCAAAGGTTTCCTTCCAGCAGAGCTGGAGTTACTATCACTTGGGAATTACCATCTCCCAGGATAGCCTATCCCATTCACGGGAGGAATGGAATGGCGAGGGTTGGTAAGGGAATGGGGTGGAGAGGAGGAAGAGTATTGAATGGGAAGAGGGTGGACAGCCAGGAACTTGGGTGAGCAAGTTAGGGAAAGTCTTCACCTGAGTTGGTGGAGTGGTCTTTGAGACCACCACAAGATCAATCTCTCTCTCTCTCTCTCCTCCCTGTCCCTTCAGCCCTCTCCCTCCCTCCCTCTCTCTCTCTCTCTCTCTCTCTCTCTCTCTCTCTCTCTCTCTCTCTCTCTCTCTTTCTCTCTCACTCCTACTGCCTCTGAGCAGGGAGATAGAAGGGATTAGCAGATATGGGAGGCAGAGAATTGTGGAAGAGAATGAGGAGATACACGAGAGAGAGAAATAAAAGAGATATGAGATGGAGATTTAAGAGCGAGAGAGGGAGAGGTCAGATGATAAATGAAACTTGTATGATGTATAAAGGACTCTCGCTTATGAGATCACTCATCATACCGAACAGTATATCATTGTCTTACTCGCCTATACTCAGGTTACAAAGAATCCTCTAATAACAGTTCTTGTTGAAAGAGGACGTTCAGGCACCCACGTCGCTCAGACCTATGCAACAAAATTTTCCTCAAAGATCTGTTAAGTTATATTATGACTTAAAGAAAGATCCTGGGCTTCACCTTACAAAACAGACAAAACAAATGCGATAGTAATTATGGACACGGTAGATTATAATGGAAAAACGAACATGTTATTAGAAGACGGGGAAACTTGTGTGTCCTTTAAAGGGCAATATTTTGGTCATCCGACGAGGCCACCGGTCCTGTGACGTCCCAAGAACATATCGACTTAGGTGGCAAATTAAGTACAATGAAGCAGAACTCTGCTTTAAAGCCAGGTCGATACAGTAGTTTTTACCTCAACATTCCCCCGTGTATTTTCCGGGAGTATGACATGTCCTAGCCACCAATAAGGGGAACCCAGGTAGGTACGCTAGTAGCAGTCTTGCATAGTGGATAACACACACTGGTAAACCTAGGCAGGCCACACCACGAATTTAAATAACAATAATTTAACAAAGAAATTTGCATACATAACTGCCACCCGACACACCCACTGACAGGTTCCAGAAAAAAAAGACACACCCTTACAGATTTCCATCGCTACATTTAGGGGCGAGCGATAAACCCGCAAGGGGTCAAACACCTGAGGAACGGGAAGTAATATGATTTGATCCAAGGAAGCAGACAAGTTAATTCCTTAGCTCAACATCCCCGAGAGGAATCACCTCATTCCCAGGGCACTGCCAAAAGTACCACTTCCTCAAATTTTACAAATTTGTCAATGTTAAAATAAATGCCCCATATAACACGGATTCTTTTTTCTAAATACCCCATAAAATACCATGTTTTTTATAAATGCCCATAAAATACCATGTTTTTTATAAATGCCCATAAAATACCATGTTTTTATAAATGCCCATAAAATGTAGATATTTTTTTGCTGTCATTGCACCATAAAATGAAGAATTATTAAAAATACCCCGTAAAATATCATGGATTTTTTTTTGCTATAAATACCCCATATTAAATTAAGACGAGTTCCAGCTTCTGGTCCTCTTAGACAGTGTTGGTTAATGGCTCCTGGATATTTTAGGAGAGTTGAGCTATGTCTCCTGGGTCTCCTAAGGACGTTGTTCTATAGCTCCTGTTTTTCCTGAGAGTTTTGAGGAAGAAGACCGTGCCTCCTGGGCGCACTGAGGTAGAGGAGGCCGCGGTTATGGAATACCGGGAATACCTGTCTGGCATCCTTCACGGGATGGAAACATCAACTATACTCGTTTCTTCACCCTCATTCTCTACTTAATGTTCACACCTACACTTCCAACCTCCTCCTCGCTGTAATATTCCTGCCCCCCCCACACCACACACACACACACACGCTGTGTGCCACTAACCACAATTTTCAACACATCCCTTGAAACTGGGCAACTACCTGAGGTATGGAAGACAGCAAATGTAGTCCCCATTTTTAAGAAAGGAGACAGAAATGAGGCAATATTGACCAGTGTCACTGAAGTGTATAGTATGCAAAGTTATGGAGAAGATTACAAAAATAACCCGCACATAAAAGAGAGAAGCTTACGACGACGTTTCGGTCCGACTTGGACCACTGACAAAGTCACTTTGTCAATGGTCCAAGTCGGACCGAAACGTCGTCGTAAGCTTCTCTCTTTTATGTGCGGGTTATTTGTGTATCGTTCCAGTCACGGTATTGTGCCTTTTTTGTTATTTATGGAGAAGATTATCAGGAGGAGAGTGGTGGGGCACCTGGAACGGAACAAGATTATAAACAACAGCCAGCATGGATTCATGGAAGGCAAATCCTGTGTCACAAACCTACTCT
The DNA here is from genome assembly GCF_026875155.1 of Cherax quadricarinatus. Lineage (NCBI taxonomy): Eukaryota > Metazoa > Arthropoda > Malacostraca > Decapoda > Parastacidae > Cherax > Cherax quadricarinatus. The sequence goes on along the minus strand of NC_069469.1, from coordinate 9,283,747 downwards.
AGTTTTATGACACGGTAACAGAAGTAAGACACGAGAGAGAGGGGTGGGTTGATTGCATTTTCTTGGACTGCAAGGCCTTCAACACAGTTCCTCACAACAAATTAGTGCAGAACCTAGAGGATCAGGCACGTATAACAGGAAAGGCACTACAATGGATCAGAGAATACCTGACAGGGGGGGTCAACGAGTCATGGTACGTGATGAGGTATTACAGTGGGCGCCTGTGACGAGCGAGGTCCCACAGGGGGCAGTCCTAGGACCAGTGCTATTTTCGGTATATGTGAATGACATGATGGAAGGGATAGACTCAGAAGTGTTCCTGAGGATCAGGCAGGACTACAAAGAGACCTGGATAGGCTGGACGCGTGGTCCAGCAACGAATTTAACCCAGCAATATGCAATGTCATGAAGATCGGGGAAGAGCAAAGAAGACCGCAGACAGAGTATAGGCTAGGCGGCCAAAGACTGCAAACCTCACTCAAGGAGAAAGATATTGGGGTGAGTATAATACCGAGCACGTCTCCGGAAGCACACATCAACCAGATAACTGCTGCAGCATATGGGCGCCTGGCAAACCTGAGAATAGCATTCCAATACCTCAGTATGGAATCGTTCAAGACTCTGTACACCATGTACGTCAGGCCCATACTGGAGTATGCAGCACCAGTTTGGAATCCACACCTGGTCAAGCACGTCAAGAAATTAGAGAAAGTACAAAGGTTTGCAACAAAGCTACTTCCAGAGCTAAAGGGAATGTGCTACGAAGAAAGGTTAAGGAAAATCGGCCTGACGACATTGGAGGAGAGAAGGGTTAGGGGAGACATGATAACGACATACAAAATACTGCGAGGAATAGACAAGGTGGACAGAGACAGGATGTTCCAGAAATGGAACACAGACACAAGGGGTCACAATTGGAAGTTGAAGACTCATCTGAGTCAAAGGGATGTTAGGAAGTATTTCTTCAAACTGGCAAGTGATGTTGTGGAGGCAGGAACTATACATAGTTTTAAGACGAGGTATGATAAAGCTCGTGGAGCAGGGAGGGAGAGGTCCTAGTAGCGACCAGTGAAGAGGCGGGGCCAGGAGCCGAGTCTCGACCCCTGCAACCAAAACTAGAGTACACACACACACACACATACACACGCATACACGCACACATACACGCGCGCGCACACACACGAACGCGCGCGCGCGCGCACACACACACCACGCACACACACACACACACACACACACACACACACAAATAACTGCTGCAACATATGGGCGCCTAGCAAACCTCAGAACAGCATTCCGACATCTTAATAAGGAATCGTTCAGGACCCTGTACACCGTGTACGTTAGGCCCATATTGGAGTATGCGGCACCAGTTTGGAACCCACACCTAGCCAAGCACGTAAAAAAACTAGAGAAAGTTTTAAAGGTTTGCAACAAGACTAGTCCCAGAGCTAAGAGGTATGTCCTACGAGGAGAGGTTAAGGGAAATCAACCTGACGACACTGGAGGACAGGAGAGATAGGGGGGACATATAACGACATACAAAATTTCTGAGAGGAAAATTGACATTGTGGATAAAGACAGGATGTTCCAGAGATGGGACACAGCAACAAGGGGACACAGTTGGAAGTTGAAGACACAGATGAATCACAGGGATGTTAGGAAGTATTTCTTTAGCCACAGAGTAGTCAGCAAGTGGAATAGTTTGGGAAGCGATGTAGTGGAGGCAGGATCCATACATAGCTTTAAGCAGAGGTATGATAAAGCTCACGGTTCAGGGAGAGTGACCTAGTAGCGATCAGTGAAGAGGAGAGGCCAGGAGCTCGGACTCGACCCCTGCAACCTCAACTAGGTGAGTACACACACACACACACACATTTTCCTGTTCAAAATTTAGAACTTTGCATTTGTCTATATTAAAGTGCATCTGCCACTTCTCCAACCACTACATCTGTCTATTCAAATCATCCTGGAGGGAGTGCTCTAATGTCCTCACAAGAATGAATTGGACGGCCTATTTTTGTATTATCAGCAAATTTGGTTATGTTGCTATTTATTCCCTCATCTATGTCGTTTATATAGATTGATTCCATAAATTTACCAACTATGGAGGTAAGGCTTATTGGTCTATAATTCGAAGCTAAGGACCTGTCACCTGCCTTGTAAATAGGTATTACATTTGCCATTTTCCACTTATCAGGCACTATGCCAGTTTGTAGTGATATATTAAAAAGATTAGCCAAAGGTATGCTAAGTTCCTCTTTACATTCCTTTAACACCCTTGCAAACAGTTCATCAGGGCCTGGGAATTTGTTAGGTTTTAGTTTCTCTATTTGTCTGAGGACCATGTCACTAGTTACCGCAATCGTACTTAGTTTATTATCCTGTTCTACATAATCTATTATTTCAGGAATATCGCTAGTATTTTCCTGTGTGAAAACTGAGAGGAAGTGTTGAAAAGTTCACACATTTCCTTATCACTGTCAGTGATCTGACCTGAGTTACTCTTAAGTGGAAGATGTCACCCTAATGTTTCTGTCTCGGTGAGAAGGTAAACACATGTTATGATGAATGCTAAGATGATGAATGTTAGGTTGAATGTTAAGATGATTAATATGATGAATGTTAAGATGATGAATATTAATATATGATGAATATTAATATGATATGATGATGAATATTAATATGATATTAAGATATTGAATGTTAGGATGAATAATATTAAGATGAATGTTAATATGAATGTAAGGATGAATAATGTTAACATGAATGTAAGGATGAATAATGTTAAGATGAATGTAAGGATGAATAATGTTAACATGAATGTAAGGATGATTGTGAATGTTAAGATAGTGAATGTTAGGTTGAATGTTAATATGATGAATGTTAAGATGACTGTGAAGATGATGAATGTTAAGATGATGAATGTTAAGATGACTGTGAAGATGATGAATGTTAAGATGACTGTGAAGATGATGAATGTTAAGATGACTGTGAAGATGATGAATGTTTTAAAATGACTGGGAAGATGATGAATGTTAAGATGACTGTGAAGATGATGAATGTTAAGAAGACTGTGAAAGATGATGAATGTTAAGATGACTGTGAAGATGATGAATGTTAAGATGACTGTGAAGATGATGAATGTTAAGATGACTGTGAAGATGATGAATGTTAAGATGACTGTGAAGATGATGAATGTTAAGATGATGAATGTTAAGATGACTGTGAAGATGATGAATGTTAAGATGACTGTGAAGATGATGAATGTTAAGATGACTGTGAAGATGATGAATGTTAAGATGACTGTGAAGATGATGAATGTTAAGATGACTGTGAAGATGATGAATGTTAAGATACTTGAAGATGATGAAAGTTAAGATGACTGTGAAGAATGATGAATGTTTAAGATGATGAATGTTAAGATGACTGTGAAGATGATGAATGTTAAGATGACTGTGAAGATGATGAATGTTAAGATGATGAATGTTAAGATGACTGTGAAGATGATGAATGTTAAATGATGAATGTTTTAAAATGACTGTGAAGATGAGAATGTTAAGATGATGAATGTTAAGATGACTGTGCAGATGATGAATGTTAAGATGATGAATGTTAAGATGACTGTGAAGATGATGAATGTTAAGATGATGAATGTTAAGATGACTGTGAAGATGATGAATGTTAAGATGATGAATGTTAAGATGACTGTGAAGATGATGAATGTTAAGATGACTGTGAAGATGATGAATGTTAAGATGACTGTGAAGATGATGAATGTTAAGATGACTGTGAAGATGATGAATGTTAACATGAAGAATGTTGAGATAAAAAACGCGCCCTGGAAAAAATTCCCTCGGATCAGGAAAGCATTAAGTCTCCCCAGGCAAGGGATTTGATCCCTTCCATGACCCAAAATGGGAGTTTGATCCCTTCCATGACCCAAAATGGGAGTTTGATCCCTTCCATGACCCAAAATGGGAGTTTGATCCCTTCCATGACCCAAAATGGGAGTTTGATCCTTTCCATGACCCAAAATGGGAGTTTGATCCCTTCCATGACCCGAAGAGGGAGTTTGATCCCTTCCATGACCCAAAGAGGGAGTTTGATCCCTTCCATGACCCAAAGAGGGAGTTGGATCCCTTCCAAGACCCAAAGAGGGAGTTTGATCCCCATGACCAAAAGAGGGAGTTTGATCCCTTCCGTGACGAAAAGAGGGAGTTTGATCTCTCCCATGACTAAAAGAGGGAATCTTATCCCTCATGACCAAAAGAGGGAGTTTGATCCCTTCCATGACCAAAAGAGGGAGTCTGATCCCTTCTATGACCAAAAGAGGGAGTTTGATCCCTTACATAACCAAAAGAGGGAGTTTGATCCCTTCCATGGCCAAAAGAGGGAGTCTGATCCCCATGACCAAAAGAGGGAGTTTGATCCCTTCCATGACCAAAAGAGGGAGTTCTGATCCCTTCTATGACCAAAAGAGGGAGTTTGATCCCTTACATAACCAAAAGAGGGAGTTTGATCCTTTCCATGGCCAAAAGAGGGAGTTTGATCCCTTCCATGGCCAAAAGAGGGAGTCTGATCCCCATGACCAAAAGAGGGAGTTTGATCCCTTCCATGACCAAAAAGGAGTTTTGATTCCCTTCTATGACCAAAAGAGGGAGTTTGATCCCTTACATAACCAAAAGAGGAGTTTTTATTCCTTCCATGACCAAAAGAGAGAGTTTGATCCCTTCCATAACCAAAAGAGGGAGTTTGATCCCTTCCATAACCAAAATTGGGAGTTTGATCCCTTCCATAACCAAAAGAGGGAGTTTGATCCCTTCCATGACCAAAAGAGGGAGTTTGATCCCTTCCATAACCAAAAGAGGGAGTCTGATTCCTTCCATGACCAAAAGAGTGAGTTTGATCCCTTCCATAACCAAAAGAGGGAGTTTGATCCCTTCCATGACCAAAAGAGGGAGTTTGATTCCTTCCATAACCAAAAGAGGGAGTTTGATCCCTTCCATGACCAAAAGAGGGAGTTTGATTCCTTCCATAACCAAAAGAGGGAGTTTGATCCCTTCCCCTGACCAAAAGAGGGAGTTTGATTTCCTTCCATAACCAAAAGAGTGAGTTTGATCCCTTCCATGACCAAAAGAGGGAGTTTGATTCCTTCCATAACCAAAAGAGGGAGTTTGATCACTTCCATGACCAAAGAGGCTCAGATTCTCCCGTGGTCACAAAGAGAAGATTCTCTGATCTCCATAAAATGAAAAAAGTTGTCACGATCCTCCAATACAAGTCCGTGAACTTTATTGTCCTTGATGGTCAGGGAAGGGCAAGCTATCATCCTTCACTACAAGACACGCTATCATCCTTCACTACAAGACACGCTATCCTTCACTAGACACGCTATCATCCTTCACTACAGGACACGCTATCATCCTTCACTACAAGACACGCTATCATCCTTCACTACAAGACACGCTATCATCCTTCACTACAAGACACGCTATCATCCTTCACTACAAGACACGCTATCATCCTTCACTACAAGACACGCTATCATCCTTCACTACAAGACACGCTATCATCCTTCACTACAAGACACGCTATCCTTCACTAGACACGCTATCATCCTTCACTACAGGACACGCTATCATCCTCCTCAGGACAACGCATCATCCTCACTACAAGACACGCTATCATCCTTCACTACAAGACACGCTATCATCCTTCACTACAAGACACGCTATCATCCTTCACTACAAGACACGCTAACATCCTTCACTACAAAACACGCTATCCTTCACTAGCACCTCATCCTTCACTAAGACACGCTATCATCCCCTTCACTACAGGACACGCTACACCTCCTAAGGACACGCTATCATACTTCACTACAAGACAAAGCTATCATCCTTCACTAAAAGCACGCTTCCCTTCACTAAACGCTATCATCCCTTTAATACGGCACCTACATCCTTTACCCAAAACACGCTTTTATCCTTTAAACAAGCAAACCACATCCTTCACTCAAACACCTATCATCCTTCCAAAAAGACACCTATCCTTTACTAGACACGCTTCACCTTTACTACAGACACGCTACACCTTCACTACAAGACACCTTTTTCCTTCCTACAAGACACCATCATCCTTCACACAACAAAAGCTTTCCTTCCACTAAAAACGCTATCATCCTTCACTACAGACACCTACATCCTTTACAAAAACCCCTATCATCCTTCACTACAAACACCAAATCCTTTCCCACAAGACAACAACCCCAACACCTATCATCCTTTACTACAGACACGCATCTCCTTCACTACAAACACGCTATCATCCTTCAAAACAAACAAAAGCATCATCCCTTTACCAAGACACGCTAATCCTTCACACAAGACACGCATCATCCTCCAAAAACAGCTATCATCCTTCACTACAAGACAGCATCATCCTTCACACAACAAGCTATCATCCTTCACACAAGACCGCAAAAACCTTCACAAAAAAGACAAGCTATCATCCTTTAACAAGACCCATCATCCTCACAAAAAGACAACCCATCATCCTTCCAAAAAACACGCATCTCCTTACAAAAGGACACGCTATCATCCTCACAACAAAAAAGCAAACCCCTTCACACAAAACAAAAGCTATCATCCTTCACACAAGACAGCTTATCCCTTTCCTAGACACCTATCACCCCCACTAAAGGAAAACCCATCATCCTTCATACAAGAACCAAACTCCCCACTACAAACAGCTATCCTTCCCCCAAAAACACCCCCTATCTTCCTCAAAACCTAACAGGACAAGCTATCTTTTTCACTACAAAAACGCTATCAAACCTTTCAACCCTAAAAAGACCCCGCTATCATCCTTCCACTACCCAAAAACAAACGCCAAATCCTTCACTAAAAACACTATCATCCCTTCACAAGACAAAACCCACAATCTCCTTTACTAAAAAACACGCTATCATCCTTCACTACAGACACGACTAATCCTTCACATAACACGCTATCATCCTTCACTACAGACACGCTAATCGTCCTTCACAAGACACGCTATCATCCTCTCCTACAAAGACACGCTATCATCCTTCCAACAACAAGAACAGCCTATCATCCTTCACAACAGGACACGCTATCATCCTTCACAACAAGACACGCTATCATCCTTCACAACAGGACACGCTATCATCCTTCACAACAGGACACGCTATCATCCTACAACCATAACAGGACAAGCTATCATCCTTCACAACAGTGCAAGCTATCATCCTTCACAACAGGACACGCTATAATCCTACAACCATAACAGGACAAGCATCACCATCACAACAGGACACGCTATCATCCTACAACCATAACAGGACAAGCTATCATCCTTCACAACAGGACACGCTATCATCCTTCACAACAGGACACGCTATCATCCTACAACCATAACAGGACAAGCTATCATCCTTCACAACAGGACACGCTATCATCCTACAACCATAACAAGACAAGCTATCATCCTTCAACCATAACAGGACAAGCTATCATTCCTCAACCATAATAGGACAAGCTATCATCCTCATAACAGAGACACGCTATCATCCTAACAACAACCAAACAGGACACAAGCTATCATCCTTCACAACAGGACACGCTATCATTCTACAACCATAACAGGACAAGCTAAATTCTTCAACCATACCAGACCAAGCTATCATCCTTCAATCATAACAGGACAAGCTATCATCCTTCACAAGAGGACACGCTATCATCCTTCAACCATAACATAAGCTATCATCCTCCACCACAACAGAACAAGCTGCCATCCACCACCACAGAACAAGATACCATCCACCACAACAGAACAAGCTGCCATCCACCACCACAACAGAACAAGCTGCCATCCACCACAACAGAACAAGCTGCCATCCACCACAACAGAACAAGCTGCCATCCATCACCACAACAGAACAAGCTGCCATCCACCACAACAGAACAAGCTGCCATCCACCACCACAGAACAAGCTGCCATCCACCACAACAGAACAAGCTGCCATCCACCACAACAGAACAAGCTGCCATCCACAACAGAACAAGCTGCCATCCACCACCACAGAACAAGCTGCCATCCACCACCACAGAACAAGCTGCCATCCACCACCACAGAACAAGCTGCCATCCACCACAACAGAACAAGCTGCCATCCACAACAGAACAAGCTGCCATCCACCACCACAGAACAAGCTGCCATCCACCACAACAGAACAAGCTGCCATCCATCACCACAACAGAACAAGCTGCCATCCACAACAGAACAAGCTGCCATCCACCACCACAGAACAAGCTACCATCCACCACCAAAACAGAACAACCCTGCCATCCAACAACAGAACAAGCTGCCATCCACCACAACAGAACAAGCTGCCATCCACCACAACAGAACAAGCTGCCATCCACCACAACAGAACAAGCTGTCATCCATAACCACAACAGAACAAGCTGCAATCCACAACAGAACAAGCTGCCATCCATCACAACAGAACAAGCTGCCATCCATCACAACAGAACAAGCTGCCATCCACCACAACAGAACAAGCTGCCATCCACCACCACAACAGAACAAGCTGCATCCACCACCACAACAGAACAAGCTGCCATCCATCACCACAACAGAACAGCTGCATCCACCACCACAGAACAAGCTGCCACCATCACCACAACAGAACAAGCTGCCATTCATAACCACAAAAAGAACAAGCTGCCATCCATAACCACAACAGAACAACGCTGTCATCCAAACCACAACAGAACAAGCTGCCATCCTAACCACAACAGAACAAGCTGCCATCCACCACACAGAACAACTGCCATCCACCACAACAAACAAGCTGCCATCCATAACCACAACAGAACAAGCTGCCATCCACCACAACAGAACAAGCTGCCATCCATAACCACAACAGAACAAGCTGCCATCCATCCCCCACAACAGAACAACTGCCAACCACCACAACAGAACAAGCTGCCATCCATCACAACAGAACAAGCTGCCATCCTCCAACAGAACAGCGCCATCCACCACCACAACAGAACAAGTTGCCATCCACCACACAACAGAACAAGCTGCCATCCATCACCACAACAGAAACAAGCTGCCCATCCACCACCAACAGAACAAGCTGCCATCCATCACCACAACAGAACAAGCTGCCATCATAACCACAACAGAACAAGCTGCCATCCATAACCACAAAAAGAACAAGCTGCCATCCATAACCACAACAGAACAAGCTGCCATCCATAACCACAACAGAACAAGCTGCCATCCATAACCACAACAGAATAAGCTGCCATCCACCACAACAGAACAAGCTGCCATCCATAACCACAACAGAACAAGCTGCCATCCACCACAACAGAACAAGCTGCCATCCATAACCACAACAGAACAAGCTGCCATCCACCACAACAGAACAAGCTGCCATCCACCACAACAGAACAAGCTGCCATCCATCACAACAGAACAAGCTGCCATCCACCACAACAGAACAAGCTGCCATCCACCACAACAGAACAAGCTGCCATCCACCACCACAACAGAACAAGCTGCCATCCATCACAACAGAACAAGCTGCCATCCACCACCACAGAACAAGCTGCCATCCATCACCACCACAGAACAAGCTGCCATTCATAACCGCAACAGAACAAGCTGCCATCCATAACCACAACAGAACAAGCTGCCATCCATAACCACAACAGAACAAGCTGCCATCCATAACCACAACAGAACAAGCTGCCATCCATAACCACAACAGAATAAGCTGCCATCCACCACAACAGAACAAGCTGCCATCCATAACCACAACAGAACAAGCTGCCATCCACCACAACAGAACAAGCTGCCATCCACCAAACAGAACAAGCTGCCATCCACCACAACAGAACAAGCTGCCATCCACCACAACAGAACAAGCTGCCATCCATCACCACAACAGAACAAGCTGCCATCCATAACCACAACAGAACAAGCTGCCATCCATAACCACAACAGAACAAGCTGCCATCCATAACCACAACAGAACAAGCTGACATCCATAACCACAACAGAACAAGCTGCCATCCATAACCACAACAGAACAAGCTGCCATCCACCACAACAGAACAAGCTGCCATCCACCACAACAGAACAAGCTGCCATCCACCACAACAGAACAAGGTGCCATCCACCACATCAGAACAAGCTGCCATCCATAACCACAACAGAACAAGCTGCCATCCATAACCACAACAGAACAAGCTGCCGTCCACCACAACAGAACAAGGTGCCATCCACCACATCAGAACAAGCTGCCATCCACCACCACAACAGAACACGCTGCCATCCACCACCATCACAACATATTACCAAGTCTGGTAATTTACTGATAGGAAGCAAGTTGAGAGATCTGAGGTGCACTTGACCTGACACATCACTTCCAGCACTTGACCTGACACATCACTCCCAGCACTTGACCTGACACATCACTCCCAGCACTTGACCTGACACATCACTTCCAGCACTTGACCTGACACATCACTCCCAGCACTTGACCTGACACATCACTCCCAGCACTTGACCTGACACATCACTCCCAGCACTTGACCTGACACATCACTCCCAGCACTTGACCTGACACATCACTCCCAGCACTTGACCTGACACATCACTCCCAGCACTTGACCTGAACATCACTCCCCAGCACTTGACCTGACACATTCACTCCCAGCACTTGACCTGACACATCACTCCAGCACTTGACCTGACACATCACTCCCAGCACTTGACCTGACACACACTCCAGCATTTGACCTGACACATTACTCCCAGCACTTGACCTGACACATCACTCCCAGCACTTGACCTGACACATCACTCCCAGCACTTGACCTGACACATTACTCCCATTTGCATATGAAGAACCCAAATTTCTGAAGTTTAAATCACAAACTGAGCCAAACACAGCACTGCGGGTGAACAAATGTAGTACCGAGAGTGAACAAAATTGAACTCAAAAAATTAACTTTCAATCCAGTGCATAACATGTAAATATATATTAAGCAATTAGAAAAGTTTTTGGTAAAACCAACAGAATTGTGATTTTCATTTGGTCTCTGTCGCACTCCCTGAAGTGCCGTCTCGCACTCCCTGAAGTGCCGTCTCGCACTCCCAGGTTGGGAAACCCTGGTCTACGGGGTTCACACTCACAACGTTCTCCTCAGTCATGTAGAACAATAGGTCTCAATGACACCTTGTAGCAAGGAACATTCCTTTTACAGTAGTACAAGTGTCTGTCTGCTACCTGCTGCAGTCAGCTGCTGGACGACACAAGTGTCACAGAGAGGAGCAGGATCTCCTACAAGCTATTCCTGGCTATTCCTGAGTCTCCTAATCTTGTATAAAATATTTTGTTGTTAATGCGACACCGAGGATATCACTGATACACACGAGTTTCTTGTTGCTGTTGTTGTTGTTGTATATTATAGGGCATTTCTGTGTTTTGATTTTTGTGAGTGGAGTAGTGTAGGTGGCAGCAGCCAGACTGCGACACCTGCTTATAGAAGATGTGAGATACTAAAATAATAGATGAGAGAACACGTAGGGCTTACACCAGGGATGGTGAGGCCTACACCAGGGATGGTGAGGCCTACACCAGGGATGGTGAGGCCTACACCAAGGTTGGTTTGGTTTATTTATAATCCATACAACCACTTGTTTCTTGAGCCCATTAAATATATAGATACTAACAAATTCACATCATTACCGACTAGATATTCTTATAATTAACTCTCACGTTACAGATATCATAATTAACTCTCACGTTACAGATATAATTAACTCTCACGTTACAGATATCATAATTAACTCTCACGTTACAGATATCATAATTAACTCTCACGTTACAGATATAATTAACTCTCACGTTACAGATATCATAATTAACTCTCACGTTACAGATATAATTAACTCTCACGTTACAGATATCATAATTAACTCTCACGTTGCCCGATATAATTAACTCTCACGTTACAGATATAATTAACTCTCACGTTACAGATATCATAATTAACTCTCACGTTACAGATATCATAATTAACTCTCACGTTACAGATATAATTAACTCTCACGTTACAGATATCATAATTAACTCTCACTTACAGATATAATTAACTCTCACGTTACAGATATCATAATTAACTCTCACGTTACAGATATAATTAACTCTCACGTTACAGATATAATTAACTCTCACGTTACAGATATCATAATTAACTCTCACGTTACAGATATCATAATTAACTCTCACGTTACAGATATCATAATTAACTCTCACGTTACAGATATAATTAACTCTCACGTTACAGATATCATAATTAACTCTCACGTTACAGATATAATTAACTCTCACGTTACAGATATCATAATTAACTCTCACGTTACAGATATAATTAACTCTCACGTTACAGATATCATAATTAACTCTCACGTTACAGATATCATAATTAACTCTCACGTTACAGATATAATTAACTCTCACGTTACAGATATCATAATTAACTCTCACGTTACAGATATAATTAACTCTCACGTTACAGATATCATAATTAACTCTCACGTTACAGATATAATTAACTCTCACGTTACAGATATCATAATTAACTCTCACGTTACAGATATCATAATTAACTCTCACGTTACAGATATCATAATTAACTCTCACGTTACAGATATCATAATTAACTCTCACGTTACAGATATCATAATCACAAAGCAGGTAAAACCCAAGACAATTTCTCACAGCAAACAACACATTCTCATAATTTTTTTCATAATATCGGCTGCAAATTAGACAATGGGGAAAACTTCCCTTTCATTTATGCCTAAAGTGAAGGAAGAGTTTTGTCCAGGGAATCACCCTGTATGAAAAGTAGCACCCTGTAGGGATGTAGCACCTTGTAGGGATGTAGCACCCTGAAGGGATGTAGCACCCTGTATGAAAAGTAGCACCCTGTAGGGATGTAGCACCCTGTAGGGATGTAGCACATTGTAGGGATGTAGCACCCTGTAGGGATGTAGCACCCTGTAGGGATGTAGCACCCTGTAGGGATGTAGCACCCTGTAGGGATGTAGCACCCTGTAGGGATGTAGCACCCTGTAGAGATGTAGCACCCTGTAGGGATGTAGCACCTTGTAGGGATGTAGCACCCTGTAGGGATGTAGCACCTTGTAGGGATGTAGCACCCTGAAGGGATGTAGCACCCTGTATGAAAAGTAGCACCCTGTAGGGATGTAGCACCCTGTAGAGATGTAGCACCCCCGTAGGGATGTAGCACCCTGTAGAGATTGTAGCACCCTGTAGGATGTAGCACCTTGTAGGGATGTAGCACCCTGAAGGGATGTAGCACCCTGTATGAAAAGTAGCACCCTGTAGGGATGTAGCACCCTGTATGAAAAGTAGCACCCTGTAGGGATGTAGCACCCTGTAGGGATGTAGCACCCTGTAGGGATGTAGCACCCTGTAGGGATGTAGCACCCTGTAGGGATGTAGCACCCTGTAGGGATGTAGCACCCTGTAGGGATGTAGCACCCTGTAGAGATGTAGCACCCTGTAGGGATGTAGCACCTTGTAGGGATGTAGCACCCTGTAGGGATGTAGCACCTTGTAGGGATGTAGCACCCTGAAGGGATGTAGCACCCTGTATGAAAAGTAGCACCCTGTAGGGATGTAGCACCCTGTAGAGATGTAGCACCCTGTAGGGATGTAGCACCCTGTAGAGATGTAGCACCCTGTAGGGATGTAGCACCTTGTAGGGATGTAGCACCCTGAAGGGATGTAGCACCCTGTATGAAAAGTAGCACCCTGTAGGGATGTAGCACCCTGTATGAAAAGTAGCACCCTGTAGGGATGTAGCACCCTGTAGGGATGTAGCACCCTGTAGGGATGTAGCACCCTGTAGAGAGGGGTAGCACCATTTTTCTTAGGTGCAAACCGCTTCAGGTGAGCCCAGGTCAAGTGCCAGGTCAAGTGCCAGGTCAGCAATGTAACTACACACATCCACGAGCAGAGTCTCATAAAGTTATGGTACTGAGGACGGCTGCAGAATATTTTAAGTCTCTAGCGGATAACATAATGTAGCAGAGGTAAGACCAGTCAACAGCAGACATCAGAGATGATCGCTGTTCCTCAACTGCTTATATACAGATTATGTGACAATCGAGAACAAGCGATACAAGATGCAAAAAACATGAGGGGAGTTGAATGATAGCTTAAGTTCTTTTGTGTTGCAATCAACACATCATCAGGAGCTTGCAATGTTTCATTCAACCACCCGTTGAATGAATGATTATATATATATAAAATATATATATATAAATATATATATATATATATATATATATTATATATATATAATATATATATATATATATGTCGTGCCGAATATGTAAAACTGGTCAATTAGCAAGAAATCATTTAAAATTAAGTCCTTTCTAAAATTTTCTCTTATACGTTTAAAGATATATTCTTTTCATTAATGTTGATGTAAAAATTTTTAATTTTGCACCAAAACGAACTTAGAAAACTTACCTAACCTTAATATAACAAAGCAATTTATTTTAGCCTAACCCAACTAAATATATTTTAGATTTGTTTACAATAATTTAATACTAAACAAACACAGTGAAATATATTTTTTTCGTTAGGTTCAAAATCTTTTTGTCGAAATTATTGCATACACAAATTTTCACTTGTCCTATATGGCAAGATGAGCGTTGCTATTTAAGCCAAGATCGCAAGTTTCTGCCTATTCGGCACGACATATATATATATATATATATATATATATAATATATATATATATATATATATATATATATATATAAACATTCCTATTCCTACCGCTCTCGTGTGCATATTTACACCCTCTCATTTATATACCAGTTCATATGCGCTGGGCCGGGCGGTGTGTACCCTATATACAATAAAGTGTGGGTGGGCTACTTATGTTATATTTATATATTATATATATATATATAAATATATAATATATATATATATATATATAATATATTATATATATATATATATATATATATATATAATATATAATATATATATCCTAGCCCTTTGCCAGGCTAGGATTTAAAGAAGTAGCACACTCCTCTTACGCTTATGATCCGGGGGAGGAGGGGGAGAGGAAGGGTTGGGGTTGATTGGGGGGTAGTCGTGCACTCTAAACATGGTAACGGCAACGCACAGGTGTTCCTGTATATGCAACACGAAAACGGCAACACACAGGTGTTCCTGTATATGCAACACGAAAACGGCAACACACAGGTGTTCCTGTACGTACAACACCACAACGGCGACACACAGGTGTTCCTGTATGTGCAACACGAAAACGGCAACACACAGGTGTTCCTGTATATGCAACACGAAAACGGCAACACACAGGTGTTCCTGTATATGCAACACGAAAACGGCGACACACAGGTGTTCCTGTACGTACAACACCACAACGGCAACACGCTGGTGTTCCTGTACTTACAACACCGCAACGGCGACCCACAAGAGTGCACTCTGAACACGACCTCGCACGACACAGCACTCTGTGGTTACAAGTCTAACAAGACACAGCAACACTTACCACCTGACGTGTGTGTGTGCCAACTGTCCCACGAAGACTCGCTACCAAACTTACCTGAAACATGAAGAGAAAAGATTGTAAATATCTCAGTTTTGTGGACTCTCAGCCCCCGCACACACACACACACACACACACACACATTAGTATTTTTTTCAGAGTTGATAGGCAGTGAAACAATCTGGAGAGTGAAGTAGTGGAGACAGGATCCACACATAGCTTAAAGATGAGGTACGATAAGGTTCATGCAGCAGGGAGTGTGTGGACCTAGTAGCGACCAACGAAGAGGCGGGGCCATGAGCTATGACTTGACCCCTGCAACCAGAATTTGGTGAGCGCGCGCACACATATAGCAAGACTCGTATATAATACCGATTATCTGACGTAAAAGACACATGTGTGACACTTGAGTATCATTATTAACGAAACATTTCGCCTGTACAGATAAATGTTAAGTAAATGGACATAGATGCAACAAATGTGACATTTTATTGTGGCAACATTTCGCTCTCCAAGAGCTTTGTCAAGCCGTAACAGTTTGACAAAGCTGTTACGGCTTCAACAAAATGTCACATTAGTTGAATTTGTGTCCATTTACCTAACATTCTGTCGGTAATTCTGCCAATAATACCGTGCAGATAAAGCCTGCAGCGCAGACGAAACGTTTCTTCAGTTCAGAGAGCCAGGTGTTGGACACGTTTCTTACTCATCAACATTAAGACTCAAAACTTTAACACTATGTTGATAATTTATTCGATTATATCAACCTTAGGTGCTCGCACCAGCTTTAATTATACGTCCTCTCATATCTCAATAGTCAAAATACTGTATTTCCGGCATATAAGGCGCACCTTTCCCCCCTTCCCCAAAAAATATCGTTGGAAAATCACCCTCTCCCTTACGTGCTCAAGGTCAGGATCAAGGGTAAAATAAGATGGTAATTAGCTCTTGAAAATTGCTGATTTAAGAACATGGAGGAGGGGGAGGAGGAGGACAGCAGCAGGCCTACTGGCCCAAGCTAGGCAGGTCCAAGTCACCTACAGACCTAAGTTAGTCAGAGCCATATCACATCCACTTTCTGTTATGACACTTCTGTCGTGCGCCTTATATGCCGAAAAATACGGTATGTGAGAATGGTGCCGTTCATGAGGTGCCAGGGCTCAGGATGAGATCATGCGGAGCATCTTGAGACGTTCAGAACCTTCTGTAGAAGAACTTATTTTCAAGTTAAGGCTTCTTCCCTAATACTAACTCAATGATGGTACTTAAGATTATTTAAATATTGTAACATTAACTTTGCAACATTGTCCAATAAACATTAAGGTGTATTATAGTACTGATGGAACTAAAGTGTATTATAGTACTGATGGAACTAAAGTGTATTATAATATTGATGGAACTAAAGTGTATTATAGTATTGATGGAACTAAAGTGTATTATAGTATTGATGGAACTAAAGTGTATTATAGTACTGATGGAACTAAAGTGTATTATAATATTGATGGAACTAAAGTGTATTATAGTATTGATGGAACTAAAGTGTATTATAGTACTGATGGAACTAAAGTGTATTATAGTACTGATGGAACTAAAGTGTATTATAGTACTGATGGAACTAAAGTGTATTATAGTACTGATGGAACTAAAGTGTATTATAGTACTGATGGAACTAAAGTGTATTATAGTACTGATGGAACTAAAGTGTATTATAGTACTGATGGAACTAAAGTGTATTATAGTACTGATGGAACTAAAGTGTATTATAGTACTGATGGAACTAAAGTGTATTATAGTACTGATGGAACTAAAGTGTATTATAGTACTGATGGAACTAAAGTGTATTATAGTACTGATGGAACTAAAGTGTATTATAGTACTGATGGAACTAAAGTGTATTATATACTGATGGAACTAAAGTGTATTATAGTACTGATGGAACTAAAGTGTATTATAGTACTGATGGAACTAAAGTGTATTATAGTACTGATGGAACTAAAGTGTATTATAGTACTGATGGAACTAAAGTGTATTATAGTACTGATGGAACTAAAGTGTATTATAGTACTGATGGAACTAAAGTGTATTATAGTACTGATGGAACTGAAGTGTATTATAGTACTGATGGAACTAAAGTGTATTATAGTACTGATGGAACTGAAGTGTATTATAGTACTGATTTAACTATTGTATTACAACGCTTATCATTAACACCTAAGATATCTTATCATTAACACCTTAGTGTTAATAAGATAACTGACACCCTGAGGATACATCCACACACTGCATCTGCCTAGATGAACAAACTCACTATATAGACCCTGCAACCCTAGTTATAACCACTATATAGACCCTGCAACCCAGTTATAACCAATGTTTTTATTTTGATATTTTTTTGTGGCAACAACAAATCAATTTTCTGATATTTCTGACTGTACTGTGTACAATTATACGAGGTAATTATGAAACATGAAACGACTGATATTTCTCTGTAGTGACGTAACAATGTTCAGCGAGGTCTGACAGACACATTATCACCTCTGTAATACTGTTTTTTTTTACACTACCGTTCACAGGACGAGTTGCGGCTGCATAATAAAGTAGCCACTCAGACGACACTACTACCTGACGTAACTGAAGATTACAATACTGATTGAAGTGAAGAACATGCCAATACCAGTTGAACTAAGAATATTGCAATACTGGGTGGCGTGCATTACTATACTGGTTTAAGTAAAGAATATTCCAATACTGGTTAAAGAATAATGTCAGAATATAAGTTTTATAGGACCTCAGTACAACCTCCACGGTAGAACCTCAGCAGAACCTCCACGGTAGAACCTCAGTAGAACCTCCACGGTAGAACCTCCACGGATATTACCCTTGACATCACATTAAGAGCCATTTTGTTGTAAATCGCAAACAGTGGCCACAAATTGATGATCATGACGTGTGCAACACCTGGGTGTCTTTATTACCGAAACGTTTTGCCTGCTTAGCAGGCATCGACAGTCGAAGTAGATGAATGGTTCAGAGAACCGACTAGTTGATAAATTAGACACATGTACAATACCTGGGTATCTTTATTGTGAAAACGTTTAGCCCCACAGTGTCTTCATCAGTCCAATACAAATGAAAATGGTGAAGATCAAAAGGAGTCTGAGGTAATCAGTCACTCAGCACATGTCTAATTTACCATCTACAGTCGAAGGAAGGCGAACACAACAATGTAGACCCACAAGGATCTACAGCCCTCTCCACCAAGCTGGTCACAGCTACAAAACCTCCTCCACACAGAAGACACAACAAAACATCTGTTGTGACAAGTGTATCGCACATTCAATTACCTACGGTGTGTTATCGGCACAAACTACCGTCTTCTATTAGTGATCTTGTAAAGTGGGAAGCGAGAGAAGGGTGTTGATGCCACCAGGGTCAGGTTCCCTTATCTCCAGGAAGCAGTTGAACCACCTTCACAGAGGGGAAGGTTAGGAGAGGCAAGTCTTGCAGAAGCTTAATTAGTCTTGTCGAAGAGCAGGTGCAAATATTGGGATTATTGGAGAGAGAGAAAGAGGGAGGGAGGGAGGGAGAGAAAGAGGGAGAAAGGAAGGGAGGGAGGGAGGAGAGAGAGAGAGAGAAAAAAAAAGGAGGGAGGGAGGGACAGAGAGAGAGAAAGGGAGGGAGGGACAGAGAGAGAGAGAAGAGAGAGAGAATAGAGAGAGAGATAGAGAGAGGAGAGTGAGAGAGTGTGAGTGAGAGAGAGAGAGAGAGAGAGAGAGAGAGAGAGAGTGAGAGTGAGAGGTGGTGGGAGAGAGAGAGAGAGAGAGAGAGGGGAGAGAGAGGAGAGAGAGAGAGAGAGAGAGAGAGAGAGAGAGAGAGAGAGTAAGAGAGAGAGGAGAGAACAAGCGAGGAAAACCACAAGAGACGGACCATTCAAGGCTTACATCAGCTTCCTCAGGATATTTCAAAAATGATGTCCTCTTTGATGTACAAAAATACCAATGACCTCGTTGAAACACACAAACACACACACACACACACACACACCACACACACACACACACACACACACACACACACACACACACACACACACACACACACACACACTGTGAAATGATCCAATTTTGTTTGGGAGTGCAACATGAAAAGCAAAGAGGTCACAAAGGCGAAAAAAACTGACCACAATTAAATTAGGTTAGATCACTGTGAGACAATATGATAACGAGAGTGGAAGATGACAGGTCTTACCTGGAGTGGAAGATGACAGGTCTTACCTGGAGTGGAAGATGACAGGTCTTACCTGGAGTGGAAGATGACAGGTCTTACCTGGAGTGGAAGATGACAGGTCTTACCTGGAGTGGAAGATGACAGGTCTTACCTGGAGTGGAAGATGACAGGTCTTACCTGGAGTGGAAGATGACAGGTCTTACCTGGAGTGGAAGATGACAGGTCTTACCTGGAGTGGAAGATGACAGGTCTTACCTGGAGTGGAAGATGACAGGTCTTACCTGGAGTGGAAGATGACAGGTCTTACCTGGAGTGGAAGATGACAGGTCTTACCTGGAGTGGAAGATGACAGGTCTTACCTGGAGTGGAAGATGACAGGTCTTACCTGGAGTGGAAGATGACAGGTCTTACCTGGAGTGGAAGATGACAGGTCTTACCTGGGTGGAAGATGACAGGTCTTACCTGGAGTGGAAGATGACAGGTCTTACTGGAGTGGAAGATGACAGGTCTTACCTGGAGTGGAAGATGAGAGGTCTTACCTGGAGTGGAAGATGAAGGTCTTACCTGGAGTGAAGATGACAGGTCTTACCTGGAGTGGAAGATGACAGGTCTTCCCTGGAGTGGAAGTGACAGGTCTTACCTGGAGTGGAAGATGACAGGTCTTACCTGGAGTGGATGACAGGTCTTACCTGGAGTGGAAGATGACAGGTCTTACCCGGAGTGGAAGATGACAGGTCTTACCAGGAGTGGATGACAGGGCTTACCTGGAGTGGAAGATGACAGGTCTTACCCGGAGAAGATGACAGTCTTACCCTGGAGTGGATGATGACAGGTCTTACCTGGAGTGGAAGATGACAGGTTTACCTGGAGTGGAAGATGACAGGTACTTACCTGAGTGGAAGATGACAGGTCTTACCTGGAGTGGAAGATGACAGGTCTTACCTGGAGTGGATGAAGGTTTATGGAAGAGATCAGGTTTACCTGGAGTGGAAGATGAACAGTCTTACCTGGAGTGAAGATGACAGGTCTTACCTGGAGTGGAAGATGACAGGTCTTACCTGGAGTGAGTTTACTGGAGGATGACAGGTCTTACCTGGAGTGGAAGATGATCAGGTTGTCACCTGGAGTGGAAGATGACAGGTCTTACCTGGAGTGGAAGATGACAGGTCTTACCTGGAGTGGAAGATGACAGGTCTTACCTGGAGTGGAAGATGACAGGTCCTTACCTGGAGGGGAAGATGACAGGTCTTACCTGGAGGGGAAAGATGACAGGCTTACCTGGAGTGGAAGATGACAGGTCTTACCTGGAGTGGAAGATGACAGTGTATTACCTGGAGTGGAAGATGACAGGTCTTCCCTGGAGTGGAAGATGACAGGTCTTACCTGGAGTGGAAGATGACAGGTCTTACCTGGAGTGGAAGATGACAGGTCTTACCTGGAGTGGAAAGATGACGGGTCTTACCTGGAGTGGAAGATGACAGGTCTTACCTGGAGTGGAAGATGACAGTCTTACCTGGAGTGGGAAGATGACAGGTCTTACCTGGAGTGGAAGATGACAGGTCATACCTGGAGTGGAAAAGACAGGATCCTACCAGGGTGGAAGATGCCCAGGTTGTTATCCGGAGTGAGATACAGACTTACCGGGAGTTAAAGATACAGGTCTTACCTGATCAAGATGACTTTTTCTTACCTGTGTGGCTAGATACAGGTGTTACCTAGTGGAAATACAGTGTTATACACTATGGTGGAAGATACAGGTGTTACCTACTAGTGGAAATGACAGTGTCTTAATACCCAGTGGAAGATACAGGTTCTTACCCAGTGGACTACATTTACCGAGTGTGACCATTTTACCTGTGTGTAAATCCCAGTGGTACTAACTACCCAGTGGTATAATACAGGTGTCTCACTACCCAGTGGAAGATACAGGTGTACTACACTCCCAGTGTGGTAACTAAGCACCAGGTGTTACCTACCAGTGGAAGAACAGGTCTTACCCTAGTGTGATGCTACATCTTACCCAGGAGTGTACACACTGACAGGGTCTTACCGGAGTGGTAAGATCCCCAGTGGTCTTACCCGGAGTGGAAACTACAGGTCTTAACCAGTGGTGACATACCAGGTCTAACCTACCAGTGAGATACACTATACCGAGTGGAACATCCCCAGGTTCTTACCCGAGTGGTAAGACTACAGTGTTGCTACCTACAGTGTGACAGTACACTTACCCAGGGTGGCACATACGGGTTTCTTACCGTGGGGTGAACACTCCCAGTGGTCTACCTAGCCCAGTGTGATACATTTTACCCAGTGGAAACATCCCCAGTGTTTATCCTAAGTGGTAATACACTTACCCAGTGTGTAATGACACTTACCAGGTGTACAATACCAGGGTCTACCTCCAGTGGAAATGCCCCAGGTGCTACTACGAGGAAGATGTACAGATCTACCCGGAGTGGAAACGACAAGGTCTCTACCGAGTGAGTGAACAAGGGTCTACCTCCAGAGTGAAGATACAGGGTCTTACCGAGTGGATTACCAGGTCTTACCTAGTGGATACAACAGGTCTTACCTGAGTGGACATGACAGTTTACCTGGAGTGGACATACAGTCTACCTCCGAGTGAAATACAGGTCTTACACTCAGTGGAAATGACAGGTGGCTACCTCCGTGGAAACATGACAGGTCTTACCTGCAGTGGAACGATCAGGGTTTAACTACGGGCTACACTACCCGGAGGTGTGACCCAGGTACTACCTAGTGGAAGCTACACTAACCGAGTCACTCTACCCAGTGTACTATCCTACCCAGGTGTGACACTACCCAGTGGTGCTACCTCCCGTGGACTACACTACCAGTGTTCTACATACCAGTGTGTGCTAAAAGTTCTTACCCGTGTGGACACTACCAGTGTTGCTACCTCCCAGTGGACCACACCATTGTACAACTACCTAGTGGTACACTACAGGTGTCTACCTACCCAGTTAAAATACCCAGGGTTTTCACTAAGTGTACTACACTGACCAGGTACTTCACTAACCCACACACTACCCAGTGGTGCCCACTACCTCACACTACCCAGTAAAACCCTCCCCCGTGGACACCTACCCAGGTCCCTACCCGGTGAACACCTGACCCAGTCTCACCGCTGCATCACGACCCAGGTCTCTACCTCCCAGTTGACACATACCAGGTCTTACCCATGAACATACCCAGGTCTTACACCCAGTGGAGATCCCACTACCGCAGTGTGACACACACCAGTGTGTCACCCCAGGTCTCACACCCCATGTGACACATACCCGGTGAACTACACACCAGGTATACACTCCCAGTGGATGCACTACCAGTCCTCCACCACAGACTTTACAATACCAGGGCACACACCCATTTACCCACCCAGTTGCACACTCCCATGTTTACTCAACCCAGGACTACACTACCCAGTCGTGCTACACTACCCGGGGCCCCTACACTACCCAGTGTGTACTACATACCCAGTTGTCTCCTCCATTTCTACCTCCCGTTTCTACACACCCAGTGTTCTACACTCCCCAGTGTGTACTACACTACCCAGTGTGTGCTACACTACCCAGTGTGTACTACACTACCCAGTGTGTCACACAGTTCACCTACCCAGTGTTACTACCACTACCCAGTGTGACATACCCTTAACCCAGTGTTTACTACACTACCCAGTGTGTACTACCTACCCATGTTACTACACTACCCAGTGTGTACTACCACTACCCAGTGTTTACTACACTACCCAGTGTGTACTACACTACCCAGTGTGTACTACACTACCAGTGGTTTACTACACTACCCAGTGTTTACTACACTACCCAGTGTGTGCTACACTACCCAGTGTGTACTACACTACCCAGTGTGTACTACACTACCCAGTGTGTACTACACTACCCAGTGTTTACTACACTACCCAGTGTGTACTACACTACCCAGTGTGTACTACACTACCCAGTGTTTACTACACTACCCAGTGTGTACTACACTACCCAGTGTTTACTACACTACCCAGTGTGTGCTACACTACCCAGTGTTTACTACACTACCCCTTGTGTACTACACTACCCAGTGTGTGCTACACTACCCAGTGTGTACTACACTACCCAGTGTGTGCTACACTACCCAGTGTGTGCTACACTACCCAGTGTGTACTACACTACCCAGTGTGTACTACACTACCCAGTGTGTACTACACTACCCAGTGTGTACTACACTACCCAGTGTGTACTACACTACCCAGGGTTTACTATCTACCCAGTGTGTACTCCCACTACCCAGTGTTTACTATCTACCCAGTGTGTACTACACTACCCAGTGTGTACTACACTATCCAGTGTGTGCTACACTACCCAGTGTGTAATGCACTACCCAGTGTGTACTACACTACCCAGTGTGTACTACACTACCCAGTGTGTACTACACTACCCAGTGTGTACTACACTACGCAGTGTGTACTACACTACTCAGCGTGTATTACACTACCCAGCGTGTACACTACCCAGCGTGTACACTACCCAGCGTGTACTACAGGACCCAGCGTGTACTACATTACCCAGCGTGTACTACATTACCCAGCGTGTACTACAGGACCCAGCATGTACATTACCCAGGGTGTACTACACTACCCAGCGTGTACTACCCCTACCCAGGGTATACTACACTACCCAGCATGTACTACACTACCCAGGGTGTACTATACTACCCAGGGTGTACTACACTACCCAGGGTGTACTACACTACCCAGGGTGTACTACACTACCCAGGGTGTACTACACTACCTAGTGTGTACTACACCACCAGTGTGTACTACACTACCTAGTGTGTACTACACTACCCCGTATGTACTACACTACCTAGTGTGTACTACACTACCTAGTGTGTACTACACTACACAGTGTGTACTACACTACCTAGTGTATACTACACTACCTAGTGTATACTACACTACCTAGTGTATACTACACTACCTAGTTTATACTACACAACAATAGACTTAAACTAGACTTAGCATGTTGAAGATTGTTGAGTAACGATGGGGGGGAGGGAGGGAAAGAGAAGAGAGAGAGAGAGAGAGAGAGAGAGAGAGAGAGAGAGAGAGAAGAGAGAGAGAGAGAGAGAGAGAGAGAGAGAGAGAGAGAGAGAGAGAGAGACTCACAACTGAACAACGATGACTATAGAGACAATATAGCTCACTTGTGAGATACATCTTAACATTCTGTGATCCAGTGGACACAAGTTCACACAATAATAATTATTATTATTTCTACAAGTACAAGGTATACAGTCCTAGTTGACATCAGTGACATACTACTATACAGAAAATCCCTTGTTATGCAGAGCATTTCGCTCAAATAAGGCAAATTTCGTCCCAGGATGCGACCCACACCAGTCGACTAACACCCAGGTACCTATTTTATTGCTAGGTGAACATGGAGAACAGGTGTCTTAAGGAAACACGTCCTAATGTTTCCACCCGTAGCGGGGATCGAACCACGGAGTTCAGTGTGTAGGCTGAGTGCGCTACCAACCGAAGATAGCGAAGAAATTAAAACATAAAACCTATGCAGAGATGTTAATGATGAGCTTGGGGAAAGTGATCACAAATCACTTAGTTTCAATATATCATGGAATTAACCCAGATAACTGCAATCAAATCTCTGTCCCAGATTTTCGCTTGGCCGACTTCATGGGACTGAAAAATTACCTGGGTGGGCTAAATTGGGATGTCCTGCTATGGGTCAGGTAGGTGATCTTGGTTGCCAATATGACGTTTTTCAGAGCATAGTTCTAGCTGCCCAGACAACTTTTGTTCCGAGTAGGGAAATTAGATATAACAAAAATGATTCCAAATGGATGAACAATAGATTAAAACATCTCATTGGTCAAAAGAGAGGCATATATAGGCGTATCAAAAGAGGGGATGGGCAGTTAAGAAATCAATATATTCAATTAGAGAGAAAAATAAAGAAAGGAATAAGAAAAGCAAAAAGGGATTATGAGGCTAAGGTCGCAAGGGATTCAAAGACTAACCCAAAAGGGTTCTTTCAGGTATACAGAAGTAAGATTAGGACAAGACTTTGGGCCCCCTTAAGAGTAACTCTGGTCAGATCACTGACAGTGATAAGGATATGTGTGAAATTCTCAATACCTACTTCCTCTCAGTTTTCCCACAGGAAAATACTAGCGATATTCCTGAAATAATAGATTATATAGAACAGGATAATAAACTATGTACGATTGCGGTAACTAGTGACATGGTCCTCAGACAAATAGAGAAACTAAAACCTAACATCCCCAGGCCCTGATGAACTGTTTGCAAGGGTTTTAAAGAAATGTAAAGAGGAACTTAGCATACCTTTGGCTAATCTTTTTAACATATCACTACAAACTGGCATAGTGCCTGATAAGTGGAAAATGGCAAATGTAATACCTATTTACAAGGCAGGTGACAGATTCTTGGCTTCGAACTATAGACCAATAAGCCTTACCTCCATAGTGGGAAAATTTATGGAATCAATAATTGCCGAAGCAATTCGTAGCCATCTTGATAGGCACAGAGTAATTAATGAATCTCAACGCGGTTTCACATAGGGGCGTTTCTGTCTTACGAATTTACTAACTTTTTTCACTAAGGTGTTTGAGGAAGTAGATCATGGTAATGAATATGATATTGTGTATATGGACTTCAGTAAGGCTTTCGATAGAGTTCCACATCAGAGGCTATTGAGTAAACTTAAGGCACACGGAATAGGAGGGGAAATTTTTTCCTGGGCAGAGGCATGACTGACAAATAGGCAGCAGAGAGTTTGCATAAATGGGGAGAAATCAGAATGGGGGCACGTCACAAGCGGTGTTCCTCAGGGGTCAGTGTTGGGCCCGTTGTTGTTCACAATTTACATAAACGACATAGATGAGGGAATAAATAGCGACATAATCAAATTTGCTGATGACACCAAAATAGGCCGTCCAATTCATTCTAATGAGGACACTAGAGCACTCCAGGATGATTTGAATAGACTGATGCAATGGTCGGAGAAGTGGCAGATGCAGTTTAATATTGATAAATGCTAAGTTCTAAATGTTGGACAGTTAAATAACCATGCCACATAAACTAAATAATGTAGATCTTAATACTACCGATTGCGAAAAGGATTTAGGAGTTCTGGTTAGCAGTAACCTAAAACCAAGACAACAGTGCATTAGTGTTCGCAATAAAGCTAACAGAATCCTTGGCTTCATATCAAGAAGTATAAATAATAGAAGTCCTCAGGTTGTTCAACTCTATATATCCTTGGTTAGGCCTCATTTAGGGCCTCATTTAGACTATGCTGCTCAGTTCTGGTCACCGTATTACAGAATGGATATAAATGCTCTGGAAAACGTACAGAGGAGGATGACAAAGATGATCCCATGTATCAGAAATCTTCCCTATGAGGATAGACTGAGGGCCCTGAATCTGCACTCTCTCGAAAGGCGTAGAATTAGGGGGGATATGATCGAGGTATATAAATGGAAAACAGGAATAAATAAAGGGGATGTATAGAGAGTGCTGAAAATTTCCAGCCAAGACTGGACTCGCAGCAATGGTTTCAAGTTGGAAAATAAATAAAGTGATGACGTGTAGTTAGCTCAGTGGTGACGTGTACTTAGCTCTGTGAAGACCTGTTTGTGTGCTCTCTGTGAATCTGAACCAGGATGCCCTCTCTTGAGCAGCTTTACCAGCAGCTGAGAGATACGGCGATTAACGGAGGAGAACAAGAGGATTCGTAGTAATCCTCCTGTTGTGAGTCCCCAGGTTAAGAGGGGAGCTTGGTCAGTGGCCAGGCAACATGGAACCAAGCTGAGGATCAAGAAAACGGTTGGAGAAGCAGAAACAACGAGAAACCAGAAGACTACCGTGGAAACTTCCAACTCATTCTCGGTGCTACCTGACGAATGTGAGTGTTCTACTGGGAATGCCACAACGAGCACCAAGGAAGCATTGGTAGACGTGAGTGAGACATCCCTAGAAACCCCAACGAAGACCATCGAGAACGTCTTGACGAATTCCACAAGTGGTGTAATGCTACCTGACGAATGTGAGTCGACTACTGGGAGCATCACGAAGGACGACGCCAAGGAAGGTAAAAACATTGTTGTTGTTGGGGATAGCCAGATTAGGTACATGGATAGGGCATTCTGCTTGAAGGATAGGAGTAGGAGGCAGAGAGTGTGTTTTCCTGGGGCTGGGATGAAGGATATTGTTAGCCGTCTGGATGACATCATGAGAGGTAATGGGAGCAATCCTATTATCTGTCTCAGTGCTGGAGGCAACGATGTTGGCAGACGTAGGAGTGAGGACCTGATTAGCAGGTATAGGTCAGCAATAGAGATAATTAGGAGGAAGGGTGGGAAACCTGTCATATGTGGCATTTTGCCAAGGAGAGGAGTTGGAAATGAATGGTTGTCCAGAGCAATTGGTGTCAATTGCTGGCTGGACAAATACTGTAAGGAAAATGCGGTAACATTCATTGACAACTGGGACCTCTTCTATGGCAGAAATGACATGTATGCCAGGGATGGGGTTCACTTATCTAGGTGTGCGGTGGGAGCACTGGCCAACGCAGTGGAGGGAGCTGTTAGGTCTTTAAACTAGGAATAGTTAGTGGTATGGGTTTTGGCGGGAAAACTGTGAAGTCGCAGGGTAGTAATATGAGTACTAGGAGAACTAGTAATAGGCAAAATGAGGTGGATATTGGAAAGCCAGTGGCACTAATTGACAAGGACAGTAATAGGTTTAGTGGAATAACAGAAAGGAGCAGGAAGGGTAAAGAGAGAGGAGGGTCATTAAAAATTTATTACACAAATAGTCGCAGTGCTAGGAATAAGATGGACGAGTTGAGACTAGTTGCTAGTGCAGGTAACATTGATGTATTTGCCATAACTGAGACGTGGTTTAATTCAAAAAGTCGGGACATGCCTGCAGAATGTAGCATTCAGGGTTTTAAATTGTTCCAAGTAGATAGAAGTGTCGGGAAGGGGGGTGGGGTGGCATTGTATGTCCGAGATCGATTGAACTGTTGCATAAAAACGGGTATTAAGTCTGAAGTAACACATACAGAGTCTGTTTGGATAGAATTTTCAGAGGGGCATGAAAAATTAATTTTAGGTGTGATATACCGTCCCCCAAATTTAGATAGGGACCAGGGGAGACTACTATGGGAGGAAATTGTTAGGGCCACAAGGCACGATAATGTAGTAATTCTAGGAGACTTTAACTTTAGTCATATTGATTGGAATTTCTTGACTGGGAATTTAGAATCATACGACTTCTTAGAAGTAGTTCAGGATTGTTTTTTGAAGCAGTTTGTGACAGAACCTACAAGGGGTAATAACCTGCTTGACTTCGTTCTGGCAAACAATGAATCCCTTGTTAATAATTTAGAAATTTCAGAGGAACTGGGTGCTAGCGACCACATATCAATTACATTTAGCATTGAATGGAAGTATGATAGTAGGGATAACTCAGTAACGGTCCCAGATTTTCGCTTAGCAGATTACGATGGGCTTAGAGAACACTTATCATCTGTTGACTGGGGTAACGAAGAGAGCTATCAATATGACAGCTTTCTGAACACCATACATGCTGCTCAAAGAACGTTTATCCCTTATAAAGAAATTAGATCAAATAGAAATGACCCAAAATGGATGAATAATAGGCTGAAATATCTACTAGGGCATAAGAAAGGAATTTATAGGCGTATCAAAAGAGGTGAGGGTCATCTTATGAATCAGTATATTGATATTAAGAGGGACATTAAAAAGGGGATAAGAAAAGCTAAAAGGGACTATGAAATTAAAGTTGCTAGGGATTCTAAAATTAATCCAAAAAGTTTTTTCCAGGTATATAGAACAAAAGTCAGAGATAAGATAGGTCCCCTTAAAAATAACTATGGGCATCTTACTGAAAAAGAGAATGAAATGTGCTCGATTTTAAATAATTATTTTCTCTCGGTTTTTACACAGGAAGACACTAATAATATTCCAGTAATTAATTTTTATAGTGGGCCAGAAGAAGATAAATTATGTAACATCACAGTCACTAGTGAAATGGTTGTGAAGCAGATAGACAGACTGAAGCAAAATAAGTCACCGGGTCCTGATGAGGTTTTTTCAAGGGTTCTAAAGGAATGCAAAATGGAAGTCTGTGAACCATTAACTAATATTTTTAATTTATCTCTTTAAACAGGTGTAGTGTCTGATATGTGGAAGATGGCTAATGTAATTCCTATTTTTAAAACAGGGGACAAGTCGTTACCGTCAAATTACCGCCCAATAAGCCTGACCTCAATTGTAGGCAAATTACTAGAGTCAAATATAGCTGAGATTATAAGAAGCCATCTCGATAAGCATAGCTTGATTAATGATACTCAGCATGGATTCACAAGAGGCCGGTCTTGTCTAACTAATTTATTAACTTTCTTCAGTAAATCTTTTGAGGCTGTTGACCACGATAAAGAATTTGATATCATTTACTTAGATTTTAGTAAGGCATTTGATAGAGTTCCGCACCAAAGACTGTTAAAGTAAGTAGCAGCTCATGGCATTGGGGGAAGGGTGCTCTCGTGGATCGAATCATAGCTCACAGACAGGAAGCAGAGAGTGTCCATAAATGGGGTTAAATCCGAGTGGGATTCAGTAACAAGTGGCGTTGGAAATATAAACACAAATGCAGTATAATGTGATCCTTTATTGACTACGTTTCGCCCACACAGTGGGCTTTTTCAAGTCACAAACAGAACTACCTGGGGTAGTTCTGTTTGTGACTTGAAAAAGCCCACTGTGTGGGCGAAAACGTAGTCAATAAAGGATCACATTATACTGCATTTGTGTTTATATTTCCATTGTGTCGGTATTTTATACCATTTATTTCCAACAAGTGGCGTTCCACAGGGATCAGTCTTGGGCCCGTTGTTGTTTATAATATATATCAATGATCTTAATGAAGGAATTACTAGTGATATGAGCAAATTCGCCGATGACACAAAGATAGGTAGGATAATTGATTCAAACGTAGATGTTAGGGAACTTCAGGAGGATTTAGACAAACTCTATTCTTGGTCAGAAAAGTGGCAGATGCAGTTCAATGTAGATAAATGCAAGGTTCTGAAGCTCGGGAGTGTCCATAACCCTAGCACTTATAAGTTAAATAATGTAGAACTTAGCCATACAGATTGCGAAAAGGACTTGGGGGTTATGGTAAGCAGCAACCTTAAACCAAGACAGCAATGCCTGAGCGTACGTAATAAGGCAAATAGATTACTGGGATTTATATTAAGAAGTGTAAGCAACAGAAGTCCAGAGGTCATACTGCAGCTTTATACATTATTAGTAAGGCCTCACCTAGATTATGCAGCTCAATTCTGGTCTCCATATTACAGAATAGATATAAATTCGTTAGAAAACATTCAGCGTAGGATGACTAAATTAATACATAGCATTAGAAATCTTCCTTATGAAGAAAGATTGAAGACTCTTAAGTTACATTCACTTGTTAGACGAAGAATGAGGGGAGACCTGATCGAAGTGTATAAGTGGAAGATGGGTATTAATAAAGGGGATATTAACAAGGTCTTGAGGATATCTCTCCAAGAGAGAACCCGCAGTAATGGATTTAAATTGGATAAGTTTAGATTTAGAAAGGACACAGGAAAGTATTGGTTTGGAAATAGGGTAGTTGATGAGTGGAACAGTCTACCTAGTTGGGTTATTGAGGCTAGGACTTTGGGTAGTTTCAAATTTAGGTTGGATAAGTACATGAGTGGGAAGGGTTGGATTTGAGTGGGACTTTCATACCAGAGCTTATTTCTTGGGTAGCATTGAAAATTGGGTTGGGCAAATGTTTTGTTAGTGGGATGAATTGTAAAGGACCTGCCTGGTATGGGCCAACAGGCCTGCTGCAGTGTTCCTCCTTTCTTATGTTCTTATGCTCTTAAATTCAGATTCAGGAAGGATATAGGAAAGCACTGGTTTGGTAATAGAGTTGTGGATGAGTGGAACAAACTCCCGAATACAGTTATTCAGGCTAAAACGTTGTGTAGTTTTAAAAATAGGTTAGATAAATACATGAGTGGGTGTGGGGTGGGTGTGAATTGGACCTGACTAGCTTGTGCTGCTGGGTCTGGTGCCGTGCTCCATCCTTGAGTGGAGGTGACCAGACTGGGTGGGCCACTGGGCTAATCCGGGGGGGGGTCATTGGGCTAAACCGGGGGGGGGGGGTTCATTGGGCTAATCCGGGGGAGGGGGTACATGGACCTGCTCCGCATGGGTCAGTACGCCTGTTGCAGTGTTCCTTCTTTCTTATGTTCTTAAGTTATCATCATAGGATTTTTAGGTGCACCATTATTCTTCTGATAACCTCCATAACATTTCTATACATATCAGTGATATTGGCCGTAGGTTAATTGCTGTCTGTAACCTTTATTAAATAATGATACTACGTTACCCGTCTTCCACACCAAAGGCAGTTACCCAATATCACTTGATTTGTAAACTTTTAGCTAGCAGTTCACAGTGTCCTCTCTCAAAACCCATGGAGACATTGTCTGGTCCCACTGCCTTCGCTGTCTCACTCAGTAAGTTCTTCAACTCTTCTCTTCTTATGTACGATGTGTCCAGTATTCGTTGGATTACTCTTTCTCTTTGACTCTGGTATTTTTTCTCCCGTTTCCTCACAAAATATCTCCTTGAAAGGGACTGTTCCGTTCCTCGCAGACTTCCTGGTCATCTCTTGTGAGCTCTCTCCTTCCTTCCTTCTGTCTTGTTATCCTCCTTTACTGTCGCTTTCATTCTGATGAGATTGTACAGAAACTTAGGTTCAGGTATGACTATCAGTTCTGTCATGTACAAACTGATACTCAGCCTTACTTCTCACACATGAATATTCGCTTTTTTTTTTTTGCCTCGTATATTTCTTTCCACGCTCTTATGACTTTGCCCTTCCTTCGCTTATGGTTGAACCACTGACTATTTTCTTAACATTGACTATTCCACTTCTGGCTATGATTTTCTCCTCTGCGTCAAGGCACTATCCAGTTAAATATCCCATCGTTTTATTCATTGCTCTTCCTTCCAGGTCTCTCTTCCACTGCACTACATTAAAGTCTCTCAGTCCTGCATAGCTTCCTTTTATGAAATCTGGAACAGTCTTCCCCTTCCCCGCTGTTTTTCTCCACGTTCACTAAAAACCCGCACTTAGGATAGGAACGATTGACAACGTTTCGGGTAATCATGAACCATTGTCCAGGACGGACCGAAACGTCGTCATTAAGAACAAAAAGGCACAATACCGTGACTGGAACAATACACAAATAACCCGCACGTAGGAGAGAGAAGCTGACCACGACGGTTCAGCAGGACATCATCCTGCCTTCCATTGTTCTGAGATTTTTTTTTCTATAATCAGATCAATAGCTGTGGACCCGAGAGGAGCACCAAAGTGTTATTTGCTGGGTCGATGGCTCGTGCTCCTGGCAAAGCAGTACTAATATCTTCTGTGTGACTTTGTAAATTATCCAACTGATCATTTACAAAGTCACATTATGACTTTATAAATGGTTACAGTTGGACCGAAACGTCATCCTAAGCTTGTCTCTCTCTCATATGTGCAGGTTATTTGTGTAATGTGTTTGTCAAAGTTCCTCTTCTAAATGCTGTGTTTTGGTGAAATGTTCCATCGAAGGCAATGTAACCTTTTATTCCTCTCCACGTTTATTTCCAGAGGGTTTCCAGCACTCAGTAAGTACTACATAAACACTAGCACCCAGGGATCTCTAGTGTTCTGTTTTACCTATGATAGATGCACTAAGGGTGAATACCAAGTCCAACCTTGCTGGCTCATCTCTACTGTGTCCATCACATGTTGGCACATGTCACCACCTCCATCTCAGCCCTCCAGGTATATGATTCTCGGAGAATCTCCCAATTATCAATAGCTTTGTATTAGACCTATGATCTCTCCTTCCTATTTCCACTATGGTGTTCACCGCACCATTGTTGTTGTCAAATGTTTGTCCTGAGTTCCTGCTACTTAAGAAAGGAAGAACACTGCAGCAGGCCTACTGGCCCATACTAGGCAGGCCCTTCTCAAACCCAAATCCTCTATCACAAATATTTAAGAATTGTACATCACTGTAATTACTAACGTGGGTTCCCTAGTCTTAAATGTGTTTACTGCTTAGTCATTCTACTTCACATCACTTAATTATCTCAAAATTCCAGAAGTTTCTGATTAGCAGTGCCACTCCTTCCTTGTTCCCTCTGTCCTTTCTCAGAAATCGATAACCTCTTGGGAATATTGCATTTGCTATTATTTCTGAGTTATGTCTTTATAAGAACTGTGATGTCTGGTGTATGTGTGTGTGTACTCGCC
Organism: Cherax quadricarinatus; assembly: GCF_026875155.1. Taxonomy (NCBI): domain Eukaryota; kingdom Metazoa; phylum Arthropoda; class Malacostraca; order Decapoda; family Parastacidae; genus Cherax; species Cherax quadricarinatus. The sequence goes on along the minus strand of NC_069469.1, from coordinate 9,249,406 downwards.
TATTTGTACCCACCTATTTGTGGTTGCAGGGGTCGAGTCTTAGCTCCTGGCCCCGCCTCTTCACCGGTTGCTACTGGGTCCTCTCTCTCCCTGGTCCATGAGCTTTATCAAACCTAGTCTTAAAACTATGTATGGTTCCTGCCTCCACTACATCACTTTCTAGGCTATTCCACTGCCTGACAACTATGTGACTGAAGAAATACTTCCTAATATCTCTCTGACTCATCTGAGTCTTCAACTTCCAATTGTGACCTCTTGTTTCAGTGTCCCCTCCCTGGAACATCCTGTCTTTGTCCACCTTGTCTATTCCGTGCAGTATTTTAAATGTCGTTATCATGTCTCTCCTAACCCTCCTCTCTCTGTGTGTGTGTGTGTGTGTGTGTGTGTGTGAACTCACCTAGTTGTACTCGCCTAGTTGTTGCAGGGGTCGAGTCACAGCTCCTGGCCCCACCTCTTCACTGGTCGCTACTAGGTCACTCTCCCTGAACCATGAGCTTTATCATACCTCTGCTTAAAGCTATGTATGGATCCTGCCTCCACTACATCGCTTCCCGAACTATTCCACTTCCTGACTACTCTGTGGTTGAAGAAATACTTCCTAACATCCCTGTGATTCATCTGTGTCTTCAACTTCCAACTGTGTCCCCTTGTTGCTGTGTCCCATCTCTGGAACATCCTGTCTTTGTCCACCTCGTCAATTCCTCTCAGTATTTTGTATGTCGTTATCATGTCCCCCCTACCTCTCCTGTCCTCCAGTGTCGTCAGGTTGATTTCCCTTAACCTCTCCTCGTAGGACATACCTCTTAGCTCTGGAACTAGTCTTGTTGCAAACCTTTGCACTATCTCTAGTTTCTTTACGTGCTTGGCTAGGTGTGGGTTCCAAACTGGTGCCGCATACTCCAATATGGGCCTAACGTACACGGTGTACAGGGTCCTGAACGATTCCTTATTAAGATGTCGGAATGCTGTTCTGAGGTTTGCTTGGCGCCCATATGCTGCAGCAGTTATTTGGTTGATGTGCGCTTCAGAAGATGTGCCTGGTGTTATGCTCACCTCAAGATCTTTTTCCTTGAGTGAGGTTTGTAGTCTCTGGGCCCCTAGACTGTAATCCGTCTGCGGAGTACAGTCTTCCCCAATCTTCATGACTTTGCACTTGGTGGGGTTGAACTCCAGGAGCCAATTGCTGGACCAGGTCTGCAGCCTGTCCCGATCCCTTTGTAGTTCTGCCTTTGTGTGTGTGTGTGTGTGTGTGTGTTAGTTACCATTTGGACCTAGGCACATGTCGATTAGACACTAGGCCTGTTGTATGTGCATGCGTGTACTCACCTATTTGTGGTTGCAGGGGTCGATTCATAGCTCCTGGCCCCGCCTCTTCGCTGATTGCTACTAGGTCCTCTCTCTCCCTGCCCCATGAGCTTTATCATACCTCGCCTTAAAACTATGTATGGTTCCCGCCTCCACTACGTCACTTTCTAGGCTATTCCACGGCCTGACTACTCTATGATTGAAGAAATACTACCTAACATCCCTTTGATTCATCTGAGTCTTCAACTTCCAATTGTGACCTCTTGTGTCTGTGTCCCTTCTCTGGAACATCCCGTCTTTGTCCACCTTGTCTATTCTGCGCAGTATTTTATATGTTGTTATCATGTCTCCCCTGACCCTCCTGTCCTCCAGTGTCGTCAGGTCGATTTCCCTCAACCTTTCTTCGTAGGACAATCCCCGTAGCTCTGGGACTAGTCTTGTTGCAAACCTTTGCACTTTCTCTAATTTCTTGACGTGCTTCACTAGGTGTGGATTCCAAACTGGTGCTGCATACTCCAGTATGGGCCTGACGTAAATGGTATACAGAGTCTTGAACGAATCCTTACTGAGGTATCGGAACGCTATCCGTAGGTTTGTCAGGCGCCCGTATGCTGCAGCAGTTATCTGATTGATGTGCGCCCCAGGAGATATACTCGGTGTTATACTCACCCCCAGATCTTTTTCCTTGAGTGAGGTTTGCAGTCTTTGGCCATCTAAACTATATTGTGCCTGCGGTCTTCTTTGCCCTTCCCCAATCTTCTTGACTTTGCATTTGGCAGGGTTAAACTCAAGGAGCCAGTCGCTGGACCACGCTTCCAGCCTGTCCAGGTCTCTTTGTTGTCCTGCCTGATCCTCATCCGATTTGATTCTTCTCATTAACTTCACATCATCTGCAAACAAGGACACCTCTGAGTCTATCCCTTCCGTTATGTCGTTCACATATACCAAGAACAACACAGGTCCTAGGACTGACCCCTGTGGAACCCCGCTTGTCACAAGCTCCCACTCTGACACCTCGTCACGCACTCGTTGTTGCCTCCCTGTCAGGTATTCTCTGATCCATTGCAGTGCCTTTCCTGTTATGTGTGCCTGATCCTCTAGCTTTTGCAGTAACCTCTTGTGAGGAACTGTGTCGAAGGCCTTCTTGCAGTCCAAAAAAAATGCAGTCGATCCACCCCTCTCTCTCTTGTCTTACTTCTGTCACCTTGTCATAAAACTCTAGTAGGTTTGTGACACAGGATTTTCCTTCCCTGAAACCATGCTGGTTGTCAATTATACACTTGTTTCTTTCCAGGTGCTCCACCACTCTCCTCCTGATGATCTTCTCCATGACCTTGCATACTATACACGTTAGTGATACAGGTCTGTAGTTTAGTGCCTCATGTCTGTCTCCCTTTTCAAAAATTGGGACTACTTTTGCCATCTTCCATACCTCAGGGAGTTGCCCAGTTTCAAATGATGTGTTGAAGATCTTTGTTAATGGCTCACACAATATCTCTGCTCCCTCTTTAAGGACCCACGGAGAGATGTCTGGTCCCACCTCCTTTGAGGTGTCAAGTTCGCATAGCAGCTTCTTCACTTCCTCCTTGGTTATATGTACCTCATCCAGCACTTGCTGGTGTACTCCCCTGTTCTGATTTCCTGGAGTCCTACTGGTTTCCACTGTAAATACTTCTTTAAATATCGTGTTGAGCTCCTAACATACCTCTCGGTCGTTTCTTGTGAATTCCCCATCACCCTTCCTCAGTCTGATTACCTGGTCCTTGACTGTTGTTTTCATCCTGATATGGCTGTACAACAGCTTTGGGTCAGTCTTGACTTTCGATGCTATGTCATTTTCATATTGTCGCTGAGCCTCCCTTCTTATCTGTGCATATTCGTTTCTGGCTCTTCGGCTAATCTCTTTATTTTCCTGAGTTCTCTGTCTTCTGTAACTTTTCCATTTCCATTCTCTAGCACACCTAGTTTTTGCCTCCCTACACCTTTGGGTGAACCAAGGACTCGTTCTGTTCTTCCCATTATTTCTGCTTCCCTTGGGAACAAACCTCTCCTCTGCCTCCTTGCATTTTGTTGCCACATAGTCCATCATTTCTTGTACTGGTTTTCCTGTCAGTTCCCTCTCCCACTGAATGTTTTGAAGGAAGTTCCTCATGCCTGAGTAGTTCCCCCTTTTGTAGTTTGGTTTTTCCCACCCTATTCCTGCTACTCTCTCCACTTGGAGCTCAACTATATAGTCGAAGCACAGAACCACATGATCACTAGCTCCCAGGGGCCTTTCATACAAGATATCCTCGATGTCCGAACTACTCCAGGTGAATACAAGGTCCAGTCTTGCTGGTTCATCTTCTCCTCTCTCTCTGGTAGTGTCTCTAACATGTTGATGCATGAGGTTTTCCAGTACCACATCCATCATCTTGGCTCTCCATGTTCTGGGACCCCCTTGGGGCTCCAGGCTTTCCCAGTCAATCTCCTTGTGATTGAAATCACCCATAACTAGTAACTTTGCTCCCCCCATGTGTGCTCTCCTGGCCACCTCGGCTAGTGTGTCGACCATTGCTCTGTTGCTCTCATCGTATTCTTCTCTTGGTCTCCTGCAGTTCTGTGGTGGGTTGTACATTACTGCAATTATCACCTTATGTCCCTCAGACTGGATTGTTCCTACTAAGTAGTCCCTTTCACCCGTGCCATCCATTCCTTCCATTTTCTCAAAACCCCACTGGTTTTTAATGAGCAGGGCAACTCCTCCTCTCCCTCTCCTCCCTCTATCTTTCGTGAAGATTTGATATCCGGGTGGAAAGATTGCATCCGTTATCATCCTGGTGAGTTTTCTTTCTGTGAGTGCTATTGTATCTGGGGATGTCTCCTTGATTCTTTCGTGCCACTCCTCATACTTATTTGTTATTCCATCTGCATTTGTATACCACACCTTCAACTTCTTTTCTAAGACTGTGGTCTGGGAGGTGTAATGGGGGTTGGGGAAGTGGTAAGGAACTATGGGTGGTTGCTGTGGGGGTGGAGTTTGTAATGTAGTGGGTGGGGGCATTGGATGTGGCATGGGTGTTTTGGTTTAGTGTTTGGCTGCACTGGGGTTGACCTGGTTGGGAGGCTTCTATAAGAAGCTGTAAGGGAGGTTGTATTTGATCTTCTTGTGTCTGGGATCTCCTGTCTGTCTTCTCCATCCCCTCTCTTTCCTGTGTGTGTGTGTGTGTGTGTATGTGTGTGTGTGTGTGTGTGTGTGTGTGTGTGTGTGTGTGTGTGTATGTGTGTGTGTGTGTGTGTGTGTGTGTGTGTGCGTGTGTGCGAGAGAGAGAGCGCCTGTCATTCACCCACCCATCCACATACACCCACACCCACCCATCCACATACACCCACACCTACCCATCCAGACACCCACACCCACTCATCCCTCCCACCCCTTCATTACACACACACACAAACACACACACGCACCAGGTCTAGTCTTCACATCAGTGTCGCTAGAGGCTGGTGTGTCATGATTCAAATTAGTAACGACGACCTTCTGACCTACAGTGTGTCACGCTTATGTGCACTCTAAATTAGGTTACAGAGACAGAGAGACAGAGAGTGTGAATGTGTGTGTACTCGCCTAATTGTGGTTACAGGAGTCGAGACTCAGTTCCTGGCCCCGCCTCTTCACTGAGTGCTATTAGGTCCTCTCTCTCCCTGCCCCATGAGCTTTATCATATCTCATCTTAAAGCTACGTATGGTTCCTGCCTCCACTACCTCACTTGCTAGTCTATTCCACTTCCTGACTACTCTATGACTGAAGAAATACTTCCTAACATCCCTTTGACTCATCTGGGTCTTCAGCTTCCAATTGTGAGCCCTTGTTTCTGTGTCCCCTCTCTGGAACATCCCGTCTCTGTCCACCTTGTCTATTCCACACAGTATTTTGTATGTCGTTATCATGTCTCCCCTAGCCCTCCTGTCCTCCAGTGTCGTCAGGCCGATTTCCCTTAACCTTTCTTCATAGGACATTCCCCTTAGCTCTGGAACCTACCTCGTCGCAAACCTTTGCATTTTCTCTAATTTCTTGGCGTGCTTGAACAAGTGTGGGTTCTAAACAGGTGCTGCATACTCCAGTATGGGCCTGATGTACACGGTGTACAGTGTCTTAAACGATTCCTTACTAAGGTATCGGAACGCTGTTCTCAGGCTTGCCAGGCGCCCATATGCTGCAGCAGTTATCTGGTTGATGTGTGCTTCCGGAGACGTGCTCGGTATTATACTCACCCCAAGATCTTTCTCCTTGAGCGAGGTTTGCAGTCTTTAGCCACCTAGCGTATACTCCGTCTGCGGTGTTCTTTGCCCTTCCCCGATCTTCATGACTTTGCATTTGGCGGGGTTAAATTCGAGAAGCCAGTTGCTGGACCAGGTGTCCAGCCTGTCTAGGTCTCTCTGAAGTCGTGCCTGATCCTCATCTGATTTAATTCTCCTCATTAACTTCACATCTGCGAACAAGAACACTTCTGAGTCTAACCCTTCCATCATGTCATTCACGTGTGTGTGTGTGTGTGTGTGTGTGTGTGTGTGTGTGTGTGTGTGTGTGTGTGTGTGTGTGTGTGTGTCAGGAAATAGTTGCTTCTTGGTGTGTACGTGCGTGTGAGGAATATTGCTTCTTGGTGTGTACGTGAGAGAGTCACATTACCCAAGAGAATAAGTCCTAATACCGTGGGTGCAACAATTAACAACCAACGCAATTAGTGGGCTCGCTGAGGATAGAAGATGTGTTTATCTATCTGTAATTATCTTTCAACACACCGTCCATCTCCGAAGGTAGAGAGACCCAGTGACGGGGGAAACACTCACTAACGTTCATTGTCTTACCAGTAGTGCTCATATATAACAGTTCCAGTAATATCCTCACACCTCCTTCAGTTCTTACCTCCAGGACTTATGTCCGATTCACTAGTTCCCCTGGATCTTATGTTACATTGCTCACACTCCAACAGTACGTCAAGCCATAAAAAAAAAAAACACTTGTCTCCACTCATTCCGATCAAGTTAGGATCCCGCAGTTCTGCTGGGTGTCCAAGCCCCTAGCACTCAAAACCTCTTTTACTTTCTGCCCTCAACCGTGTCCCTTCCTGGGACGACCCCTACATCGTCTTCCACCCCAAATTTGCACACCCTTCTGGGACCCTAAGCACCTCGGCAACCCTTCCTCACCCTCTGAATTATTCCTTTGATAGCTTCACATCGTCTTCTAACCTCGAAACCCTAAATTCTCTGCTTATTTTCACGATCCACACATTGCTTTTTAAACCTGACCTCTCCATTCTCGCTAAACTTTTTTTTCGTTGCTACCTTTTAAGTCTCACACTCATAAAAATGTTGTCACATTCCATATATTTTTTTAGCGCCTCCGTAGATGAAATGCCTCCCACCGATGCCTCAATACACCACGAAAGTTTTTCTCTTCGTCTATTTAGTGGCTCACTTCAACTTTCGTAGTCCCATCTGCTGACACGCCCACTCCACAATACCCATGCTTCCTATTTCATAATAGCCAATGTCTTATTACTAGGATTTTTGTTACTCTCATCACCTTGCTGTTTTCTCATTTGATTTCCTTCTTTTACATAAGCTCCCAAATTCATTTGTCAATCTTTGTAACTTCTCTTCAGAATCTCCCAGTAGATCCGTGTCATCGGCAAAGAGCATCTGTGACAACTCCCGCTTGGCATCAAATTCGTGATCTTACAGTCGCACACTTCTCTCCAAGACCCTAACGTTCACTTCTTTTACAACGCCATCTATAAATATGTTAAATAACTATGGTGGCATCAAACGAGTCTAAGGCCTACTTTACCTGGGAGAGACTTTCTCTCTTCCCTACATACCCTAACCTGAAATTCTATATTCTCATAAAAGCATTTTAATGAGTGCAATAACCTACTGTGTTTTTCTTAGCCTTGCAATATCTGCCACATTACTCCCTTATCCACGCTAAAACATGCCTTTTCTAAATGAATAAATATGACAAAAGGTTTCTTACCTTTATCTAAGTAAGGTTATGTAAATACTTAATTTACACATCCCTCACCCTTCCTAAAACAACTTTATTCCTATACAATCCTACTGTCCGTTTTAACACTCAACCTTTTTCAACAATACTTCTGTAATACACTTGACTCGGCTTAGTCAACAGGTTGATTTACCTATAATTCAAAACTCTTTCTTGTCCTTTTTTTCTATTATAAAAGGGAACTTTGCCAATCCTGAGGTACCTTCCCTTCTTTCATGCATGTACATTATTAATCAAATACATTTACCGCTCCAAAACTGTATCTCCACCTACTTATAACATCTCGGTCTTAATTCCATCTGCTCCAGCTTCTTTGCCACCTTTCTACCCACTGCCTGGCTTCACTCTCCTCACATCCACCTCCGACTTTCTCACTCCTTGTGGTGTCATGGCTTCAGCGTTTAGTGTGTTACATGTTGTAAAGTTGAGAGTGGTTGCAGCGCATCTCTCCTGGATCCCATTCCAACAGTCAGCCCTTGGTAAAGAAATATTTTATTCTGCTTTTCGGCACCACTGTGTTTTTAGTTTACAACCTCGGCTTCTTGTGCTTTCTCCTGGGGGCGCTAAAACACTTCTTAATCTATTTTCTTGTATTCTTTTATTATATGTGGTTCTCTCTCTTTTTTTTTGTCTTAGTTCGAAAGGACTGGAGGGATGGAAGTGGCATTTTGATGCCTGTGAAAAGTTCTTGGTACAAAGGAAGGCATTTTACCCTTCCTTGTATGTTGAAAATGGTATAAAATACCGACAAGTTGGGTAACTTTATTGCTGAAAACATTTCACCTACACAGTAGACTTCTTCAGTCAAATACAGAAGCAGCAGGTGTAGTAGTGAAATGAAGTGAATATTTTAGGTGGTCAGTCCCTCAACCTGGAAAAGAGTTCAACTCCATGGAGCTGAGCTGTTACATTTGTGTCTTAATCACCTTTCTTGGATCAAAGCTGTCTACCTTGCATTCCACAGGCACTGTCTGACCCACTATGAATATACCACCTCTCTTGCTAATAATAATAATAATAATAATAATAATAATAATAATAATAATAATAATAATAATCTTATCTACTAACGAGAGTAGTTTCAGTGCTACTGAGTCTTCGAAATTTACACCTGTCAGCTCTAGGAGTCGAATGTAACAATGTAACATGAATTGCTATTGATACCCAGTTGTTGCAATGGTCTCTAATTCATCAACCTGACAGCACTATACGCCATTAATGCCACAATGCTTTTTTTTTCTAGCGAGTCTTCATTTGTTTTGCTGGGAAAAGCGCACTACCATCACCAGGTTCCAATTTTGGTCTGAGTGTTTAAGAGAAGATTTATTTGGCAACTCAGCGTCCGTATAAAAGTTATCCTGATGCTTGCCTCCATAACTTACAAGTTTCTCACTGCTCTGCTAAAGTGTTCCCCTGGTGACACTCTCCTGTCTGTAGTTACTCTTACATCCTTCTCTCTCTCTCTCTCTCTTTCTAATCTGTTCAATACTTTATCACGTTCTCTATAGTTTTCATGATTATTTTTCGTATTTCAATTACGTATTTCTTGTCTAAATTAAAATTCATCATACATTCGTTATTCTATTTGCTGAATTTATTTGGGTCTTAGCGCGAGGATTTACACTCTGGTTGTTTACCGTACCCAGAGGTTATTCATTCTGCAATATGTATATACTTGTTGAGAGAAACCTACACGAGAACAATACGACACACACACACACGAGAAATGTATATTTCGACTTACAAGTGAAGTTCTCTTCAGCATAATGTGAAGGAGGGGTGTAAATGTTGCAGTTTTATAACTGCAGTGTAACAGCGCCTCTGGCAAGACAGTGATTTGGTGAATGATGATGTGAAAGTTTTTGCAATATTTTAGAACCTCTGGGCTCACAAGTGAACACCACTTGCTCACAAGTCTCGCCTCCTGAGCGAAATGAGAAGTGAGAGCAAGTCTTCGCTAACACCTGTTGATCTAGTGGTAAGGACACACCTATACCTAGAGAGTATACCTTGAGAGGGTTTCGGGGATCAACGCCCCTGCAGCCCGGTCTGAGACCAGATCTCGTGGTAGATCAGGATCTGATCAACCAAGCTGTTTATTGCTGGCTGCACATAAATCGACGCACGAACCACAGCCCGGCTGATCAGGTACTGACTTTAGGTGCCTGTCCAGCGCCTTCTTGAAAACAGCCAGGGATCTATTAGTAATCCCCCTTATGTATGCTGGGAAGCAGTTAAACAGTCTTGGGCCCCTGACTCTTACTGTGTTGTCTCACAGTGTACTCGTGGCGCCCCTGCTTTTCATTGGGGGGATGTTGCATCTTTTGCCCAGTCTTTTGCTTTCGTAGGGAGTGATTTTCGTGTGCAAGTTTGGTACTAATCCAGAGCTCTAGGACTTTCCAAGTGTATATTATCATGTATCTTTCTCGCCTGCGTTCCACGGAATACACATCAAGGGACTTCAACCGTTCCCAGTAATTTAGGTGGTTTATCGTACTTATGTGTGCCGTGAAAGTTCTCCGTACATTCTCCAGGTCAGCAATTTCGCCAGCCTTGAAGGGGGCAGTTAGTGTACAGCAGTATTCCAGCCTAGAGAAAACAAGCGATTTGAGGAGAATTATCATGGACTTGGCATCTCTAGTTTTGAAGGTTCTCATTCTCCATCCTATCATTTGTTAGCAGGTGAGGTAAATACATTGTTGTGGTCTTAGAAGGTGAGATCCTCTGGCATTATCACTCCCAGGTCCTTCACATTAGTTTTTCGCTCTATTGTGTGATTACAGTTGTTTTATACCCTGGTACACTTTTAATTTCCTCAAGTTTTCCATATCTAAGTAGCTGAAATTTCTCTTCACTGAACTTCATATTGTCTGCGGCCCACTTAAAGATTTGGTTGATGTCCGCTTGGAGTCTTGCGGTGTCTTCGATGGAGGACACTTTCATGGTAATTCGGGTGTCATCCGCGAAGAAAAACACAGAGCTATGGCTTACATCTCTGTCTATGTCAGATATGAGGATGAGAAACAAGATGGGAGCGAGTACTGCGCCTTGTGGAACACAGCTTTTCACCGTAGCCGCCTCAGATTTTCTCTGTTTACTATTACTCTTTGTGTTCTAGGTATTAGGTGCTAATTTTTTTTTCATATAGCATTTTTTTCGAGATGGTTATCTGAACATTATATATATATATATATATATATATATATATATATATATATATATATATATATATATATAATAATATATATATATATATATATATATATATATATATATATATAATATATATATATATATATATATATATATATATATATATATATATATATATAATATATATATATATATATATGATAGATTCTCAAGAGGTTGTGATATCATTTTTCTCTTCTAATTCTTCCCTGGCTGCTTCTAGAGAATTTATTCAACTCCTACTACGTCTATCACTACCTCTACCTCCTTTCTTTCTTTCTTTTTCTCTCTCTCTCTCTCTCTCTCCTTCTAATTTCTCTTTTCCCCTCTGCTCTTCTTCCAGTCCCTCCTCTCTCTTCCCACTCTCCTCTCTCCCCTCACAGGGAGAGGAGAGGGGGGATGCTAGGTAGTCGATAGAAGCAGATTTATGGCTCTTTGCTCAGAGTCCAGAACACAAAGCTGGCTTGGCTCAGCTGGGAGAGGAAGGTGCTGGGAGAGCGTGACTCAGCTGGGAGAGGAAGGTGCTGGGAGAGCGTGACTCAGCTGGGAGAGGAAGGAGGTGCTGGGAGAACGTGGCTCAGATGGGAGAGGAGGTGCTGGGAGACTGTGGGAAGACGTGAGAAAAACGAGGATAGATAATAGGAAGAGAAGAGAGGGAGGATAAGACGGAGAATGAAGAAGAGAGAACCAGGGAGGGAAGAGAGGAGAGGATGGCAAGACAGCAAGAGCAACGCAGAAATTAGGAGACCAGGGAGGGAGGGAGGGAGGAAAGAAAGGGGAAGAGAGAAAAAAAAATCGCAAAAATACGTGTACGCAAGACACATGTGCCTCTGTTTATTGGTTTATGAAATTGGTTGCGGAGGGTTGGCTTTAAGAGCTGATTACTGTCTACGTATTCTGTCCCGTGGCCTGGTTGACAACGCTCTCGCCTCGCACACTGAGTGCCTATGACTCAATCGCCGCCCGGGTGGAAACACTGGGCATGTTTCCTTACACCTGCTGTCCCTGTTCACCTAGCAGTAGTAGGTACCTGGGTGTTAATCGACTGGTGTGGGTCGCATCCTGGGGAAAAAGAGTGAAGGACCGCAGTGGAAATAAGACAGACAGTCCTCGATAACGCACTGGCTTTCAAGGGTTATCCTGGGTGGCTAACCCTCCTAGGATAAAAATCCCAACAAAATTATATCTGATCTCTTACTATTTTTGTTCATAGTGAATGAAGCGTTCCTAGTGAATATTGTCGTTGTTCAAACTGAACACACACAAAAATATGTAACCTTCCAGAGGACCCGAGAACCCGTATGACCACACTATGTTGACCACACCATGTTGTTCACACCATGATGATCACACGATGTTGATCACACCATGATGATCACACCATGTTGTTCACACCATGATGATCATACCATGATGATCACAACATGATGATCACACCATGTTGATCACACCATGTTGATCACACCATGTTGATCACACCATGATGATCACACCATGTTGATCACACCATGATGATCACACCATGTTGATCACACCATGTTGATCACACCATGTTGATCACACCATGATGATCACACCATGTTGTTCACATCATGAGTTTCACACCATGTTGTTCACACCATGAGATCACACCATGTTGTTCAAAACCATGATGATCACACCATGTTGATCACCCCATGATGATCACACCATGTTGTTTATCACCATGATAAATCACACCATGTTTGTTCACACCATGATGATCACACCATGTTGTTCACACCATGATGATCACACCATGATGATCACACCATGTTGATCACACCATGATGATCACACCATGTTGTTCACACCATGTTGTTCACACCATGTTGTTCACACCATGATGATCACACCATGTTGTTCACACCATGATCACACCATGTTGTTCACACTATGTTGTTCACACCATGATGATCACAACCATGTTTTTTCACACCATGATCACACCATGTTGTTCACACTATGTTGTTCACACCATGATGATCATACCATGTTGTTCACACCATGATCACACCATGTTGTTCACACTATGTTGTTCACACCATGATCATACCATGTTGTTCACACCATGATCACACCATGTTGTTCACACCATGATGATCATACCATGTTGTTCACACCATGATCACACCACGTTGTTCACACTATGTTGTTCACACCATGATGATCACACCATGTTGTTCACACCATGATCACACCATGTTGTTCACACCATGATCACACCATGTTGTTCACACTATGTTGTTCACACCATGATGATCACACCATGTTGTTCACACCATGTTGTTCACACCATGATGATCACACCATGTTGTTCACACCATGTTGTTCACACCATGTTGTTCACACCATGTTGTTCACACCATGATGATCATACCATGTTGTTCACACCATGTTGTTCACACCATGATGATCATACCATATTCACACCATGTTGTTTACACCATGATCACACCATGATGATCACACCATGTTGTTCACACCATGATGATCACACCATGATGATCACACCATGTTGTTCACACCATGAAGATCACACCATGTTATTCACACCATGATCATACCATGATCACACCATGTTGTTCACACCATGTTGTTCACACCATGATGATCACACCATGTTGTTCACACCATGAAGATCACACCATGTTATTCACACCATGATGATCATACCATGATCACACCATGATGATCACACCATGTTGTTCACACCATGATGATCACACCATGTTGTTCACACCATGTTCACACCATGTTGTTCACACCATGAAGATCACACCATGTTATTCACACCATGATGATCATACCATGATCACACCATGTTGTTCACACCATGATGATCATACCATGTTGTTCACACCATGATGATCACACCATGATCACACCATGATGATCACACCATGTTGTTCACACCATGATGATCACACCATGTTGTTCACACCATGATGATCACACCCATGATGATCACACCATGATGATCACACCATAAATGATCACCCCCATGTTTTTTCACACCATGATGATCACACCATGATGATCACACCATGATGATCACACCATGATGATCACACCATGTTGTTCACACCATGATGATCACACCATGATGATCATACCATATTCACACCATGTTGTTCACACCATGTTGTTCACACCATGATGATCACACCATGTTGTTCACACCATGTTCACACCATGTTGTTCACACCATGAAGATCACACCATGTTATTCACACCATGATGATCATACCATGATCACACCATGTTGTTCACACCATGATGATCATACCATGTTGTTCACACCATGATGATCACACCATGATCACACCATGATGATCACACCATGTTGTTCACACCATGTTGTTCACACCATGATGATCATACCATGTTGTTCACACCATGATCACACCATGATCACACCATGATGATCACACCATGTTGTTCACACCATGATGATCACACCATGTTGTTCACACCATGATGATCACACCATGATGATCACACCATGATGATCACACCATGATGATCACACCATGTTGTTCACACCATGATGATCACACCATGATGATCACACCATGATGATCACACCATGATGATCACACCATGTTGTTCACACCATGATGATCACACCATGATGATCATACCATATTCACACCATGTTGTTCACACCATGATCACACCATGTTGTTCACACCATGATGATCACACCATGTTGTTCACACCATGATGATCACACCATGTTGTTCACACCATGATGATCACACCATGTTGTTCACACCACGATGATCATACCATGTTGTTCACACCATGTTGTTCACACCATGTTGTTCACACCATGATGATCATACCATATTCACACCATGATGATCACACCATGATGATCACACCATGATGATCACACCATGTTGTTCACACCATGTTGTTCACACCATGTTGTTCACACCATGATGATCACACCATGTTTTCACACCATGAGATCATACCATTTTGATCAAACCATGATGAACACACCATGATGATCACACCATGTTGTTCAAAACCATTTTTGTTCACACCATGATAAATCACACCATTTTTGTTCACACCATTTTTGTTTCACACCATGATGATTATACCATGTTGTTCACACCATGTTGATCACACCATAATGACCACACCATGATGACCACACCATGATGACCACACCATAATGACCACGCCAAAATGACACCACAATAACCACATCATAGTGACCACACCACAATGACCATAGTGACCACAATAACCACATCATAGTGACCACACCACAATGACCATAGTGACCACAATGACCACACCATGATGACCACACCACAATGACCCACCCACAATAACCACACCATAGTGACCACACCACAATGACCACACCACAATGACCACACCACAATGACCACACCACAATGACCACACCACAATGACACCATAATGACAACACCACAATGACACCACAATGACCACACCACAATGACACCATAATGACCACACCACAATGACACCATAATGACAACACCACAATGACACCACAATGACACCATAAGGGACAAAAATGGCACCATAATGACAACACCACAATGACACCACAATGACAACACCACAACGACACCACCATAATGTTTGTGTGATGTCGGTTTTAAAAACCATTCAAGTTGAAGAACTGAGACACTTATGCAACATGGGAATCTTTACTGAAGAAACGTTTCGCCCCACAGTGGCTTCATCAGTCCAATACAAAGTAGAAAGGTATAAGGAGAGGAGGAGTTTGAGGTAATCCAGGCAGAGGGACTGATTACCTCAAAGTCCTCTTCTCCTTATACCTTCCTGCTTTGTATTGGACTGATGAAGCCACTGTGTGGCGAAACGTTTCTTCAGTAAAGATTCCCATATGTTGCATAAGTTCCTCAATTCTTCCACCATAATGTCTGTTTTTACAGACGAATCTTCCATAATGACCAGACAATAATAACCACACCATGATGACCACACCATGATGACCACACCATGATGACCACACCATGATGACCACACCATGATGACCACACCATGATGACCACACCACAATGACCACACCACAATGACCACACCACAATGACCACACCACAATAACCAAAACCATGATGACCACACCACAATAACCACACCACAATGACCCCACCACAATGACCACACCACAATAACCACACCATGATGACCACACCACAATGACCACACCACAATGACCACACCACAATGACCACACCACAATGACCACACCATAGTGACCACACCACAATGACCACACCACAATGACCACACCATAGTGACCACACAATGATGACCACAAACCCTGATGACACACCCCAATGACCACAAACCCCAAAACCACACCACAATGACCACACCACAATGACCACACCCCCAATGACCACACCCCAATGACCACACCACAATAACCCCCACCATAGTGACCACACCACAATGACCACACCACAATTACATGAAAAAGGTAAAACAAACTTTTCCGATTCTCACAAATTTTACCCTTGAATTGTTCTCTCTCTCTCTCTCTCTCTCTCTCTCTCTCTCTCTCTCCCTCTCTCTCTCTCTCCCCTGTCTCTCTCTCTCATGCACACAACAGTACAAGTTTGTTTTATTTTCCAAAATAGGAAACAGGATAATCCCAGTGGTAATTAATTAAAGTAATTACTGCTCCAAAAGGTCACTAAATGCTCACCAGAGACCATACATTACCCTAGTTAACAGCTGTGTAGAGTGAACCTTCAGTGTAGAGTGAACCTTCAGTGGAGAGTGAACCATCAGTGTAGAGTGAACCTTCAGTGTAGAGTGAACCTTCAGTGTAGAGTGAACCTTCAGTGTAGAGTGAACCTTCATTAGAGTGAACCATCAGTGTAGAGTGAACCTTCAGTGTAGAGTGAACCTTCAGTATAGAGTGAACCTTCAGTGTAGAGTGAACCTTCAGTGTAGAGTGAACCTTCAGTGTAGAGTGAACCATCAGTGTAGAGTGAACCTTTAGTGTAGAGTGGGAAACCCTTTAGTATAGAGTGAACCTTCAGTGTAGAGTGAACCTTCAGTGTAGAGTGAATCTCAGTGTAGAGGAACCATCAGTGTAAGTGAACCATCAGTGTAGAGTGAACCTTCAGTGTAGAGTGAACCTTCAGTGTAGAGTGAACCATCAGTGTAGAGTGAACCATCAGTGTAGAGTGAACCTTCAGTGTAGAGTGAACCTTCAGTGTAAGTGAACCTTCATGTAGAGTGAACCTTTAGTGTAGAGTGAACCTTCAGTGTAGAGTGAACCTTCAGTGGAGAGTGAACCATCACTCAGTGTAGAGTGAACC
Organism: Cherax quadricarinatus; assembly: GCF_026875155.1. Classification (NCBI taxonomy): domain Eukaryota; kingdom Metazoa; phylum Arthropoda; class Malacostraca; order Decapoda; family Parastacidae; genus Cherax; species Cherax quadricarinatus. The sequence goes on along the minus strand of NC_069469.1, from coordinate 9,232,491 downwards.
TTCACTCAGTGTAGAGTGAACCTTCAGTGTAGAGTGAACCTTCAGTGTAGAGTGAACCTTCACTCAGTGTAGAGTGAACCTTCACTCAGTGTAGAGTGAACCTTCAGTGGAGTGAACCTTCAGTGTAGAGTGAACCTTCATTTAGTGTAGAGTGAAACCCTTTAGTGTAGAGTGAACCTTCACTCAGTGTAGAGTGAACCTTCAGTGTAGAGTGAACCTTCACTCAGTGTAGAGTGAACCTTCACTCAGTGTAGAGTGAACCTTCAGTGTAGAGTGAACCTTCAGTGTAGAGTGAAAATTCAGTGTAGTGAACATTCCACTCAGTGTAAGTGAACCTTCAGTGTAGAGTGGGAACTTCAGTGTAGAGTGAACCTTCACTCAGTGTAGAGTGAACCTTCACTCAGTGTAGAGTGAACCTTCAGTGTAGTGAACCTTCAGTGTAGAATGAACCTTCAGTGTAGAATGAACCTTCAGTGTAGAATGAACCTTCACTCAGTGTAGAGTGAACCTTCACTCCCCTATAGAGTGAAGGTTCACTCAGTGTAGAGTGAACCTTCACTCAGTATAGAGTGAACCTTTACTCAGTGTAGAGTGAACCCTTTACCCGTATAGAGTGAAAGGTTCACTCAGTGTAGAGTGAACCTTCACTCAGTGTAGAGTGAACCTTCACTCAGTGTATAGTGAACCTTCACTCAGTGTATAGTGAACCTTCACTCAGTGTAGAGTGAACCTTCACCCCAGTGTAGAGTGAACCTTCACTCAGTGTAAGTGAACCTTCACTCAGTGTAGAGTGAACCTTCACTCAGTGTAGAGTGAACCTTCAGTGTAGAGTGAACCTTCAGTATTGAGTGAACCTTCAGTGTAGAGTGAACCTTCAGTGTAGAGTGAACCATCAGTGTAGAGTGAACCATCAGTGTAGAGTGAACCTTCAGTGTAGAGTGAACCTTCAGTGTAGAGTGAACCTTCAGTGTAGAGTGAACCTTCAGTGTAGAGTGAACCTTCACTCAGTGTAGAGTGAACCTTCACTCAGTGTAGAGTGAACCTTCACTCAGTGTAGAGTGAACCTTCACTCAGTGTAGAATGAACCTTCAGTGTAGAATGAACCTTCAGTGTAGAGTGAACCTTCACTCAGTGTAGAGTGAACCTTCACTCAGTGTAGAGTGAACCTTCACTCAGTGTAGAGTGAACCTTCACTCAGTGTAGAGTGAACCTTCAGTATTGAGTGAACCTTCAGTGTAGAGTGAACCTTCAGTGTAGAGTGAAAACCTTCAGTGTAGAGTGAACCTTCAGTGTAGAGTGAACCTTCAGTGTAGAGTGAACCTTCAGTGTAGAGTGAACCTTCAGTGTAGAGTGAACCATCAGTGTAGAGTGAACCTTCAGTGTAGAGTGAACCTTCAGTATAGAGTGAACCTTCAGTGTAGAGTGAACCTTCAATGTAGAGTGAACCTTCAGTGTAGAGTCAACCTTCAGTGTAGAGTGAACCTTCAGTGTAGAGTGAACCTTCAGTGTAGAGTGAACCTTCAGTGTAGAGTGAACCTTCAGTATAGAGTGAACCTTCAGTGTAGAGTGAACCTTCAGTGTAGAGTGAACCTTCAGTGTAGAGTGAACCTTCACTCAGTGTAGAGTGAACCTTCAGTGTAGAGTGAACCTTCAGTGTAGAGTGAACCTTCACTCAGTGTAGAGTGAACCTTCAGTGTAGAGTGAACCTTCAGTGTAGAGTGAACCTTCAGTGTAGAGTGAACCTTCACTCAGTGTAGAGTGAACCTTCAGTGTAGAGTGAACCTTCACTCAGTGTAGAGTGAACCTTCACTCAGTGTAGAGTGAACCTTCACTCAGTGTAGAGTGAACCTTCAGTGTAGAGTGAACCTTCAGTGTAGAGTGAACCTTCAGTGTAGAGTGAACCTTCACTCAGTGTAGAGTGAACCTTCAGTGTAGAGTGAACCTTCACTCAGTGTAGAGTGAACCTTCAGTGTAGAGTGAACCTTCACTCAGTGTAGAGTGAACCTTCAGTGTAGAGTGAACCTTCAGTGTAGAGTGAACCTTCAGTGTAGAGTGAACCTTCAGTGTAGAGTGAACCTTCACTCAGTGTAGAGTGAACCTTCACTCAGTGTAGAGTGAACCTTCAGTGTAGTGAACCTTCAGTGTAGAATGAACCTTCAGTGTAGAATGAACCTTCAGTGTAGAGTGAACCTTCACTCAGTGTAGAGTGAACCTTCACTCCGTATAGAGTGAACCTTCACTCAGTATAGAGTGAACCTTCACTCAGTGTAGAGTGAACCTTCACTCCGTATAGAGTGAACCTTCACTCAGTGTAGAGTGAACCTTCACTCATGTAGAGTGAACCTTCACTCAGTGGTAAGTGAACCTTCACTCAGTGTAGAGTGAACCTTCACTCAGTGTAGAGTGAACCTTCACTGTGGTAAAAGTGAACCTTCACTCAGTGTAGAGTGAACCTTCACTCAGTGTAGAGTGAACCTTCACTCAGTGTAGAGTGAACCTTCACTCAGTGTAGAGTGAACCTTCACTCAGTGTAGAGTGAACCTTCACTCAGTGTAGAGTGAACCTTCACTTAACTTTGCTGAACTTACATATTAAAGTTATTTTGAATCGCTTGCAAAGATTGAATCTTGACATGTTAGCTTTTAGTATAAAAATATTCGACTTTTGTTCTTGCAACGACACGTGCAGGTCTTCCAGTCTGCACGTGCAGGTCTTCCAGTCTGCACGTGCAGGTCTGCCAGCCTGCATGTGCAGGTCTGCCAGCCTGCACGTGCAGGTCTGCCAGCCTGCATGTGCAGGTCTGAGTTTTCGTTTACCATGAGGCGGGGCCAAAGCAGCATGGGTTCGACTCCTTGGCTAGTCGCAGTGTTATTTATCAATACCACTCGTTCGTGGGTACAATAATTTATATATATATATATATATTTTTTTTTCAACAAGTCGGTCGTCTCCCACCGAGGCAGGGTGACCCAAAAAAGAAAGAAAATCCCAAAAGAAAATACTTTCATCAATTTAACAAATTTCACCACACTCAACACACTTACACTGCTTTTGCAGAGGTGCCCAGAAAACAACAGTTTAGAAGCATATACGTATAAAGATACACAACATAAACCCCCCAAACTGCCAATATCCCAAACCCCTCCTTTAAAGTGCAGGCACTGTACTTCCCCTTTCAGGACTCAAGTCCGACTATATGAAAATTACCGTTTTCCCTGAATCCCTTCACTAAATATTTCCCTGCTCACACTCCAACAGATCGTCAGGTCCCAAGTATCATTCGTCTCCATTCACTCCTATTTAACACGCTCCCTGCACGCTTGCTGGAAGTCCAAGCCCCTCGCCCACAAAACCTCCTTTACCCCCTCTTTCCAACCCTTTCGAGGACGACCCCTACCCTCCTTTCCTTCCCCCATAGATTTATATGTTTTTCCCTGTCATTCTACTTTGATCCATTCTCTCTGAATGACCAAGCCACCTCAACAACCCCTCTTCTGCCCTCTGACTAATGCTTTTATTAACCCCCCACCCTTTTCCTAATTTCCACACTCCGAATTTTCTGCATAATATTTACAACCACACATTGCCCCTTAGACAGGACATCTCCACTGCCTCCAACCGTTTCCTCGCTGCTGCATTTACCACCCAAGCTTCACATCCATAAAGAGATGTTGTACTACTATACTTTCATACATTCCCTTCTTTTCCTCCATAGATAACGTTTTTGACTCCCAAATACCTAACGCACCACTCCCTTTTTTCCCCCATCAATTCTATGATTAACCTCATCCTTCATAAATCCATCCCCCGACACGTCAACTCCCAAGTATCTGAAAACATTCACTTCTTTCATACTCCTCCTCCCCAATTTGATATCCAATTTTTCTTTTTCTTTATCTAAATCATTTGATACCCTCATCACCTTACTCTTTTCTATGTTCACTTTCAACTTTCTACCTTTACACACTTCTCAAACTCATCCACTAACCTTGCAATTTTTCTTTAGAATCTCCCATAAGCACAGTACATCAGCCCAAAAAATAACTGTGGGCAATTCCATTTTGAATTTTTATTCCCCATAATTTAATCCTACCCCTCTCCCGAACACCCAGCATTACTTCTTTTTCAACCCCATCTATAAATATATTAAACAACAATGGGACATTACACATCCCTGTCCCAAGACCTACTTTTAAACCGGGGAAATATTCTCCCTCTCTTCTACACACCCTAACCTGAGCCTCACTACCTCATAAAAGCTCTTTACAGCATTTAGTAACTTAAAACCTATTCCCTAAACTTGCAACATCTGCCACATTGCTCCTCTATCCCACTATCATATGCCTTTTCAAACCATAAATGCAATAAAAATTTCCCCTACCTTTTTATCTAAATACTTTTCAAAAATGTTCAATGTAAAACATTGATCTACACATCCCCTCCCCCCCAATCGAAGCCTCCTTGCCATCCCAAATTTTCTACATTCTTCTTCCTCAAAATCTTTCAATTTAACCCAACCAACTTTTCCTGGTATACTCAAAAAAACTTATTCCTCTATAATTTTTACAACCTTTTGCCCCTTTCCCCTTTTATAAAGGGGACTATACATGCTCCCCAAACCAAACCCTAGGCCCTTCCCCCCTCTTTCATACATTTATTAAACAAAATCCCAACCACCCCCAAAACCACTATACCCCCCCCTGCTTTTAACTTTTCGGCCATGATCCCATCGTTCCAGCTGCTTTACCCCCTTTCTTTCTACGTAATGCCTCACGTACCCCCCAACTACATCTGCTCTTTCTTCACTCCTAAAAGAGGGTATCCCCCCTGGCCATGCATAAATTCCACCCCCTTTTCCCTCAACATTTAAAATTTCCTCAAAATTTTCTCCCCATCTACCTAATACCCCCCTTTCTCCCCATCTCTAACTCCCCTACTCTTTTTTTTAACGGACAAATCCATACTTTCCCAGCTTTTTTTAACTTGTTTAACTCACTCCAAAATTTTTTCTTATTTTTATTAAAATTTTCTTGACAATCCTCTCCCACTCTTTCACTGCTCTCCTTTTGCACTCTCCACCACTCCTTCACCTTTCTTTTTCTCTCCAAACTCCCTTCTTTTAAAAACTTCTCTTTGTAAAAACCCCCGTAAGCTCCTTTTTCTTTTATCACACCCTTTTTCTCATTCCACCAAACACTCCTCTTTCCTCCTCCCCCCCCTCCTATAACCCCAAACTTTCTGCCCCACTTTTTAAACTTTTCATTTTTTAAACATTTCCCAAACCCCCTCAAAACCCCCCCCACTCATCTTTTCAAGCCCACCTTTCCAATAGTCGCTTTTATCTCGCCCAACTTCCCCCCTCCCTAGTTTAAAAAAATTTTACCCCCTCTTTCTTGTTTTTGCCACCTTCCTCTTTTTCCCCTTACCTCTTACTCTAACTGTACTACAGCAAAATGATCTGAATATCATTTTCCCCTCTATAAACAGTACAACTGGAGCCTACCCTCAACCTTTTATCCACCAAAACATAATCAAAAAAACTATTTTATTCGTGCTACACAACCTTGTATTTTATTTTTCCTCTTTTTTAAAAAATATTATTACTTATTAAACCCAAAAAACTTTCACACTACTCTTAAAAGGCCCCCATTTTCATTTACCCTGGGACCCCAAATTTACCTACTACTCCCTCCATAACATTTTTTAAAACCCCCACTTTAACATTGAAATCCCAACCCCCATTTCTCCACACTTGATTCAAAACCCCCACCATTCACTCAACATTTTCCCCCAAAACTCTCTCTCTCCTCACACTTCTCTCTTCTCCAGGGGCATACACGCTTACTATAACCCACTTTTTTAAAAATCCAATCTTATTTTACCCCCACAAATCCTTTAATTTTGCTTTTGTAGTCCCTCTTTTTCCTGCCATAGCTTTTGCTTCAACTTACTGCTACCCTTCTTTAGCTCTAACTCTTTTTGAAACCCCTGACCTAATCCCATTTTTCCCCTCCCTTTAAAAACTCCCCCCACCCCCTTCAGCTTTGTTTCACTTAAAGCCAGACTCCATTTCTTTCTTTTCAAAACACCACAATCTCTCTTTTTTTCTTTTTGCAAACACCCACCACATCGACTTCCCCTTTGACATTTTTCTTCTTCTTTTTCTTTTTAAAATCTTTACGGGAAAAGGGGGTTTACACCCCATTTTCCCGGCATTTAGTTGATTTTACAAAACACGCATGGCTTACGGGGGAAAGATTTTTTTCCCCACTTTCCCATGGATAAAAAAGGGAAAAGAAATAAGCCCAAGAACAATTAAGATAAAACAAAGAAAACTAATGAGTGTGTATAAAAAAAACGTGTACATGTATGTGTATGTGCCCTAAGTAAAAGTAAAGAGCAAACTACCTGAAATCTTGCATTTTATGGCAGACAAAAAAACACCACAATCCTACCATCATTAAAAAAATTACGGGTTTTCTTTTTAACCTCATTTGGGAAAGGGGTAGTACCTCCCGGGGGGGGTTGCTGCTCCCAAACCTACACCTAATAATACACCTTTTAATATAATATGTTTGTTCTGCACCTCTGCAAACACGTGATTATGTGTGAGTGAGGTGAACGGTTGAATGATGATGAAAGTATTTTTCTTTTGGGGGATTTTCTTTTTTTTTTTGGTCCCCCGCCTCGGTGGGGGGCGGCCGATTGTTGAAAATATAATAAATTGTGTGTGTGTGTGTGTGTGTGTGTGTGTGTGTGTGTTGTGTGTGTGTTGTGTGTGGAGAGAGTGAAAAACTGAATAAATAATCATGTACCCATGGGGAATAGTATGTGGCGACTCAACATATGTGACTGACGAGATTAAATAAGGTAATTTATTGTTTCAGAGAGGCTTAAAACACAGATTGCTTGATCAGTGAAGTGACCTGTTAGCCAAGCAGTAATAAGCAGTACGAAACAACCGCAAGCAACACAGTAGCAAGCAAGACACGAAAATTCGTCTAACTGGGGACACCTGAATGTCGTCTAAAATATCATAATTAGTGAATCTGGGTTTATTGACTTTTAGGTCTCGACTTTGACAGTTCGAGATAGTCTGAAAGAGATCCATAGTTAAACTCTTCACCTGAATCATATTGTCTCACGAAAAACAACTTCAGCAAGTCGAAAATCACTAACTGTAAATATATCTCTGGAAACAGTTCCACAGAGTTGAATGAGTATGTCTCTGATCGCCAGCGAGATAGTACTCGTCCATAAAATGAGTACATCATAACAAGAGGAAAACACAGCGCCTGCTGACACTGGCAGGAGATATGTTCCCTCATCTGTGACAGCAGAAGAGAGAGAGAGAGAAGAGAGAGAGGAGAGAGAAGAGAGAGAGAGAGAGAGAGAGAGAGAGAGAGAGAGAGAGAGAGAGAGAGAGAGAGAGAGAGAGAGAGAGCGCAGCAGCAGGCTCGTTGCCCAGGCGTTCACAATTTACGTAGCATTCACCTTAATTAGCATACGAGCGAAGAAGCGGTGCGTCTGGAAAACAGTCAATGTGAACTTCCAATCTGCCAGCACAGAAATTGTACAACAAGAACATTCTACCCAACCCTGTAGCTAATTCTAAAAATATACAGTACTATAACGAATATATTTGTTATAACTACTAATGAAAATAACTACAGCAATATAAAATTAAGTGCAAAAATATCACATATTTTATATATATATATATATATATATATATATATATATATATATATATATATATATTATATATATATATACATACACATACACACACACACACACACCACAGAACTGCAGGAGGCCAAGAGGGAATATGAAGAGAGCAACAGAGCAATGGTGGACACACTTGCTGAGGTGGCAAGAAGAGCTCACTCCAGCAGAGCAAAGTTGCTGGTTATGGGGGATTTCAACCCACAGGGAGATTGACTGGTAAAACCTGGAGCCACATGGGGGTCCCGAAACATGGAGACCATGATGTTGGTACAAGGTGCTGGAAAAACCACATGCACGCAACAGTTAAGGACACTACCAGAGTGAGAGGGGAGGAAGAACCAGCAATAATGGATCCTTGTGGACACCCTGTGCACTCAGATATTGAGGACAATCAATTAAGATAGTCCCCTAGGACTAGCTACCCACGTTGGTTCTGTGCTTGAATACATAGTAGAGTCTGCAATGGAGAGAATAGACAGATAGTTGAATGGGAAAAGCTGACTATAAAAGAGGGGACTACATAGGGTTTGAAGAACTTCCCTGGGGAGGTCCAGTGGGACAAGAGAACTGGCGGAAAGCCCATAAATGAAATGATGGAATATGTAATGCAAACAAAATCAAGGAGGCAGTGGAAAGGATTATTTCCCAAGGGCAACAGTAACAACTGGGAAGACCAAACGCAGCCCCAGGTTTTACCCGACGGTGAAGGAGGCAAAAAACAAAGTGCAATAGAGAATGGAAAAAGTAACAGAGCAGAGAACAACAACGAAAATAGGGAGATCAGTCGCAGAGCCAGGAATGAATCCAACAGGTAAGGAGGGAGGCCCCACGAGCAGTAAGAAATGAATAGCATCGAGAATCAAGACTGACCCGAAACTGTTTTAATAAAGCCACAACAGGAGGAAGACAACATCAAAGGCCCAGGTGATCAGATTAATGACAGAATGTGTAGAACTCACAGAAATGATCAGGCGTAAGTGAGGAGATAGACAGGAGATTTAAGGAAGTTTTACAGTAGAGACAGGAAGGTGCTGTGGGAAGACAGCACAAAGGGAACATCAAGAGGGAATATACCATCAAGTGTTTGATGACATAAACGAACAACTGTAGGAGGAGGTGAAGAAGCTACTTAAGTGACCTTGACACCTCAAAGGTGATGGGACCGGACATCTCCCCATGGGTCCATAGAGAGGAGCAGAGATGCTGGTGCGTGCCTCTAAGCCCCAAATCTTCAAACACATCCCATGAAACTGGCAACTACCTGAGAAATGGAATGACAGCTAATGTAGTCCCCATATTTAAGAAAGGAAACAGGAAACGCGTCACTAAACTACAGACCTGTGGTCCCTGACATGTATTGTGTGCAAATCATGGAGAAGATTATCAGTAGAGAGTGGGCTGAACACCTGGAAAGGGAACAAGATAATAAATGAAAACCAGCATGGTCCATGTAAGTCAAATCTTGTATCACAAACCTCCAGGAGTTTTATGACAAGTACATAAGACACGAGAGAGAGGGTGGGTAGATTGCGTTTTTTTTCCTAGACTGCAGGAAGGCCTTTGCCACAGTTCCCCACAAGAGATTAATGCAGAAAGCATGAGGATCAGGCTACGTAAAGGAGGGCACTTGCAATGGATAAGGAATACCTGACAGGTAGAGCAGCAACGAGTCATGTACGAGAAGAGGTTATCACAGATGGGCGCCTGTTACAGCGGGGTCCCACAGGGGTCAGTTCTAGGACCAGTGCTATTTTTGATATATGTGGAACACATGAAGGAAGTGAATAACTCGTGCAAGTGTCTCTGTCGCAGATGACGTGAATTGATGAGAAGAATTAAAACGAACGAGGATAAGTGCAGGACTGCAAAAGAGACCCTGGACAGGCTGGACAAGTGGTCCCAGCAAACTGGCTCTCGAATTCAATCCAGCCAAAATGCAAAAAGTCATGAAGATTGGGGAGGGGCAAAGAAGACCGCGACAGAGTATAGTGCAATGGACAAAGAAAGACTACAGACCTCACTCAGGGAGAAAACTTATGGGGTGACCATAACACCGAGCACATCACCGAGCACACACAACCGAATAAAAAATAACCGCTGCAGCATACGGGCGCCTGGCAAAACCTGAGAATACGTTTCCCGATACCTTAATAAGGAATCGGTTCAAGACACTGTACACTTGTATGTTAGGGCCCACACTGGAGTATGCAGCACCATTCTGGAACCCACACCTGTCAAGCACGTCAAGAAGTTTAAGAAAAGTACAAAGGTTAGCAACAAGGCTAGTCCCAGCGCTCAAGTGGAATGTCGTACGAAGGAAAGTTAAGGGAAATCGGACTGACGACATGGAGACAGAAGGTCAGGGGGAAAGACATTAGTAACTAACATACAAGATACTGCGGGGGAAAAGAAAGGTGACAGAGATAGGATTTTCCAGAGAGTGGACACAGGGACAAGGGGTCCACAACTGGAAAGCTGAAGAACTCAGAACTGAGTCACAGGGACGTTAGGAAGTCTTTCTGCAGTCATAGATTTGTCAGGAAAGTGGAATAGCCTAGTCCAAGTGAAGTAGTTTACCTGGAGTTTACCTGGAGAGAGTTCCGGGGGTCAACGCCCGCCCCCGCGGCCCGTCTGTGACCAGGCCTCCAGAGTGGATCAGAGCCTGATCAAAACCACAGGCTGTTGCTGCTGGCTGCACGCAAACCAACGGTAACGAGCCACAGCCCGGCTGATCCGGAAACGACTTTAGGTGCTTGTCCGTGCCAGGATGAAGAACTGTGCCAGGGGTCTGTTGGTGTAATCCCCCTATGTGTGCTGGGAGGCAGTTGAACAGTCTCGGCCCCTGACACTATTGTATGGTCTCTTAATAAAATCAACGCACGTGCTATTACACCCCGCTTTTCATTGGGGGGAAGAGCATCGTCTGCCAAGTCTTTTGCTTTCGTATGATTGGTTTTCCGTGTGCAAGTTCGGTACAGTCCCTCAGGATTTTCCAGTTGTATATAATCTGTATCTCTCTCTCTCCCCTCCTGCGTTCCAGGGAAATACAGTTTAGGGGACCTCAAGAGCGCTCCCAATAATTGAGGTGTTTATAAAAATCTGCCGTTCTGCGCGCCGTGAAAGTTCTCTGTATCAATTTTCTAGGTCGGGGGCAATTTCACCTGCCTTGAAAGGGGTGCTGTTAGTGTGCAAGCAATATTCCCAGCCTCGAAGAACAATTGACCTGAAGAGTGTCATTCATGGGCTTGTCCTCCAGTTTTGAATGTTCTCATTATCCATCCTGTCATTTTATCTAGCAGATGCTATTGGATACCATGTTATGGTCCTTGAAGGTGAGATCCTCTCACCGACAGATCACTCCCAGGTCTTTGTGACTTGGTGTTTTCGCTCTAAATTGGTGGGCCAGAATGGATGCAGAACATACAAAGTTTAAAGAAGAGGTATGACAAAGCTCAGAAGCAGAGAGAGAGAGATAGGATCCAGTAGCTGAGTCCTCGACCCCTGCAACCACAAATAGGTGAGTACAAATAGGCGAGTAACAAACACATACACACACTCACACACACACACAACACACACACACACACACACACACACACACAGAACACACCACACACACACACAGACACACACACACACACACACAAGTCTGTACTGTAAAGAGTAAAACTGCTATTTTGGATTAAATAGCCACGTCCATCTTGCCAAATAAAATCCACAGAAAATTTGTGTATGCAATAATTTCGCAAAAAATATCATTCTGAACCTAACGAAATTTTTTTTATTTCATTGTGTTTATTATTAAATTATTGTAAACTTATCTAAAATATATTTAGTTGGATTAGGCTGAAATTAAATTGCGCTTGTTATAATGTTAGGTAAGTTTTCTAAGGTTCTTTTGGTATAAAATTTATTTATTTTTACATTAACATAAATGAAAAAAATATATCTTTAAACTTATAAGAGAAAATTTTAGAAAGGACTTAATTTTAAATGAGTTCTTGCTAAGTGACCAATATTACCTATTCGGCACGACATTATATATATATTTTTTTATTATTATTATCACAACTGACTATTCCCACCAAGGCAGTGTGGCCCGAAAAGAAGAAACTTTCACCATCATTCACTCCATCAATGTCTTGCCAGAAGGGTGCTTTACACTACAGTTTTTAAACTGCAACATTAACACCCCTCCTTCAGAGTGCAGGCACTGTATATCCTATCTCCATAATATATATATATATATATATATATATATATATATATATATAATATATATATAATATAATATATAAAATATATATATATATATTGTTGCATATGAAAGCATACAAGGGTGGGCATTAGTGAAGGTGGGTGGTAAGGGATTGGGTGGGTGTTGGTTTCAGTGAGGGTGGGCGTGAGTGGGCGCAAGTGGGTTGAAAGGGGTGGGTGCAGGTGGAGGCAAGAGGAGAATGTGTGAATGTAAAAGTTACTCTTGTGAGAACTATACATGAGAAAGAGTTAAGAGGAGGTATAACAATGCTATAATTGAGACAAAGCAGTTTGTAGTGAATCCTTAAGAAAAATAGAAAACAATTCAAGAGAAGTTAAGAAATTAGAGGAGCGTCTGGAAGATAAAGAAAAACTGGAACTCGTAAGAGACTTACCTAAGAATATTGAGAAAAATCCGGTGGAAATGAATGAAAAGACAAGTATTTATGGACTGAAGAAAGGGCGATGTGAAAAAAAAATTGGCGATAGTTACAATAGATGCCATTGAGCACTACAACAGAGAAGAATTAGAATATTTATAATGGACATACAAGAACCAAGGTTTGTGTCACAATAGGAGGAAATGACAGTAAATGGCTGAGGAAGAAGAGCAGTAAATATGTTTGAGATTATGATTAAGATGTGCACATCTAGACCCAGATGTAAGAAGCCCCTTCTTTCTTTCTTTCGAAGAGATGTCATATTCCCACTCACTGTCTCTCCTTAATTCCAACCCCTTCCCCTCCGTATTTTAACACTGTATAATGCATGTTCTCCCACAATACTTGTCACCTTAACATCACTCACCCACAATAAATACCCTAACCAACCACCTCAACAAGATAGACCTTTAACTCCACAAGACACACACACACACACACACACACACACACACACACACACACACACACACACACGCACACACACACATACATACATACATGCATACACACACACGCACACACACACGCACACACACACACACACACACACACGCACACACACACGCACACGCACACGCACACGCACACGCACACGCACACGCTCCCCTCGCTTCCAAACTACCATCACTTCTTCCCCACTCACCACCCTACCCCAGGTTAAATAATTTTTTATATTATGAACCCCATCACCCACTGTTACCACGTCCCCCACAGAACACCAACCGAATGCAGTCACCGACATTTCCAGCACTAACCGTTTTAGCGTCTACAGATTCTTCAGCAAAGGTCAAGAACTAGTGCTAAACTGATGATCATGGAGGATTTGAATCACGTTTCTAGAGCCACACGGAGAACCAGGAACGTGGAGCGCTAAGATGCTGGCGGTGGTAATAGAGAACTTCATGTACCAAAATGTCAGGGACACAATCAGAATGATAGGGCATAAACCAGCAAGTCAGCCTCAGAGCTGGAGAGGATTTCTTGGCCTCCCACCACCCTCTTCCCCAGGATCTGAGGCCACTGCTCTCTTCGAAGAAGAAATCACTTCACCATTAGTGGCAAAGTGGACAAAGGGATATTGAATACAAGACCCCTTACCACCTCGATGCTAGTGACGACACACTCGCGACTTTCAAATACCCTGGGGAAATAAACTTGGAGAACACAGGAAGGACGAGAGAAGCCAAACTTCAAAAGAGAATACGCAGGCATGAGGCAATTCCTAAATGAGGTGTAATGGTGTAACTGGAAGAAAAGACAGGGAATGATATGATGGAATATGTAGCCGGAAAGTATCAAGCGAAAGAGGAGATATTCGTGCCCAGGAACAAAAGAAGCAATGGTAAGAATAAAGTGAGCCATGTTCACCCAGAGGTGCAGAGAGGCTAAAGATAAATGTACTAGGGCATAAGGAAAATGCACAAGGCGAAGAACACAGCAAAACAAGGAAGCGAGCAGAAAAGCTACAAACAAATATACATGGGTAGGAGGAGAGCCTCAACGACAATTTGAGAATGACACAGCATCGACAGCGAAATCCGATTCCAAACTGCTATACAGCCACGTCAAGAGGAAAACAACAACAAAGAAGCAGCTAATCAGGAGGAAGGAGGAAGGAGAGCTCACAAGGAATGACCAGGATGTTCTGTGAAGAGTTCAACAAGAAATTTAGGGAGGTATTCTCGGAGAAAACAGTGATAATTCCAGAGAACCAAAATTGTAGAGCACACTAGCAAGTACTGAACACTATTAATGGAACGAGAGAAGTGGTGAAGCTATTGCAAGATAAATACCTCGAAGACGGTGAGACTAGATAATATCTCTCCATGAGTCCTGAGAGATGGAGCACAAGCACTGTGTGAACCACTAGCCACAATCTTTTCACGAGTCAATCGACAAAGGCAACTGTCAAGGAAGTGGAAGACAGCAACTGCAGTCCTAGTATTTAAGAAAGGAGATAGACAGGTAGCTGTAAACTACAGTCCGGTATCGACGACATGCATAGTATGTAAAGTTATAGACAAGATTATCAGAAGAACAGTAAAGCACCTAGACATGAGAAGATTCATATTCGGCTTTAGAGATGGTAAATTGTCTCTTAAACCTCCTCGAGGTCTACAAGCTAACAGAAGTGAGACAGGGGGAGTGGGAGGGGGAGAGAGAGGGAGAGGGAGAGGGAGAAGGAGAGGGAGAGGGGGAGAGGGAGACGGGGAGAGATGGAGAAAGAGATGGAAAAGAGAGGGAGAAAGAGGAAGAGAGAATGAGAGATGGCTAGACTGCATCTTCTTATACTGTAGGAAGGCTTTTGACACAGTGCCACACAAGGGACTGAAACAAAAGCTAGAGCAGCAAGCAGGAATAGCGGAGAAAGCACCACAATGGATTAAGGCATAACTAACAAGAAGGAAACAACGAATGATTTTTCCCGTGAAGAAGTGTCGGAATAGGTGCATGTGACGAATGGGGTTCCACTAGGATGAATACTAGGACCTGTACCATTTCTTGTAAATGTGAATGACATGAAGGATGAGACAGAGTCAGAAGTGTCCCGGTTTGCAGATGATGCGATACTAATGAGGAGAATACAATCAGATGAGGACAAGAAATGCTACAAATGAATTTGGACAAGCTGCAGGTCTGGTCTGACAAGTGGCTACTGGAATTTAACCCCAGCCAGCGCAAAGCTATGGAATTTAGGGAAGAGCAAAGAAAATCGTAGAGTACAGGCTCGAACACACACACACACACACACACACACACACACACACACACACACACACACACACACACACACACACACAGGACCCAGGAGAATAAGAAGAGCAGTCGTAGAGCCAGAAACGAATATGCACAGATAAGAAGGGAGGCCCAAAGACAATATGAAAACGACATAGCAGCGAAAGCCAAATCTGACCCGAAACTGTTATACAGCCACATCAGGAGGAAAACAACAGTCAGGGACCAGTCAATCAGGCTAAGGGAGGAAGGAGGAGAGACAACAAGAAATGACCGTGAAGTATATGAGGAACTCAACAAGAGATTCAAAGAAGTGTTCACAGAGGAGACAGAAGGGGCTCCAGAAAGACGGAGAGGTGGTGCACACCACCATGTGCTGGACACAGTGCACACAACCGAGGAAGAAGTGAAGAGGCTTCTGAGTGAGCTAGATACCTCAAAAACAATGGGGCGAGATAACATCTCCCCATGGGTCCTGAGAGAGGGAGCAGAGGCGCTATGTGTACCCCTAACAACAATATTCAATACATCTATCGAAACAGGGAGATTGCCTGAGGCATGGAAGACAGCAAATGTAGTCCCAATCTTTAAAAAAGGAGACAGACATGAAACACTAAACTACAGACCAGTGTCACTGACATGTATAGTATGAAAAATCATGGAGAAGATTATCAGGATAAGAGTGGTGGAACACCTAGAAAGGAATGATTTCATCAACAGCAGCCAACATGGTTTCAGGGACGGGAAATCCTGTGTCACAAACCTACTGGAGCTCTATGATATGGTGACAGCAGTAAGACAAGAGAGTATATGAATGGTTCAGAGAACCGACATGTTGTTGAATTAGACACATGTGCAACTCTTGGGTATCTTTATTGAGGAAATGCTTCGCCACACAGTGGCTTCATCAGTCCATAGAAAGGAGAAACTTGAAGAACAGGAGGAGAATGAGGTAATCAGTCCCTAAGCCTTGAGTCGATGTGGTCAGTCCATCAATCTTGAATAGAATACGGTATATGAGCGGAGAAGCAGCTTATAAACCGTAGACAGGTGAGGGGCAGCAGTCGTAGGTGGTGTCACATTTGTCCAATGTGGAAGTAGGTCGTACCCAAGGGTTAGGCAAGTGAAGAATTCCCAAGTATTAAGATCCCAAGAAGTTGCAGTGTCTGACAGGATTGTATATGAATGGTTCAGAGAACCGACATGTTGTTAAATTAGACACATGTGCAACTCTTGGGTATCTTTATTGAGGAAACGTTTCGCCACACAGTGGCTTCATCAGTCCATACAAAGGAGAAACTTGAAGAACAGGAGGAGAGTGAGGTAATCAGTCCCTCAGCCTTGAGGGACTGATTACATGTGTCTAATTCAACATGTCGGTTCTCTGAACCATTCATATACAATCCTGTCAGACACTGCAACTTCTTGGGATCTTAATACTTGGGAATTCTTCACTTGCCTAACCCTTGGGTACGACCTACTTCCACATTGGACAACTGTGACACCACCTACGACTGCTGCCCCTCACCTGTCTACCGTTCATAAGCTGCTTCTCCGCTCATATACCGTATTCTATTCAAGATTGATGGACTGACCACATCGACTCAAGGCTGAGGGGCTGATTACCTCATTCTCCTCCTGTTCTTCAAGTTTCTCCTTTGTATGGACTGATGAAGCCACTGTGTGGCGAAACGTTTCATCAATAAAGATACCCAAGAGTTGCACACATGTGTCTAATTCAACAAGACAAGAGAGAGAGGGGTGGGTGGATTGCATATTCTTGGACTGCAAGAAGGCGTTTGACACAGTTCCACACAAGAGATTGGTGCAAAAACTGGAGGACCAAGCAGGGATAACAGGGAAGGCACTACAATGGATCAGGGAATACTTGTCAGGAAGACAGCAGCGAGTCATGGTACGCGGCGAGGTGTCAGAGTGGGCACCTGTGACCAGCGGGGTCCCACAGGGGTCAGTCCTAGGACCAGTGCTGTTTCTGATATTTGTGAACGACATGACGGAAGGAATAGACTCTGAGGTGTCCCTGTTTGCAGATGACGTGAAGTTGATGAGAAGAATTCACTCGATCGAAGACCAGGCAGAACCACAAAGGGATCTGAACAGGCTGCAGACCTGGTCCAGCAATTGGCTCCTGGAGTTCAATTCCACCAAGTGCAAAGTCATGAAGATTGGGGAAGGGCAAAGAAGGCCGCAGACGCGCACACGCACACCACACACACACACACACACACACACACACACACACACACACACACACACACACACACACACACACACATGAGGACCAGGCAGGACTTCAAAGAGACCTGGACAGACTGGACACCTAGTCCAGCAAATGGCTTCTCGAATTTAATCCTGCCAAATGCAAAGTCATGAAGATAGGGGAAGGGCACAGAAGACCACAGACAGAGTATAGGCTAGGTGGCCAAAGACTGCAAACCTCGCTCAAGGAGAAAGATCTTGGGGTGAGTATAACACCGAGCATGTCTCCGGAAGCACACATCAATCAGATAACTGCTGCAGCATATGGGCGCCTGGCAAACCTGAGAACAGCATTCCGATACCTTAGTAAGGAATCGTTCAA
Organism: Cherax quadricarinatus; assembly: GCF_026875155.1. Taxonomy (NCBI): domain Eukaryota; kingdom Metazoa; phylum Arthropoda; class Malacostraca; order Decapoda; family Parastacidae; genus Cherax; species Cherax quadricarinatus. The sequence goes on along the minus strand of NC_069469.1, from coordinate 9,214,722 downwards.
GACACTGTACACCGTGTATGTCAGGCCCATACTGGAGTATGCAGTACCTGTTTGGGACCCGCACTTGATAAAGCACGTCAAGAAACTAAAGAAAGTACAAAGGTTTGCGACAAGGTTAGTTCCAGAGCTAAGGGGAATGTCCTATGAAGAAAGATTAAAGGAAATCGGCCTGACGACACTGGAGGACAGGAGGGTCAGGGGAGACATGATAACGACATATAAAATACTGTGTGGAATAGACAAGGTGGACAGAGACAGGATGTTCCAGGGAGGGGACACAGAAACAAGAGGCCACAATTGGAAGTTGAAGACACAAATGAGTCAGAGAGATATTAGGAAGTATTTCTTCAGTCATAGAGTTGTAAGGCAGTGGAATAGCCTAGAAAATGACGTAGTGGAGGCAGGAACCATACACAGTTTTAAGACGAGGTTTGATAAAGCTCATGGAGCGGGGAGAGAGAGGGCCCAGTAGCAACCGGTGAAGAGGCGGGGCCAGGAGCTAAGACTCGACCCCTGCAACCACAAATAGGTGAGTACAAATAGGTGAGTACATGGTGATGTGTACAGTAATTCTAAACACCGTTGTTAATGATCACTCCAAGACCCCTGTTCTCTCTCATTTCAGTTAGTTTCCTGTCATATATTTTGCATTCATGTTTGAGTTTACAGGTCTACGTTGAAACTCACCATGCACGTCTCCGACCACAGTGCTACGTCTCCGACCACAGTGCTACGTCTCCGACCACAGTGCTACGTCTCCGACCACAGTGCTTCGTCTCCGACCACAGTGCTTCGTCTCCAACCACAATGCTACGTGTGGGAGAATGTTTTTAAAACGACGCACGCAGATAATCCTTGAACTTCAATTAGAGTTTCTGTATACCTCACAGACACCATCCTTCCCGGGAGCTGCTGAATTTATTTTTCCGTAAACTTATTGGCTATATCAGCCACACCCTGAGTATGCTGCACCTCTGACAGTATCTTCTTAGTGTTGATATGCAACACTAGATTCTACCTCCGCCTGAAGAAAGCTGGTAGAGATGACTTTGATGACTCCTAGACCCGGTCTTCCACTCAGTCTTGTGCTCTTTCTTAGAGGTCCGGATGTGCCACGGCTGTGGATTTCCTCATGGTGACTAATGTCATCATGTTTCATACTTGTCTTGGGTTGGTTTCTCGAAGTGTATGTAAGTCGGAGGCCTTCCACTTAGTAACTGTCCTTAGCAACACTGGCGTCCAGAGCGAGCTTCATCTCTCAACACACGTGTTTCTTTAATTGAACAGCAGTGGCATATAAACATTTCATAGCAGCAACACTTGTCTCTCTTGTTTTTCCTCTCTGCCTTTTTTTTTTTTTTTTTTTTTTTTTTGCAAACTTTAGGTGTGTCAATGTTTTTGCTGATCACTTAACTTAGTTTCTCGATCATTTGATCAAAATACTGAGGCGACAGCTACTTCACATACCAATCATTACTATCACTCACGAAGGCATTGATTTTTTTTTCTAATTAACCATTAACCTTTTTTTTACGTATCCCAGAAAAGAGACCTTAAATGCTTTTCTTCCTTCAACTTCTCGATTTTATTTCGCTCATAACTCGAGAACGCCTCATCCAACAGATTTTAATTTTTCACCATTTGTCTAGGGTAACAGGAACCAAATTATCGAAACAATTGGCTTGTTCACGTGCCCTGTGAGCGAAGTTGCTGAACCCAGTCTCAGCATCCTGGAATGGCTCAGATAACGTACAGAACCCTCGGTGGCGCAGCTTCAGACGCTGAAAAAAAGGCATAAAAAGTACGATGACGGCGGAGAGTGAAAATCAGATGTCAGCGCAAATTTGACGACTTTCTTTGTGAAATAGTTAAATCATGTTAAATAATTTACAGTTTACTTCTAAACGACTTCAGTGTTTAATGAGTGATGTCTCTCAGGGCCAGGAGAGTGCCAAGTATCGTCAGCTTGCTGCCAAAATTGATGATATTGGTATATTTAATGGAGTATCTTGATGCCATTTTACCATTTTTAACCTCGAAATGGTATAGTATTAAATTACCTTATTGCATTATTTTGCCTTGATGCCGAAGGATTCTTGATGCAAGGAACTGGACTTACCCTCCCCTTGTTTGGATCGAACTGGAATGACTTCCATATCACTGGCGATATATGACCCCTGTGGGTTTAGCGTTTTCCTCCGAATAAAATATAGCAACTATGAACGGCATCAGTCTTCAAAGGCTGATTAATCGAATGATATAAATGAAAAGTTTCATGGATTGAGGTTGTGTAGACAAATTCTGTTGGAGTCTGTGTAATAACTGGAAAATGCATCTTCTGGTCGGCTTTAAACTTTTAATGTTGATATTTTCCTCAAATGAAACAATCTCTTGAAGTTGTTTAAGTTATCACGTTCCAATTTTATTAATCAAGTTGGTTTCTGTGAGATAACTGGAAGTTGTTTCTGATCACAAATAATTTACCATCTTTGATTTTATTTGGTTATCCTACGTAGGTTAAATTAAATTATTGAGTTGTCATGTGATTATAACATGTGTGTGCCATCAAGATCAGCGTTAAAAAAATTTTATGTACACTAAGGTTACATCAGACTTACTGACAGACTTACCTGGAGTAACGAAAGTTCTGTATATATTCTCCAGGTCTGCAATTTCTCCTGCTCTGCAACAGAGCCGCAAGTGTCCAGCAATACTCCAGCTTAGGGAGAACACTCAAAATACTTTCTTAAAAGATGATCAATCTTACCTGGAGAACAGTAGGTCCCAGTTTATTTTTAACGTATTTAAATACTGCTTTTTATGCGATAATTTCTGAATGTCGCTTCCAGAGTGACAACTTTATACTACAACTCCTGAGCGGCTTCAACCTGAATGTGCTGGTGTAGCTTAGAAAACTGGTCTTTTGGGTCTATTCAGAATTTCTGAACTATATTTAGGTTGTGCAGTGACCTAATTTGCCATTATTACTGAAGAAATTTGCATATTAGTTTGCTTATGATGACTTGTCAGTGTCTCTTCTGATTGCCTTCAGTATTATCAACTGCTGCCGCACTCTGCACTGTTCCACTCACTCGCGTACACTGACGCACGGGAGGACTTTAGTTATGGAATACAGGGATACCTTCGACCGAAATACATCTGGTTTACTTGGTTTTCACCGAAATTCGCCCGGTTCCATATGTTTACGGCACTGTGTCGAGAAAAGTTTCGCTCACGTGAGAACTTCGCATATACACCACAAATATCTAATTTCTATTTGATTTTCTCCGCCCTACACCAGTTCTGTTATGTTAATGAGACATGTGGTTTACGGTTTGGCATTGAGAAACGTCTCGTTCACGGGGAACTTCGCAATAAAACTCCATAAACCACGTATTGTGTCTTATTGGCGTACTTATGGGTGTAAACCACCGTTGGTATACACTGAATGGCGTTTGTGTGTGTGTGTGTGTGTGTGTGTGTGTGTGTGTGTGTGTGTATACCCACCTATTTGTGGTTGCAGGGGTCGATTCACAGCTCCTGGCCCCGCCTCTTCACTCGTCGCTACTAGGTCACTGTCCCTGCTCCATGAGCGTTATCGTACCTCTTTTAAAGCTATGTATGGTATAAGCCTCCAGTACCTCACTTTTAAGACTATTTACCGACAACTCTATGACCGAAGAAATATTTCCTAACATCCCTGTGACTTATCTGAGTCTTCAACTTCCAGTTGTGACCCCTTATTTCTGTGTCCCATCTCTGGAACATCCTGTCTCCGTCCACCTTGTCGATTCCTCTCAGTACTTTATATATCGTTATCATATCGTCCCTATCCCTCCTGTCCTCCAGTGTCGTCAGGTCGAGTTCCCTTAATAAACGTCTTCTCGTTGGACATACCCCTAAGCTCCGGGACTAGTCTCGTTGCAAACCTTTGCACTTTCTCTAACTTCTTGACGTGCTTGGCTAAGTGTGGGTTACAAACTGGTGCTGAATACTCCAATATGGGCCTGACGTACACGGTGTACAGGGTCCAGAACGACTCCTTACTGAGATGTCGGAATGCTATTCTTAGGTTCGCTAGTCGCCCATATGCTGCAGTAGTTATTTGGTTAATGTGCGCCTCAGGATCCTTTACCTTGAGTCTTTGGCCCCTAGACTGTACTATGTCTGCGTGCGTGTGTGTGGGGGGTGAGGAGGGGGTGAGGAGGGGGTGATGGGGTGGTTCAGTGGTCAGATCAGCTAGCCAGTAATCTCAGAGATCTCCTGTGTCTTCAAAGACGCATGAATATTCAGTCCGGCCCCTTGTGGGTGTGCCTGAGTTCAGGGCTGCCTAGGAGTCCGAGATTCTTGCATTTATTTGGAAAATTTGTGGGGTCTAATGAGACTGACATTCTTATCTTTCACTCCAGGCACGAAATGAGTGTGGTCTCCTCAAAGAGCAATCGTGAGAACGTATCCCAGTAAAGGAAACAGTAATAAACATACAGTGCATAATGTTTAAGGTGCACCCACAATGGTGATTGCTCTCACATCACTATGCCATTGTTTCCTATTGGCAAACTCTCCTTGTTAAATGATGTAGGTTCTCTCATGCCATCAATATTAAGCTTTGTTGGAAATGGTATGAAGGTTAAGACTAGTTGAAAGTTAAGACATGTACAACAGTTGGATATCTTCATTGATGAAACGTTCCATGGTCTGGAACGATATCGTTCCAGACCATGGAGCTGAACTCTTCTCCAGGCTCAGGAACCGACCACCTCAAATACTTCTCCAAGGTTGATAGTTTCATTACATCATCTCTATTTCACTATTACTTCTGCCTCTGTATTTAACTGAAGAAGACTACTGTGTAAGAGAAACGTTTCATCAATAAAGATACCCAACTGTTGCACACGTGCCTTAATCTTCAATATTAGGCTAGCAGTATATGTCATATACGCTATATCTTGGATTATATGTCTCCACTACTAGTGTTTCCTTCAGTGCCAATGCGTCTTCAACATTTTCTAACATATATTGTACAATGTCAGTTTTATAACCTTGTTTACCATTGCAGTTCAGGGAGAGACCCCAGACAGTGCTCACCAGCTGTTTTTTCAGAGTGCCAGGTCATAGCACAGTGCCACAATTTTACTACGAAGGATTCTTATTCATTTCCAACTTCCATAAGTATTTAGGTGATAGTCATTCGGTTTGCTTATTACATTCAGAGGTCATTCACACACGTTCTTCTCGTGGAAATGTTCACTCATCTGGCCTCGTTCTCGATCGTTCATTCTACCTGCCCCTGTCTCTCTCTCTCTCTCCCTCCTTTGTACCCATTAATTTCTATATTATGTATTTTCCTCACATATTTTTGTAAGCTCCTGTTTTTACTACAGCAACTGTATTTCCAGCTGCCTTTGTTTTCTGTCGTGACAGTCTGAGTTCGCAGCAGCAGGAGCAGCAGCTGTTGTTCTTGTTGCCCTTCCTCATGTTGTTCCTGCAGCTTTAACGTTTATTGCTGTACTCTGTCGTCCACCCTTTGCTGCATATCTTTCAGTTCTCGAATTTCCTGTTTCATCTTCTCTTCTAGCTGTGGCTGTTGTAGCTGCTACTACAGCGGCTGTTGTAGTAGACTCTGCTGATAACGTTGAGGTAGTGGCTGCGGTTGTTGCTGCCGCTGCTGTAACTGCTGCTGTTACTGTTCACAGAGTTGCTGTTGCTACAGCTGCTGTTGTTGCCGCCGCCGTTGAGGTAGTGGCAGCTTCTGTTGCTGTGTTGCCGCTGCTGTTAGTGTTACTGCTGCTGCATGACTGCTGGAAGCCCCACTGACGTCTGCTGAAGGGTTATAAACGACACAAACTTCCACAACTAAAAAGTATAAACTCCAGAAACTTTATCGTAATGACCTATATAACACCAGAACACAGCGTCGTTGGCTATAAAAGTTGTAAATATTGTTTCAGAGGCGAAAAATATTGAAAGAAGATTAAGAGAAGAAAAAGCATAATGCAACGACCTATTAACACTAAGAGATATTGCTTCCAAGGCCAGACATATCGCACAATTTATTTTAGCGCGGGGAAAATGTTGGGAACTTCGCCTCGGAATCCATAAACATCAAAACCTTTGTCTTGGAATCTTTTCTTGCGGAACCAATAAACACCATAAGCTTTCTAATCTATAGTCCTATAAACGCCACAAACATCGCCTCAAATCTTAAATAATGCTAGAAGCTTAGCTTCCGATCCCGCAAAATCCAGAAACTTTAGTTCGGAAACTATAAACACCGGAGTCTCTGATTCGTCGGAGTATCACATCGCACTAACTTGCGTTCATAAGTTGAGAGAGGCGGCAAATGTGGGTCTTCTAAGAGACTCTGATCACTTTAATCCTCCCCAAGGTGATATTAAAGACTGCAGTGGTCTTATCAGTGGAATATAAAAACACAAAGAGCTCTCAAGACAGACTATAAACACTCTCAAGTTTCTCTGGTACACTGGACGTAATTTGTAAACACTTCGGCGTTCGACACATCTGTTTCTGCGATTTATTGTGTTCGCGTTCAATTATTTATCGCATGGTTAAGCATCTGTTTATATTTTAGTGTATCTTTGCTTCTTTGTGCTTTTAATATGACCGAATGTGTGCATTTGTATGCAAGTATATTTTTATGAGTCTGTACTGGTGTAAATGTAGTCACCTAGTAATCTTCAGCAGGTGTTGATTCATAGCTCTTGATCCCGCTTAACTACTGACGACCGGCTCTGCTGATTCCTGGATTCCTCGGCTGGCTCATTCCTACTCCTGAAGCCGGATGGAAATAAATGGTATAAAATACCGACACAATGGAAAAACAAACACATAAACAGTATAATGTGATCCTTTATTGACAATGTTTCGCCCACACAGTGGACTTTATCAAGTCACAGATCTGTTTATGACTTGATAAAGCCCACTGTGTGGGCGAAACGTTGCCAATAAAGGATCCCATTATACTGCTTATGTGTGTATTTTTTTTTACTCCTGAAGCCTTTTATGACAGTGACGTCCGTCTCATTTTCATCTTATTCGTTCCTCTTACTAATGTACGAATTTTAAATTATTTCCCCGTGGTTTATGTGCGTCTTCAGTTATCTTCGATCCTTCTCTCAGTCTTGTTCACTCAGAGTATTTTGTAAGTCGTGATAATGTTCCTTCTGGTCCTCTCTTATAGAGCTGTTAGTCGAGGGTTTTCGCTTCCTCTTTCAATCCTCGTTACTTCCATCATCAGTGTTCTTACAGACCTCACAGTGTTTCTTTCCAGACTTAATTAAGTGTGGACACCACGTTGCACTGCTTATATCAATATAAGCTTTTATAATATTATATATATATATATATTATTATAAATTAATAATTATATATTATATATATATATATACATATATATATATATATATAAATTATATATATATATATAATATATATATATTAGATATATTCTATATATATATATACATATTATATAACATATATATATTTATACATAATATATTATAAAATATTAATACAATATATAGTAATACATATATATATTATATACATATTATATACATATTATATATATACATATATATATATTATATACATATATATATTATATACATATATATATATATATATATTATATACATATTATATATTTATTAATATTATATATAATATTATATATACATATATAATATTATATACATATATATATATATATATTATATACATATTATATATATATATATGTCGTGCCGAATATGTAAAACTGGTCATTTAGCAAAAACTCATTAAAATTAAGTCCTTTCTAAAATTTTCTCTATACGTTTTAAAGATACATTTTTTTTCATTAATTTGATGTAAAAAATTATAATTTTTGCACCAAAGGAACTTTAGAAAATTTAAACTAACCTTATTATAACAAGCGCAATTATTTTAACGTAACCCAACTAAATATATTTTAAATACGTTTACAATAATTTAGTACTATAAAAATACAATCAAATATATTTTTTCGTTAGGTTCAGAATGATTTTGGCGAAATTATTGCATACACAAATTTTCACTTGTCCTATATGCAAGATGAACGTTGCTATTTAAGCAAGATCGCAAGTTTTGCCTATTGGCACGACATATATATATTATATACATATATATATATATATATATATATATTATATACATATATATTATATATAATATATATATTATATACATATAATATATTATTATATACATATATATATATATATATATATATATATAATATATTATATACATATATATATATATATATATATATATATTATATAATATATATATATATTATATACATATATATATATATAATATATATATATATACATATATATATATATATATATTATATACATATATATTATATATATATTATTATATACATATATATATATATATATATATATATTATTATACATATATATATATATATATATATATATATATATATATATATATATATATATATGTATATATATATATTATATATATATATATATAAAACCTAAAACATTTCTTGTTATGGTTCCTAACAGCAGTTCCTAACTGTACATGAATGGTATACAGTACCAACAAGATGAATTAGACACCTGTGCAACATCTGAGTATCTTTATTGTAGACGTTTCGCCATCCTGTGGCTTTATCAATACAAATTCCAGGACTCTCCAGCACTACTGTACTCACCAACTCCAGCACTACTGTACTCACCAACTCCAGCACTACTGTACTCACCAACTCCAGCACTACTGTACTCACCAACTCCAGCACTACTGTACTCACCAACTCCAGCACTACTGTAACTCACCAAACTCCAGCACTACTGTACTCACCAAACTCCAGCACTACTGTACTCACCAACTCCAGCACTACTGTACTCACCACTCCACACTACTGTACTCACCAACTCCAGCACTACTGTATCACCAAACTCCATGCACTACTGTACTCACCAACTCCAGCACTACTGTACTCCCAACTCCAGCACTACTGTACTCACCAACTCCAGCACTACTGTACTCACCAACTCCAGCACTACTGTAACTCACCAACTCCAGCCTACTGTACTCACTAACTCCAGCACAACTGTACTCACCAACTCCAGCACTACTGTACTCACCAACTCCAGCACTACTGTACTCACCAACTCCAGCACTACTGTACTCACCAGCTCCTGCACTACTGTACTCACCAACTCCAGCACTACTGTACTCACCAACTCCAGCACTACTGTACTCACCAACTCCAGCACTACTGTACTCACCAACTCCAGCACTACTGTACTCACCAACTCCAGCACTACTGTACTCACCAACTCCAGCACTACTGTACTCACCAACTCCAGCACTACTGTACTCACCAACTCCAGCACTACTGTACTCACCAACTCCAGCACTACTGTACTCACCAACTCCAGCACTACTGTACTCACCAACTCCAGCACTACTGTACTCACCAACTCCAGCACTACTGTACTCACCAATTCCAGCACTACTGTACTCACCAACTCCAGCACTACTGTACTCACCAACTCCAGCACTACTGTACTCACCAACTCCAGCACTACTGTACTCACCAACTCCAGCACTACTGTACTCACCAATCCAGCACTACTGTACTCACCAACTCCAGCACTACTGTACTCACCAACTCCAGCACTACTGTACTCACCAACTCCAGCACTACTGTACTCACCAACTCCAGCACTACTGTACTCACCAACTCCAGCACTACTGTACTCACCAATTCCAGCACTACTGTACTCACCAACTCCAGCACTACTGTACTCACCAACTCCAGCACTACTGTACTCACCAACTCCAGCACTACTGTACTCACCAACTCCAGCACTACTGTACTCACCAACTCCAGCACTACTGTACTCACCAAACTCCAGCACTACTGTACTCACCAACTCCAGCACTACTGTACTCACCAACTCCAGCACTACTGTACTCACCAGCTCCAGCACTACTGTACTCACCAGCTCCAGCACTACTGTACTCACCAACTCCAGCACTACTGTACTCACCAACTCCAGCACTACTGTACTCACCAACTCCAGCACTACTGTACTCACCAACTCCAGCACTACTGTACTCACCAACTCCAGCACTACTGTACTCACCAGCTCCAGCACTACTGTACTCACCAACTCCAGCACTACTGTACTCACCAACTCCAGCACTACTGTACTCACCGACTCCAGCACTACTGTACTCACCAACTCCAGCACTACTGTAACTCACCAACTCCAGCACTACTGTACTCACCAACTCCAGCACTACTGTACTCACCAACTCCAGCACTACTGTACTCACCAACTCCAGCACTACTGTACTCACCAGCTCCAGCACTACTGTACTCACCAACTCCAGGGTTGAGACTGATCACCTCGTGTCTTGCATATACTTCTCTTGTCTTTCAATTATGCGCTAGAATTTGTGTTGATAAAGCTACTGGATGGCGAAACGTCTACAATTAAGATACCCAGATGTTGTACATGTGTCTAATTCATCAGTTCTTAACTGGCCTGTGAGTTTTAACACTCACTCATCATAGGTTCAAACGCTACCCCTCCCATGATTTACCAGCAGTTTTTGACGCAAATAGTTTTATTTGCTGCTTAAGTTAGGTGCGTCTCCGGCGAGATGCTCACCTCTACACTGTTCTCTCGTTGTTGACAATGGTAGAAAATACCGAGAAGTTGATGATTAAGACACATGTGCAACAGTTGGGTATCTTTATTGATGAAGCGTTGCGTCTACTCTACATAGCAGGCTTCTTCAGTCAGATACAAAGGGAGCAGTAGAAATTAAATCAAGATGAAGTAATCAGTTCACTAACCTTGTAGAAAAAGTATTTTATTACTGTAATAATGTTGGTAGAATTACCGACAATATGTAAGGTAAAAGGTCACAAGTGCAACTAATGTGACATTTTATTGTGGCAACGTTTCGCTCTCCAGGAGCTTTGTCAAGCTGTAACGGCTTGACAAAGCTCCTGGAGAGCGAAACGTTGCCAAAATAAAATGTCACATTAGTTGCACTTATGTCCTTTTAATTTACATATTTTATTACTACTGTTGCTTTTGTATTTGACTGAAGAAGACTACTGTGTAGGCGAATTATTATTATTAAAATCAACCCCCCAACCACAGCGCCTGTGGGGGAGGGTGGAAGGTATTCAGGCTTAATTCAGGGAACTGGAGCACAGATCCAATTCCCTAGATCAAGAGCCCCTCACCAGCGTCAAGGAACCTCCCTTGACGGGTGTGCAGGCGAAACGTTTCATCAGTAAAGATACCCAACTGCTGCACATGTGTCGTCATCTTCAGACTATTCTCTCGTGTACAAGACTTGTACGGCTTCTCCTAACAGACTAATGCATTTCAAAGCATCTGTTTCCTAGTTTCCTTAGTCAACACTTATTAGGATTACAACTTAGAACTGACTTGATAATATCTGCAGTATGCAGAACAACCACTGTGAAAAAAAACAGTGAAATTCCAAGCTATTTCGTGACTTCTCAAGGAACTATAATACCATTTTCGTACAACTTCAGATTCTGTAACATCATGGAATCTTGGTTCAGAGGACATCTACAAGACCTTCTTCACGGCTACTACAACTAACCCATACCTTTGGGTATGATCTACTTCCACTGTGGAATCGCGCCTACCAAGTGACTAGGCCCTCGTCTGCTACCCGTCCCATTCCACCTGACGATAGTATATAAGCACCAGCGTCCTTGTCTCTGCTCCAGAATCTTCACGATTTCGGTGCTCTTCACACCAATCCAAGGCTGAGGGACTGATTACCTCATATTTTTAGTTATACTGTCTTCAAATTATGTGCTAGAATTTGGATTGATAAAGCCACTGGAGGGCGAAACGTCTACAATAAAGACACCCAGATGTTACACGTGTCTCAGTTTTCAACTATAATAATGTGAGAAGTCACGAAAGCGCTTGGAATTTCACTATTTTTTCACAGTGATTGTGGAGCATATTCTGATATCACCTGTTTACTGTGATCTTATTGCATCTGCAGTATGTTCAAGGGTTCTGCCATCCTTATTAGTTTAACAGCAGCAAGCAGCCATATACAGGATCAGATCTCCTCCAGTACGTTATGTATATCAGAAACAACAAGTGTATCTAATGCCGTGCCGGGTAGAATACTTTATTTTTATTTTTTTATTATTAACACACTGGCCGATTCCCACCAAGGCAGGGTGGCCCGAAAAAGAAAAACTTTCACCATCATTCACTCCATCACTGTCTTTACACTACAGTTTTTAAACTGCAACATTAACACCCCTCCTTCAGAGTGCAGGCACTGTACTTCCCATCTCCAGGACTCGAGTCCGGCCTGCCGGTTTCCCTGAATCCCTTCATAAATGTTACTTTGCTCACACTCCAACAGCACGTCAAGTATTAAAAACCACTTGTCTCCATTCACTCCTATCAAACACGCTCACGCATGCCCGCTGGAAGTCTAAGCCCCTCGCACACAAAACCTCCTTTACCCCCTCCCTCCAACCTTTCCTAGGCCGACCCCTACCCCGCCTTCCTTCCACTACAGACTGATACACTCTTGAAGTCATTCTGTTTCGCTCCATTCTCTCTACATGTCTGAACCACCTCAACAACCCTTCCTCATCCCTCTGGGCAACAGTTTTGGTAATCCCGCACCTCCTCCTAACTTCCAAACTACGAATTCTCTGCATTATGTTCACACCACACATTGCCCTCAGACATGACATCTCCACTGCCTCCAGCCTTCTCCTCGCTGCAACATTCATCACCCATGCTTCACACCCATATAAGAGCGTTGGTAAAACTATACTCTCATACATTCCCCTCTTTGCCTCCAAGGACAAAGTTCTTTGTCTCCACAGACTCCTAAGTGCACCGCTCACCCCTTTCCCCTCATCAATTCTATGATTCACCTCATCTTTCATAGACCCATCCGCTGACACGTCCACTCCCAAATATCTGAATACATTCACCTCCTCCATACTCTCTCCCTCCAATCTGATATCCAATCTTTCATCACCTAATCTTTTTAGCCTCATAACCTTACTCTTTCCTGTATTCACTTTTAATTTTCTTTTACATACCCTACCAAATTCATCCACCAATCTCTGCAACTTCTCTTCAGAATCTCCCAAGAGCACAGTGTCATCAGCAAAGAGCAACTGTGACAGCTCCCACTTTATGTGTGATTCTTTATCTTTTAACTCCACGCCTCTTGCCAAGACCCTCGCATTTACTTCTCTTACAACCCCATCTATAAATATATTAAACAACCACGGTGGCATCACACATCCTTGCCTAAGGCCTACTTTTACTGGGAAATAATCTCCCTCTTTCCTACATACTCTAACTTGAGCCTCACTATCCTCGTAAAAACTCTTCACTGCTTTCGGTAACCTACCTCCTATAATATACACCTGCAACATCTGCCACATTGCCCCCCTATCCACCCTGTCATACGCCTTTTCCAAATTCATAAATGCCACAAAGACCTCTTTAGCCTTATCTAAATACTGTTCACTTATATGTTTCACTGTAAACACCTGGTCCACACACCCCCTACCTTTCCTAAAGCCTCCTTGTTCATCTGCTATCCTATTCTCTGTCTTTCTCTTAATTCTTTCAATAATAACTACCATACACTTTACCAGGTATACTCAACAGACTTATCCCCCTATAATTTTTGCACTCTCTTTTGTCCCCTTTGCCTTTATACAAAGGAACTATGCATGCTCTCTGCCAATCCCCAGGTACCTTACCCTCTTCCATACATTTATTAAATAATAGCACCAACCACTCCAAAACTATATCCCCACCTGCTTTTAACATTTCTATCTTTATCCCATCAATCCCAGCTGTTTTACCCCCTTCCATTTTACCTACTGCCTCACGAACTTCCCCCACATTCACAACTGGCTCTTCCTCACTCCTACAAGATGTTATTCCTCCCTTGCCCTATACACGAAATCACAGCTTCCCTATCTTCATCAACATTTAACAATTCCTCAAAATATTCCCTCCATCTTCCCAATACCTCTAACTCTCCATTTTAACTGACAAATCCATTTGTTCTCTAGGCTTCCTTAACTTGTTAATCTCACTCCAAAACTTTTTCTTATTTTCAACAAAATTTGTTGATAACATCTCACCCATTCTCTCATTTGCTCTCTTTTTACATTGCTTCACCACTCTCTTAACCTCTCTCTTTTTCTCCATATACTCTTCCCTCCTTGCATCACTTCTACTTTGTAAAAACTTCTCATATGCTAACTTTTTCTCCCTTACTACTCTTTTTACATCATTCCACCAATCGCTCCTCTTCGCTCCTGCACCCACCTTCCTGTAACCACAAACTTCTGCTGAACACTCTAACACCACATTTTTAAACCTACCCCATACCTCTTCGACCCCATTGCCTATGCTCTCATTAGCCCATCTATCCTCCAATAGCTGTTTATATCTTACCCTAACTGCCTCCTCTTTTAGTTTATAAACCTTCACCTCTCTCTTCCCTGATGCTTCTATTCTCCTTGTATCCCATCTACCTTTTACTCTCAGTGTAGCTACAACTAGAAAGTGATCTGATGTATCTGTGGCCCCTCTATAAACATGTACATCCTGAAGTCTACTCAACAATCTTCTATCTACCAATACATAATCCAACAAACTACTGTCATTTCGCCCTACATCATATCTTGTATACTTATTTATCCTCTTTTTCTTAAAATATGTATTACCTATAACTAAACCCCTTTCTATACAAAGTTTAATCAAAGGGCTCCCATTATCATTTACACCTGGCACCCCAAACTTACCTACCACACCCTCTCTAAAAGTTTCTCCTACTTTAGCATTCAGGTCCCCTACCACAATTACTCTCTCACTTGGTTGAAAGGCTCCTATACATTCACTTAACATCTCCCAAAATCTCTCTCTCTCTCCTTTAATATCTAAGAAAAATAAATCGATCCATCCCTACCTTACTATATTTTACTTACTCTGACATAGAACTCCAGAGGGAATTTACAGTTCTTTAATGAGAAAAAATTTGGTTGCCTCCATTCGTCAGATTCCTTCTACACATTCTACTTTTACATTCATTCATTCATTCATTAGGAAGCTGGTCAGCAATACTTAGTTTATGGTAAATATTTGCCCAACCCATTTTCAATGCCATCCAAGGAATAAGTTTTGATAGCCCCTATTAACTCATGTGCAAGATCCAAGATGGTATAAACCTTGGTAATAAATACCGACAAGTTGGTTTAGAAAGACACGTAAGCAAACACTATGACATATTTATTAGAAAACGTTTAGCTTTGAGTAGGAGAGAAAGGTATTCTCTGTATGCTATGTCCAGTATGTCGGTATTTATTACCAAGGTTTATACCATATTGTCTGACACTGCAACACACTATGGACATAGCATACAGAGAATACCTTTCTCTCCTACTCAAAGCTAAACGTTTTCTAATAAATATGTCATAGTGTTTGCTTACGTGTCTTTCTAAACCAAGATCCCACTGCCGGAGTTGTATTTAATGACCACAGACTTCATTAAATTCCTCCTTTGTCTTGTTAATTGCCTCCTGTCCCTGATATTCATCCCGTTTTTTTCCTCTTCCTGGCCTTTTCTTTATGTCTTCAGTGAATACATTAGTCACTACCAACCTCCTCCCTGAGTCTTACTTCATGTTGTCATGGTCAGACGCATGGGTAGGAGTGGGTAGTTTTGATAAGGAACTGCCCTGTAGGGGCCAGTAGGTCTGCGGCAGTGTTCCTCCATTCTTAGGTTCATATGCTTCACCTCATGATCGCTGTCGACCTTCACTGCCGATTTTACTTTTCTTTCTGACTTTCCGATTCCTTGTTATTCTCGTATAGTTATTTTTAACCACTGTGCTTCCGGCTGCCCTTTTCGATGTTTTTTCATGCCTTTCTTCTCATAGTACATGACTTTTAGAAAAACAGTGTTTTCTCCACGGTTTGTGCTCTCTTTTTTGACTCTCTTTGTCCGAGTCTTACTCGATTATCTTTAGCAGTTCCGAGTCTTACTCGATTATCTTTAGCAGTTCCGAGTCTTACTTGATTATCTTTAGCAGTCTTGCCGTTATCTTGCTCTCTATCTTACCTTCGTTTCTTTTCCCAGCTTTAAGTTCCTCAGCAGAGCTTTCATGCCTTTAAATTATATCTTCTGTGGTATGCTTTATTTCTATGTCACAACCCTTCTTTTTAACCTTCATCCCTTTCTCCTACCCTCCTTCCCTTCTTTGCACCCTTTCTTCCACCCTCCTTTCCTTCCATCTACCTTCATTCATTCTACTCTCCCTACCTTACTTTCTTCTACGCTTCCTGTCTCCTTCAACTGTCCCTCCCTTCCATCTACCCTTTCCCTTTTCCTTTCCCTTTTTTTTCTTCCATGTTGCTCACTTTCCCCCCTTTTCTCCAATGTGCAGGAAAGAATAAAAATTTCCCTCCAACAATACAAAAAAATTTTAGAAATACCTAAATCCCGATTGAATAAAGGCAAATGTTGAGATAACCCGAAGTATCCTAGCCTGGTATATCCCCATTTTCCCAAAGAACTGAGTCACAAAAATTTCTCTCTCTCCCCTTCTCTCTCTCTCTCTCTCCTCTAAACCCCTCGCTGACCCCTCCGCTTACTAAATATAAGAAAATATGTTGAAAAGGTAATGTGTGGGTGTGTGTGTGTACCACCTTTTTAAAACTCACCTATTTGTGGTTGGGGGGGTCGATTCACACTCCGGCCCCCCTTCGCTGAATGCTACTACCCCCTCTCTCTCCCTGCCCCATGAGCTCTATCAACCTCGCCTTAAAACATGTAGGGTTCCTCCCTCCATACATCACTTTCTGGGCTTTCCCCAGGGCCTGACTACCTATGACTGAAAAAATTTCCCAAACCCCCCTTTGATTCATCTACCTTCAATTTCCAATTGTGACCTCTTTTTCTGTGTCCCTCTCTGGAACCCCTCTTTGTCCACCTGTCTATTCCGCGCAGTATTTTATATGTCGTTATCATTCTCCCCTGACCCTCCGGGCCTCCAGTGTCTCGGGGCCGATTCCCTCAACCTTTCTTCATGGGACAATCCCCGTAGCTCTGGGACTATCTTGTTGCAAACCTTTGCACTTTCTCTAATTTCTTGACGTGCTTGACTATGTGTGGTTTTCCAAACTGGTGCTGCTAACTCCAGTATGGGCCTGACGTAGTGGTGTAGAGTCTTAAACGAATCCTTACTGAGGTATCGGAACGCTATCCGTAGGTTTGCCAGGCGCCCGATGCTGCAGCAGTTATCTGATTGATGTGCCCTCAGGAGATATGCTCGGTGTTTAACTCACCCCCAGACTTTTTCCTTGAGTGAGGTTTGCAGTCTTTGGCCATCTAAACTATATTGTGTCTGCGGTCTTCTTTGCCCTTCCCCAATTTTCATGACTTTGCATTTGGCAGGGTTAAATTCAAGGAGCCATTTGCGGGACCAGGCTTGTAGCCTGTCCAGGTCTCTTTGTAGTCCTGCCTGATCCTCGTCCGATTCGATTCTTCTCATTAACTTCACATCATCTGCAAAAAAGGGACACTCTGAGTCTATCCGTTCCGTTATGTCGTTCACGTAAAACCAAGAACAGCACAGGTCCTAGGACTGACCCCTGGGGAACCCCGCTTGTCACAGGCGCCCACTCTGACACCTCGTCGCGTACCATGACTCGTTGTTGCCTCCCTGTCAGATATTCTCTGATCCATTGCAGTGCCTTTCCTGTTATGGGGTCCGGGTCCTCTAGCTTTTGCAGTAACCTCTTGTGAGGAACTGTGTCGAAGGCCTTCTTGCAGTCCAAAAATACGCAGTCGATCCACCCCCCTCTCTCTTGTCTTACTTCTGTCACCTTGTCAAAAAACTCTAGTAGGTTTGTGACAAAAGGATTTCCTTCCCCGAAACCGTGCTGGTTGTCAATTATACACTTGTTTCTTTCCAGGTGCCCCACCACTCTCCTCCTGATGATCTTTTCCATGCCTTGCATACTATAACACGTTAGTGATACAGGGCCCGTAGTTTGTGCCTCATGTCTGTCCCCCCTTTTTAAAAAAAATTTGGGGCTAACATTTGCCATTTTCCATACCTCAGGGAGTTTGCCCAGTTTCAAATGATGTGTTGAAGATCTTTGTTAATGGCTCACACAATATCTCTGCTCCCTCTTTAAGGACCCATGAGAGATGTTGTCTGGTCCCACCGCCTTTGAGGTGTCAAGTTCGCATAGCAGCTTCTTCAAACCCCCTCCTTGGTTATATGTACCTCATCCAGCACTTGCTGGTGTGCCCCCCTGTTCTGATTTCTTGGAGTCCCTAAATGGTTTCCCACTGTAAATACCTCTTTAAATCTTGTGTTGAGCTCCTGACATACCTCTCGGGCGTTTCTTGTGAATTCCCCATCACCCTTCCTCAGTCTGATTACCTGATCCTTGACTGTTGTTTTCCCCCTGATGTGGCTGTACAACAGCTTTCGGGTCAGTCCTTTACTTTTGATGCTATGTCATTTTCATATTGTCTCTGAGCCTCCCTTCTTATCTGTGCATATTCGTTTCTGGCTCTTCGGCTGATTTCTTTATTTTCCTGAGTTCTCTGTCTTCTGTACCTTTTCCATTCTCTAGTCTCTAGTGTGTGTGTGTGTGTGTGTGTGTGTGTGTGTGTGTGTGTGTGTGTGTGTGTGGGTGTGTGTGTGTGTGTGTGTGTGTGTGTGTGTGTGGTGTGTTTGAGTGCGTGTGTGTGTACTCAGCTGTACTCTCACTTAGTTGTGGTTGCAGAGTTCGAGTCACAGCTCCTGGCCCCGCATCTTCAGTGGCTGCAACTATGTAACTCTTCCGCTCCATGCGTTTTATCATAACTCTTCTTAAAGTTATGTATAGATCCTGTCTCACATTCCACTTCCTGACAATTCTAAGACTGAAGAAGTACTTTCTCGTATTGAACAGTTTAATTATTCTAATACTGAACAAGATGAACAGGAATATATTGATAAAATTAATCGGGATGTTAAACCAGTACATACTATCATATATACCAGACAACACCAGCATGACAGTACCTACTATCATATATACCAGACAACACCAGCATGACAGTACCTACTATCATATATACCAGACAACACCAGCATGACAGTACCTACTATCATATATACCAGACAACACCAGTGTGACAGTACCTACTATCATATATACCAGACAACACCAGCATGACAGTACCTACTATCATATATACCAGAAAACACCAGCATAACAGTACCTACTATCATATATACCAGACAACACCAGCATGACAGTACCTACTATCATATATACCAGACAACACCAGCATGACAGTACCTACTATCATATATACCAGACAACACCAGCATGACAGTACCTAATATCATATATAGCAGACAACACCAGCATGACAGTACCTACCATCATATATATACCAGACAACACCAGTGTGACAGTACCTACCATCATAAATATACCAGACAACACCAGTGTGACAGTACCTACTATCATATATACCAGACAACACTAGTGTGACAGTACCTACCATCATATATATACCAGACAACACCAGTGTGACAGTACCTACTATCATATATACCAGACAACACCAGCATGACAGTACCTGCCATCATATATACCAGACAACACCAGTGTGACAGCAACTACTACCATATATACCAGACAACACCAGCATGACAGTACCTACCATCATATATACCAGACAACACCAGTGTGACAGTACCTACCATCATATATACCAGACAACACCACCATGACAGTACCTACCATCATATATACCAGACAACACCAGCATGACAGTACCTACTATCATATATACCAGACAACACCAGCATGACAGTACCTACCATCATATATATACCAGACAACACCAGTGTGACAGTACCTACCATCATATATATACCAGACAACACCAGTGTGACAGTACCTACTATCATATATACCAGACAACACTAGCATGACAGTACCTACTATCATATATACCAGACAACACCAGCATGACAGTACCTGCCATCATATATACCAGACAACACCAGTGTGACAGCAACTACTATCATATATACCAGACAACACCAGCATGACAGTACCTACCATCATATATACCAGACAACACCAGTGTGACAGTATCTACCATCATATATACCAGACAACACCACCATGACAGTACCTACCATCATATATACCAGACAACACCAGCATGACAGTACCTACCATCATATATACCAGACATCACCAGCATGACAGTACCTACCATCATATATACCAGACATCACCAGCATGACAGTACCTACCATCATATATACCAGACAACACCAGTGTGACAGTACCTACCATCATATATACCAGACAACACCAGCATGACAGTACCTACCATCATATATATACCAGACAACACCAGCATGACAGTACCTACTATCATATATACCAGACAACACCAGCATGACAGTACCTACCATCATATATACCAGACAACACCAGCAGGGACAGTACCTACCATCATATATACCAGACAACACCAGCATGACAGTACCTACCATCATATATACCAGACAACACCAGCATGACAGTACCTACCATCATATATACCAGACAACACCAGCATGACAGTACCTACCATCATATATACCAGACAACACAGCATGACAGTACCTACCAACATATATACCAGACAACACCAGCATGACAGTACCTACCATCATATATACAGACAACACCAGCATGACAGTACCTACCATCATATATACCAGACAACACCAGCATGACAGTACCTACCATCATATATACCAGACAGCACCAGCATGACAGTACCTACCATCATATATACCAGACAACAACAGCATGACAGTACCTACCATCATATATACCAGACAACACCAGCATGACAGTACCTACCATCATATATACCAGACAACACCAGCATGACAGTACGTACCATCATATATACCAGACAACACCAGCATGACAGTACGTACCATCATATATACCAGACAACACCAGCATGACAGTACGTACCATCATATATACCAGACAACACCAGCATGACAGTACGTACCATCATATATACCAGACAATTCCTGCCTCGTTATTTCTAAGGAATCATTTTGCATCCCCATGCATAATTAATTTGCAAGCTATTAATTTTGCGACGTAAATATTTATGTTGTAGAACGAGAAGAGTGAGTGGGAGGGAGAGGGAGTGAGGAAGAGAGAGAGGCGAGAGGGGGAGAGAGAGACGGAGAGGGAGATAGAGGGGTTGGACAGGGAAAAAGATGTAGAGGGAAAGAGAGAGAGAGAGAGGGAGGGAAAGAGAGAGAGAGAGAGGGGGGGAAAGAGAGAGAGAGAGAGGGAGAGATAGAGAGAATGACAAACGTTCTCTCATCATCAGTGTATCGTTGTTTCACATTATTATTCAAGATATCATACTATCACTATCACTCATAACTGTTTCAGATATTCATCAAATATGAAGTGCAGTGCAGTATATATATATATATATATATATATATATATATATATATATATATATATATATATATATATATATATATATATATGTGTGTGTGTGTGTGTGTGTGTGTGTGTGTGTGTGTACTCACCTAGTTGTACTCACCTAGTTGAGGTTGCTAAGCTCCTGGCCCCGCCTCTTCACTGGTCGCTACTAGGTCACTCTCTCTCTCCCCGCTCCATGAGCTTTATCAAACCTCGTCTTAAACTGTGTATGGTTCCTGCCTCCACTACGTCATTTTCTAGGCTATTCCACTGCCTTTACAACTCTATGACTGAAGAAATACTTCCTAATATCTCTCTGACTCATTTGTGTCTTCAACTTCCAATTGTGACCTCTTGTTTCTCTGTCCCCTCCCTGGAACATCCCGTCTTTGTCCACCTTGTCTATTCCACGCAGTATTTTATATGTGTGTGTGTGTGTGTGTGTGTGTGTGTGTGTGTGTGTGTGTGTGTGTGTGTGTGTGTGTGATGCCGAATAGGTAATAGGTGAAACTGGTCAATTAGCAAGAAGTCATTTAAAGTTAAGTCCTTTCTAAATTTTCTCTTATACTTTTAAATTATTGTTTTCATTTTTGTTAATGTAAAAATTAATAATTTTGTACCAAAAGAAAACTTACTAACCTTATTATAACAAGCGCAACTTAACTGAGCCTAATCGAACTAAATATATGTTAGATAAGTTTATAATATTTTAATAATAAACACAGTAAAACATTTTTTTTAGTTTGGTTCAGAATTATTTTTGCGAAATTACTGCATACACAAATTTTCGCTTGCCTTATTCGGCAAGAAGAGCGTTGCTATTTAAGCCAAAATCGCAAGTTTTACCTATTCGGCACGGCATTATAATAATAATAATAATAATTATATATATATATATATATTTATATATATATATATATATATATATATATATATATATATATAATATATATATATATATATATATATATATATATATATTATATATATATATATATATATATATATATATATATAATATATATATATATATATATAATGTCATGTGCAAGAAAGGTATAAAATACCGACAATATGAAAGTTAAGACACATGTGCAACATCTGGACATGTGTCTTAACTTTCATATTGTCGGTATTTTATACCTTTCTTGCACAACTTGTCAGACACTGCAACATTATGGAAACTTGGTTCAGAGGACATCTACAAGACCTTCACGGCTGCTGCAACTAACCCATCTCTTTGGGTATGATCTACTTCCACTGGGGAATCCCGCCTACCAGTGACTGCCCTCGTCTGCTACACGTCCTTATCCACTGACGCCTATATAACCGCCAGTCTTCTTGCCTTTACTCCAGATTCTCCTCCACCACGATGCTGTCAACACTAACTCCAAGGCTGAGGGACTGATTACCTCATCTTTTGTATATAGTTCTACTGTCTTCTAATTATATCCTAGAATCTGTATTGATAAAGCCACTGGATGGCGAAACATCTACAATAAAGATATCCCGATGTTGCACATGTGTCTTAACTTTCATATGTCATACAAATTGTCTGATCGTTAAACTGTTTCAGAACATCAGACAATCAGACCTTGCTACAAAAAGGCGATATCCATAAAGTATAAACATCTCCAGAGAATACTAGAAGGTCTCCCCCTCTAACATTCATCCTGTTTCTCGTTTTTGTAACAAGTTGTCATAACAATATCAGGTCTAGTTATCCCTTAAATTGAGTGAAATATTAAAAGAGTTGGACTACAACTCGGTGATGATAATCCAACGAAATAAAATTTGAGAGCTTTAGTACGAAAAGGTGTCTAAGTGGATACTAAGTATTACATAGTTTAAGATACAAGCTCCTTCATATCTCTTGTAGAGCAGTATTTAATCGTACGAGTGTGTGTACTTTAATATGATTAGATATACCCTTGAATACGAATAATACAAATATATACAAGTGTATGTGTGCTCAAAGTGCTCGTAATATCTCAGTAAGACTTGACTCGGAATAGATTTAAATAGTGACTGACAATAAGTCCTCAAATCATCTATCTTCTCGACCATCAAGGCAATCAAAACAGCTAGCTTGTACAAAATGACGAAACATTCGCCAAACAATAATAATGTAGCAAGCAGCAGCACAGCGTCAGGAACAAGGAGACAAAATAACGACCCTAAGTGAGGACTATCAGCAGATCCTCCATGAAAGGCATCAGTCTCCCTTAATACTGAATCTAAGTTCAGCATAACCAAATCATCGACTACGACGGTGCGTAGATGCCACACAAAGTAGGTCAGAAGCTTCAGCCTGGGACCAGGGTTGAAGAGTGTCTCCATACGACACACAACCTCTGCAAAAAGTTAAAACCACTAAGTCTGAACGAGAGGTACGTTTCGAACTCACCAGCGGAAACCATACTCAAAAACAGAGACTAAATAACGAATTGTCTAAATTACGAACAAACAGCCAGAGACGAGAGAGATCCCTGGAGAGATGTTTCTTGTACAAGTCACTCGAGAGATGCTTCTAGGACTAGAAGCAGATGGAGAGAGAGAGGTATGGACTGCAAGCCTCACATCAGGTGAGATCACGTGACTCGCCCGTGTTACTCCAAGGACGGCGCGAGGTCCCGCCTGACACAATTGAGTGTTAGTTAGCAAGGCAGTTGCGACGGCGAACAGCCAATCACAACTCTTCAGCAGCGAGCAGTGAGGAGTGTAATATGCTACATCCTACCTACCTAATATAACAAGTCAAATAATAATATAAAGCATGATATTTTAATTTTTCCTATTAATGAAAATATCGGCAATATAAAATTATATGAAAAGGTAAATATATACAATATACACTCTAAACATTGGCCCCATTCAGGGGGCGCAATAGACCTTATTGCCAACGATGGTCACTCAGGTACAATATGTGAGTGTAAACAGGTATGAATCTGACCCATCATTCTCATAAATCAAGAGAGCTTCTTGAAGGGTATATATACACTGTGTATAACAGCATTTATACCCTGAAAGAAAAACATATCTTCATAGGATATTTAGAGTAAACCGACGATTATTTATTTAATAGAAAACATCCTGGCCATCTGTCAACAATAAAATTCTTCAAGGTGGGTCCACGTTCCACTAAAAGTATGTTGTTCTCCATGTTTCTATGGATTAAAGCGTTCTTGACTTTTGGTGCGCAGGTACAATGCAATTGTAATGATACCGGTGTAGTTGGTAGGTTTTAAACCTAATTAAACAACCAACTAGACCAGCTGTTAAGCGGAGATAGCATACCCCCCTAGGGGGACGAACCCGGAGCAAATATAAGGAATATGTGTATTTTCTCCTTCAAGCAGACCGTCTTGAATAGTTGAAAATAAAGTCAAGGATGAAGACTAGTTTTTAAGTTTCCCTGCTTAAATAAAGAGGACATTTTTTTTTAAAGAATTAAAAGGCACAATACCGTGACCGCAACAATACACAAATAACTATAGTTAATGGTCCAAGTCGGACCGAAGCGTCGTCTTAAGTTTCTTTCTCCTATGTGAGGGCTGTGTGAGATAAATGTCAGTGTGGTACTAGTGGGGATTGTACCGGGAAAGTGGAAAATGGCAAATATGATACCCATTTACAAAGAGGGAAACTGTTCAAACCAGGTTTTTCAAAGGGACGTTAAAGACAAATGCAGTGTAATGAGATCCTTTATTGACAACGTTGGAAGAAACACTGTCAATAAAAACTCTCTATACTGCTGCTGTCTCAATCTCGCTATTTTGTATTCTACAAAAAGAGGTCCTTGCCTTGAGAATTTATTAACATTTTCACTATGGTGTTTGTGGCAGTAGACCACGATAAAGAATACAATACTGAGTATATGGACTTCAGTGAATCCTTTAATTAGGCTCCACACAGAAGAGTAATGAAGCAGCTCCACATGGTACAGGATGAGAAATTTTCTCTTGGTCGAGGCATGGGGAGAAGCCAGAATGGGCTCAGTATTAGTAGTCGTCTTGTTCACAATCTATAAGCAAGTTTACTGATAACACTGAAACAGGCCGCCAGATATTGTCTGATAAGAACACCAAGAAGTTACAGGATGACCTGGATAGGTTGATGTTGTGGTAGAAGACAGTTCGGTCCGCACACGTCCTGAGACAAGAAAGTAACTATGGCACCTATAAGCTAAATAATTTAAATCTTGGTCAAATTGAATGCGAAAAACATTTTGCTCTGGTACTAGAAATTTAAAGCTTACGGCCATAAGTACTCACAAAAAGGCTAACAGAAATTAGCTTTATGTCAAGAAGTATAAATAAAAGGAGTCCTCAGATTATATTTTTAATTTGTATATCTTTACCAAGGCCTCATTCAGATTATGCTACTAAATTCTGGTATCAGTATTACGAAAGGTATAGAAATATGTTGGAAAACAAACAGAGAAGGATGACAAGGTTGATCATGTGTGTCAGAAACCTTTCCTACGAAAATAGGCTGAAGACCCTGAATTAGTACTCTGGAAAGACGTAGAATTAATGAGTATATGACTAAGTATACAAATGGAAAACAGGAATAAAAAAATATAAATAATACGTTGAAAATATCTAATTACGACAAAACTCGCAGCAGTGAATTAAATCTGGACAAATTTTGATTTATAAAGGATTTAGGGATGAGTGGAACACACTACCAAATAACGTTATTAAAGTGAGAACATTGGTTAGCTTCAAACACAGATTGGACCGGTTTGTGAGTGGGTGTGGTTCAATGTTAGTCCTCCTTAGCATGGGCCAGTAGGGCTACTGCAGTAATCCATTATTCATATTATCTTAAAATGTTCTTATCCCAAATCTTGAGGATCTTAAAGTAGCAAAATTTTTCATAATTGGAGCCAAAGAAGATAACATGCATAACAATGGTCCGTTGTTTATCAACAAACGTTCCAAATATATGTCAACTTACTGCTGCAGTCACATCTGACTGTTCACTTGCAATGTGCCAGTCGGTACTTTCAACACTATCTTGCACTGACCAGCCAACACTTCAACGAACAATGCAATAAAGCTACATAATAATGCTCGAGTCTGCTACATGTCAAACAGGAGAAACTGTAGCAATTGACCCTGTAACTATCTACTTACCTCCCTCCCTCCCCCGTCTGTCTGTCTCTGTCTCTGTCTCTGTCTCTGTCTCTGTCTCTCTCTGTCTCTCTCTGTCCTTCTCTCTCTCCTCCTCCTCTCTCTCTCTCTCTCTCTCTCCTCTCTCTTCTCTCCTCATCTCTCTTCCTCTCTCTCTCCCTCACTCCCCCTCTCTCCTTCATTTCATTCCTATTATTTTCACTTGAAAATTCTTATCAAGGAAAAAAATATAATATTGAGAAAACTCAGGAGGTTGCCAAGACACCATTAAGACCTTCCCAAAAATGTTGAGATACACTCGACTATTTTTTGACTAAATGTTGTAGCTAAAATATTTGCTGATGAGAGTCTGGCCCCCCCTCCCTCCCATTCCCCTCTCCTTCACTTACTCATCCTTCCAACCCTCCTCTTCCGTTCTTTCTCAGGTACTTTCTCCATTCCTCGCACGTGCCCCTCCCTCTACCCCTTTATTCATTAGATCATTCCCTCCTTTTCAGTTCCTTACAATACACTGAGTTCCTTCTCCCTTCCTCTGTATGTACGTACGTACCTACCTCTCTCCTTCCCTCTCTCTAGCACCCCCATCCCCAACACACACACACTACAACTACCTCCAGCTCACACTATCCAGTTTCATCTCACCTCCTATATACCTCCCGTGGTGCCCTCGACAAGTCCCCATTCTTCATCCAAGTCTTCCTTGCTGTTTACCTTCTTTAACATGATAATTTACACAGACCTTCTTACAAGCCTGAGTCTTCTGGTAGAGCTTCCTCCAAGCCTCTCTCTTCTCGCAGATGTTCCTATAAGCCTGTCTGCAGGTGAACCTTCCTACACGCCTGCCTTCGGGTGAAGCTTCCTACAAGCCTGTCTGCAGGTGAATCTTCCTACAAGCCTGTCTGCAGGTGAATCTTCCTACAAGCCTGTCTGCAGGTGAACCTTCCTACAAGCCTGCCCTCGTGTGAGCCATACAAGCCTGCCTTCAGGTGAACCTTCCTACAAGCCTACCATCAAGTGAACCTTCCTAAAAGCCTGCCTTCAGGTGAACCTTCCTAAAAGCCTGCAGGCGAACCTTCCTACAAGCCTGCCTTCAGGTCAACCTTCCTACAAACTTGTCTTCATGTGATCCTACAAGCCAGGGTCTTCCCTAGCCAATACTGTGTGGGTGTAATGACTCGGGGTATTGTGTACGTGGTAGAGGTGTTTACAACTAAACCAGCCGCTTCTTTCACTCTTCCCCCTAGCTAGTGCCACTTGGCTAACCTGTGAGGGGTGCTAGCTATTCTTTAAGCCTGAGATTCACAAACTTGTGTCGATCGTGCACTCCCTGAGCTGGTGCGTTTTCAGCCGTCCACTGTATGGATGTGAAAAATAGTTTCCAACAAATAAATTTTCAGATAGAGACATACACTTTGAACATTTTTATATTTCAGGAGTACTCAGTCAACCTGTTATCTGTTAGCAGTTCAGGAAGATTATCTTCCACACAGTTTTGTCTCAGATTACGACTCCTAGGATGGAAAAGAACTATAAAAGGATTAAGAAGTACATGGAAAAAAACTAAGCTATATGTATACTGAATGTAAGAGGACGTTTGTAAGATATACCTGTCATGCGTTCACGAGATCGAAAAAATATGTTCAGCAATATTGCCAGAGTGAAAAAAAATTTCTCTTCACACTGATTTCAGAGGAGGGTAGTACCTCCCTGGATGGTTGCTGTCTACCAGCCTACTACAGGAGGGTAGTACCTCCCTGGATGGTTGCTGTCTACCAGCCTACTACAGGAGGGTAGTACCTCCCTGGATGGTTGCTGTCTACCAGCCTACTACAGGAGGGTAGTACCTCCCTGGATGGTTGCTGTCTACCAGCCTACTACAGGAGGGTAGTACCTCCCTGGATGGTTGCTGTCTACCAGCCTACTACAGGAGGGTAGTACCTCCCTGGATGGTTGCTGTCTACCAGCCTACTACAGGAGGGTAGTACCTCCCTGGATGGTTGCTGTCTACCAGCCTACTACAGGAGGGTAGTACCTCCCTGGATGGTTGCTGTCTACCAGCCTACTACAGGAGGGTAGTACCTCCCTGGATGGTTGCTGTCTACCAGCCTACTACAGGAGGGTAGTACCTCCCTGGATGGTTGCTGTCTACCAGCCTACTACAGGAGGGTAGTACCTCCTGGATGGTTGCTGTCTAATAGCCTACTACAGGAGGGTAGTACATCCCTGGATGGTTTCTGTCTAATAGCCTACTACAGGAGGGTAGTACCTCCCTGGATGGTTGCTGTCTACCAGCCTACTACAGGAGGGTAGTACCTCCGTGGATGGTTGCTGTCTACCAGCCTACTACAGGAGGGTAGTACCTCCCTGGATGGTTGCTGTCTACCAGCCTACTACAGGATGGTAGTACCTCCCAGGATGGTTGCTGTCTAATACCCTACTACAGGAGGGTAATACCTCCCTGGATGGTTGCTGCCTAATAGCCTACTACAGGAGGGTAGTACCTCCCTGGATGGTTGCTGTCTAATAGCCTACTACAGGAGGGTAGTACCTCCCTGGATGGTTGCTGTCTAATAGCCTACTACAGGAGGGTAGTACATCCCTGAATGGTTGCTGTCTAATAGCCTACTACAGGAGGGTAGTACCTCCTGGATGGTTGTCTAATAGCCTACTACAGGAGGGTAGTACATCCCTGGATGGTTGCTGTCTAATAGCCTACTACAGGAGGGTAGTACATCCCTGGATGGTTTCTGTCTAATAGCCTACTACAGGAGGGTAGTACCTCCCTGGATGGTTGCTGTCTACCAGCCTACTACAGGAGGGTAGTACCTCCGTGGATGGTTGCTGTCTACCAGCCTACTACAGGAGGGTAGTACCTCCCTGGATGGTTGCTGTCTACCAGCCTACTACAGGATGGTAGTACCTCCCTGGATGGTTGCTGTCTAATACCCTACTACAGGAGGGTAATACCTCCCTGGATGGTTGCTGCCTAATAGCCTACTACAGGAGGGTAGTACCTCCCTGGATGGTTGCTGTCTAATAGCCTACTACAGGAGGGTAGTACCTCCCTGGATGGTTGCTGTCTAATAGCCTACTACAGGAGGGTAGTACCTCCCTGGATGGTTGCTGTCTAATAGCCTACTACAGGAGGGTAGTACATCCCTGAATGGTTGCTGTCTAATAGCCTACTACAGGAGGGTAGTACCTCCTGGATGGTTGTTGTCTAATAGCCTACTACAGGAGGGTAGTACATCCCTGGATGGTTGCTGTCTAATAGCCTACTACAGGAGGGTAGTACCTCCCTGGATGGTTGCTGTCTAATACCCTACTACAGGAGGGTAATACCTCCCTGGATGGTTGCTGCCTAATAGCCTACTACAGGAGGGTAGTACCTCCCTGGATGGTTGCTGTCTAATAGCCTACTACAGGAGGGTAGTACATCCCTGAATGGTTGCTGTCTAATAGCCTACTACAGGAGGGTAGTACCTCCTGGATGGTTGTTGTCTAATAGCCTACTACAGGAGGGTAGTACATCCCTGGATGGTTGCTGTCTAATAGCCTACTACAGGAGGGTAGTACATCCCGGGATGGTTTCTGTCTAATAGCCTACTACAGGAGGCTAGTACCTCCCTGGATGGTTGCTGTCTAATAGCCTACTACAGGAGGGTAGTACCTCCCTGGATGGTTGCTGTCTACCAGCCTACTACAGGAGGGCAGTACCTCCCTGGATGGTTGCTGTCTACCAGCCTACTACAGGAGGGTATTACCTCTCTGGATGGTTGCTGTCTACCAGCCTACTACAGGAGGGTATTACCTCTCTGGATGGTTGCTGTCTACCAGCCTACTACAGGAGGGTAATACTTCCCTGGATGGTTGCTGTCTACCAGCCTACTACAGGAGGGTAGTACCTCCCTGGATGGTTGCTGTCTACCAGCCTACTACAGGAGGGTAGTACCTCCCTGGATGGTTGCTGTCTACCAGCCTACTACAGGATAGTAGTACCTCCCTGGATGGTTGCTGTCTACCAGCCTACTACAGGATAGTAGTACCTCCCTGGATGGTTGCTGTCTACCAGCCTACTACAGGAGGGTAGTACCTCCCTGGATGGTTGCTGTCTACCAGCCTACTACAGGAGGGTAGTACCTCCCTGGATGGTTGCTGTCTACCAGCCTACTACAGGAGGGTAGTACCTCCCTGGATGGTTGCTGTCTACCAGCCTAATACAGGATGGTAGAACCTCCCTGGATGGTTGCTGTCTACCAGCCTACTACAGGAGGGTAGTACCTCCCTGGATGGTTGCTGTCTACCAGCCTACTACAGGAGGGTAGTACCTCCCTGGATGGTTGCTGTCTACCAGCCTACTACAGGATAGTAGTACCTCCCTGGATGGTTGCTGTCTACCAGCCTACTACAGGAGGGTAGTACCTCCCTGGATGGTTGCTGTCTACCAGCCTACTACAGGAGGGTAGTACCTCCCTGGATGGTTGCTGTCTACCAGCCTAATACAGGATGGTAGAACCTCCCTGGATGGCTGCTGTCTACCAGCCTACTACAGGAGGGTAGTACCTCTCTGGATGGTTGCTGTCTACCAGCCTACTACAGGAGGGTAGTACCTCCCTGGATGGTTGCTGTCTACCAGCCTACTACAGGAGGGTAGTACCTCCCTGGAAGGTTGCTGTCTACCAGCCAACTACAGGAGGGTAGTACCTCCCTGGAAGGTTGCTGTCTACCAGCCAACTACAGGAGGGTAGTACCTCCCTGGAAGGTTGCTGTCTACCAGCCAACTACAGGAGGGTAGTACCTCCCTGGAAGGTTGCTGTCTACCAGCCAACTACAGGAGGATAGTACCTCCCTGGAAGGTTGCTGTCTACCAGCCAACTACAGGAGGGTAGTACCTCCCTGGATGGTTGCTGTCTACCAGCCAACTACAGGAGGATAGTACCTCCCTGGATGGTTGCTGTCTACCAGCCTACTACAGGAGGATAGTACCTCCCTGGAAGGTTGCTGTCTACCAGCCAACTACAGGAGGGTAGTACCTCCCTGGAAGGTTGCTGTCTACCAGCCAACTACAGGAGGGTAGTACCTCCCTGGAAGGTTGCTGTCTACCAGCCAACTACAGGAGGATAGTACCTCCCTGGATGGTTGCTGTCTACCAGCCTACTACAGGAGGATAGTACCTCCCTGGATGGTTGCTCTCTACCAGCCTACTACAGGAGGATAGTACCTCCCTGGATGGTTGCTGTCTACCAGCCAACTACCTTATCATACTGTCTCTGTGCAACAGAAGTTACTGTAGACAAAACACAAACAAAAGCCTTTGAAGACCTACATGCAACATGACAAAAAAATTGCCA
>NC_069469.1:9147598-9177598 GCF_026875155.1 Cherax quadricarinatus | reverse complement strand
AAGAGTCAGAGTATAACCATGGTGTATAGTGCTGGGACAAGCATGCAAGACGAGCTGCTACAACTCCAGCATGATCATTCTGCACCTAATGTGTATATTCTGAGAAGAATTTATGTGATTTTTGGTTTGAGATGATAGACTCGCACAAACGGGTTGTTGATAAATCAAGAAACAGATCATATCTCATAATACCTGAACATGATATTCGCTGTGCACTTAACTTACCTCTCACATTAATGAACTTAACCAAAAAAAGGCTCAACCATCTCGTTAGTATTAGTATATTTTGTGTACTTTATTCATTAGTCCTGATTAGTATAACAGATATATGTGGGACAGATCAGGATATTTTATAAATTCACTGAGTTCAAGTTATCGATATTATCAATAGTATAAAATTCTTATATAAACTCCATACATACAGATTTCATTAATATATATAAAAATCAATATAATTTTATCAACTTCTGATCCTTAATTTTTAGGGGTACATGAGAACCTGTCAGAATGCCCAAGGGTAGAGAGCAACAATAAGGTTGAGAACCCCTAGTTTAGATAGTCTTCTGCCAATAAAATTTAATAGTTTATAACATACCTCATCGGTAAGTCCTGACATGCCGAATGAAAACTGAGCCAATGAGTGCTGAACATCAATGTGGAAAAACACACTTATGTATAGTTCAGGACATTTATCAGTCTTAATATAGAGAACGAGTATATATATATATATATATATATAAATATATATATATATATATATATATTATATATATATATATATATAATATATATATATACAAAACAACCACTCTGAAAGAAATAGAGAAATTCCAAGCGCTTTCGTGACTACTCACATTATCAAGGAACTATATAGTTCCTTGATAATGTGAGTAGTCACGAAAGCGCTTGGAATTTCTCTATTTCTTTCAGAGTGGTTGTTTTGCATATTTTGAAATCACCTGTTTACTGTGATCTTATTGCATATATATATATAATACATATATATATATATATATATATATATATATATATATATATATATATATATCAACACATCGGCCGTATCTCACCGAGGCAGGGTGGCCCAAAAGGAAAAACCAAAGTTTCTCCTTTTACATTTAGTAATATATACAGGAGGAGGGGTTACTAGCCCCTTGCTCCCGGCATTTTAGTCGCCTCTTACAACACGCATGGCTTACGGAGGAAGAATTCTGTTCCACTTCCCCATGGAGGTAAGAGGAAATAAACAAGATCAAGAACTAGAAAGAAAATAGAAGAAAACCCAGAGGGGTGTGTATATATGTGCTTGTACATGTATGTGTAGTGTGACCTAAGTGTAAGTAGAAGTACCAAGATGTACTTGAAATCTTGCATGTCCATGAGACAGAAAAAAGGACACCAGCAATCCTACCATCATGTAAAACAATTACAGGCTTTCGTTTTACACTCACTTGGCAGGACGGTAGTACCTCCCTGGGCGGTTGCTGTCTACCAACCTACTACATATATATATATATATATATATATATATATATATATATATATATATATATATATATATATATAAATATATATAACCACGTTAGCTCATGTAATCACCCACCGGGTTGGGATGCTGCCCAAATTGTTATACCAAACAGTTCTGTCATAGAAAACATAATTGAATCTTCTCTCTTGAAACATGACAAGAATACCGTATATAACTCAAATCTTGGGTTATATAAGCTCGATGGCTATCTATTAGTGTATATTGTACACAACCTTAAACAACAATGTTACACAAAATCACAGGATTGCTCATTATGCCAGGTGGTTTCATGATGGACTAGTGATGCTCGACCAGTTGTTTACGCACCACAACACCATGCTACGTCAGTTGATGTATGGTTACATAACACGTTTAGCTGTGATTGCACCATACATTGACAAGATTACCTGAATACATAGGTAGTGGGTTAAAGGATATTAGAAGTAGAAATCTAGATCATAGAAATATTACTGGAATGGTATAGAAGAATCCCAAGACATAATAATCGATACTGAGAAGAATAGTAGACAATATAAAGGATACGTCTCAGTACCCCTGAGAACATTCGGGAACAGGACATTTAAACGGGCAAAGAGCACATTCATTCCCTTTCTTTTAATAATAGGTTACACAGAATAATAGCAATCCATATATATAATATCCCCTGAGAAACGTATTTTCTCAAGTCACACGGCAACTTTTGTTCCGAGTAGAGAAATTAGATCTAACAAAAATGATCCCATATGGATGAACAATAGATTAAAACATCTCATTGGTCAAAAGAGAGGCATATATAGGCGTATCAAAAGAGGGAAGGGGCAGTTAAGAAATCATTATATTCAATTAAAGAGAGAAATAAAAAAAAAGGAATAAGAAAAGCAAAAAGGGATTATGAGATTAAGGTCGCAAGGGATTCGAAGACTAACCCACAAGGGTGCTTTCAGGTATACAGAAGTAAGATCAGGGACAAGATAGGCCCACTTAAGAGTAACTCTGGTCGGATCACTGACAGTGAAAAGGATATGTGTGAAATTTTCAACACTTACTTCCCCTCAGTTTTTACTCAGGAAGATACTAACGAAATTCCTCAAATAATAGATTATGTAGAACAGGACGATAATAAACTATGCACGATTGCGGTAACTAGTGACATGGTCCTCAGACAAATAGAGAAACTAAAACCTAACAAATCCCCAGGCCCTGATGAGCTGTTTGCAAGGGTGTTAAAGGAATGTAAAGAGGAACTTAACATACCTTTGGCTAATCTTTTCAACATATCACTACAAACTGGCATAGTGCCTGATAAGTGGAAAATGGCAAAGGTAATACTTATTTACAAGGCAGGTGATAGGTCCTTAGCTTCGAACTATAGACCAATAAGCCTTACCTCCATAGTGGGAAAATTTATGGAATCAATAATTGCCAAAGCAATTCGTAGCAATCTCGAATGGCATAAATTGATTAATGAATCCCAGCACGGTATTACAAAGTGGCGTTCCTGTCCTATGAATTTACTAACTTTCTTCACTAAGTTGTTTGAGGCGGTAGATCATGGTAATGAATATGATATTGTGTATATGGACTTCAGCAAGGCTTTCGATAGAGATCCACATCAGAGGCTATTGAGGAAACTTAAGGCACACAGAATAGGAGGAGAAATTTTTTCCTGGGTTGAAGCATGGCTGACAAATAGGAAGCAGAGAGTTTGAATAAATGGGGAGAAATCAGGATGGGGACACATCACAAGCGGTGTTCCTCAGGGGTCAGTGCTGGGCCCGTTGTTGTTCACAATTTACATAAACGACATAGATGAGGGAATAAATAGCGACAATCAAATTTGCTGATGACACCAAAATAGGCCGTCAAATTCATTCTAGTGAGGACATTAGAGCACTCCAGGATGATTTGAATACTGATGCAGAGGTCGGAGAAGTGGCAGATGCAGTTTAATATTGACAAATGCAAAGTTCTAAATGTTGGACAGGAAAATAACTATGCCACATATAAACTAAATAATGTAGATCTTAATATTACTGATTGAGAAAATAGGGGATAGTATTAGGAGTGTACTGAATTTGTATAATGCAAACAGAAACAATAGAAGCATTAGGTGTTCGCTATAAGCTAACAGAAGTCATTTGGACTTGCTAGCAATGGTACGTATTAAATGATATAAATCCTCAGGAAGTTCAGGAGGTGAATATCGTTGAGGCCCATGTTAGTAAAGTCTGTCACCTATGAGATACGAAACTGATATCATGCCTCTGGAAAACGTAGTAGGGGGATAATTAGTGTATACATGGAATCAGGAATTTATAAGGGATTAATGCTGTAAATGCTACTGACACTGCACTTTTAGAAATGGTAGAATTAGGATTATTGAGGTGTATAATGGAAAACAGGAATTGATAATGGGTGTATAGCGTGTAAAAATATCTACAGACAGGTACTCGCTGAGCAAATGTTTTAAACTTTGGAAAAAATTCATGATTCAGTGGTTATATGGACTACACTTTTGGTAATGATGTGGATGAGTGGACATCCATCCTCCAGACGTACGTTGTGATTTAAAAATAGATTGGATAAATACATGAGTGCGTGTGGGTGGGTGTGAGTTGGACCTGACTAGCTTGTACTACTAGGTCGGATGCACTGCTCCTCCCCTAAGTGACGTGTCTGACCTTACTAGGTCAAGGCCCTGGCTTAAGCCGATGGGCGAAATGGAGCTGCCTCGCATGGGCCAGTAGGCCTGTTGCAGTGTTCCTTCCTTCTTATGTTATGTTCTAAGCGGTTAGAGAAAGCCTATGGCGGACCATCATACCTTCTAATTTCATATTTCTTGACTTCTCGAAACCCTCTTACCCCATATGGGGGGACGGGAGATGGTGGCAGTGATGGGTGTGACGCTGACCGCTGGCCACATTCTAAGAGAGCCAGGAGGAGGCGACAGGTCCACTCTGCACAATTCTGAGGAAAAACTTCCCTCTCACTCCTTCAGTTGCAACCTTGCAACATTGCATAGCTCCTGATGACACACTGAGAAGTGCGAAAGTACAGTGGAACCTCTACTTGCGAGCGTGTCCACGTGCGAGTTTTTCCAAATATGACCAGTCGATGGGTCGATTTTTTGCTTCCATACGCGAGCAAAATTTCCACAAGCGAGCAGACCTCAAGGCAGGTTCCTTGACACTGGTGAGGGGCTCTTGCTCTTGATCTCGGGAATTGTATCTCGGTTGTTTGTTGGACTATCTTATTGAAACTTGGGCAATGTATGATGGAAAGATGCTTCTTAACGTACACCAAAAATGAAAGAAATCTAAGCATAAATAATGGAGTTCACTTCTCAGCAATTAGCCACCCCTTAGTGGTAATTTCGAATGGTTTTTATGGTTGTATTCTCATTTTTTTGGTCTCATTTAATAGAATGGAAGATATATTACAGAAATAGATATGATTTTGATTGCTTTCACGACGAAAAGTACCTTGAAATAGAACTCAACCTAGGAGAAATGGTCCATTGCTTGGCTGTCTCAGTGTAAACAAATGACGTCACTGTCCATTCCAATATGCAGTCGTGAATGGGTTGACATATTTAACACAATTATTGCAATAAGGAATAACAGTAAATCTTATATTTTTTGTGTGAATAAAAATTACAAATAATTTATATAATAATAATAATAACGATAATAATATGTATAATACGAATAATAATACATATAATAATAATAATAATAATAATAGTATAATACAATAATAATAATATGTATAATAATAATACATATATAATAATAATGTACTACATATAATAATTATAATAATAGACGGCTTCGAAAGGCCATCACTAGATGGCAGTGTTTACCACAACAAAGAGGAGCGGTTGCGGCCGCCTCCACCTGTTACATAATGACACATTTTATTCATTCTAGAGTATATATCGTGTTTCTATGTTATTCATATTGTCTGTTATGTCATGCTAGATGAACTGCGATAGATAAATAAGCAGTATAGATAATATTAGCGAAATTATTCATGAAGTATTTTGCCCGGTGTCCAGACAACTCTCGTCCACCGCCGACACCGCCCATAACTCACTCCCCCCCCCCCCCCGTGGCTTGTCTTGCATATATATACATATGCAAGACAAGCCACAGAGGGGGGGTGGAAATCTTTAGCTCAAGTACTTTCGCGCTTCTCAGTGCGTCATCAGGAGCTATGCAATGTTGCAAAATTGCAACTGAAGGAGTGAGGGGGAAGTTTTTTCTCAGAAATGTGCAGAGTGGACCTGTCCCCTCCTCCTGGCTCTCTCAGAATGTGGCCAGCGGTCATGTCACACCCACCAATGCCACTATTCCCCGTCCTCTCTCTCTCTCTCTCTCTCTCTCTCTCTCTCTATATATATAATATATATATATATATATAAATATATATATATATATATATATATATATATATATATATAATATATATATATTACATATATAAACTTTTTTTTATCACACTGGCCGATTCCCACCAAGGCAGGGTGGCCAGAAAAAACTTTCACCATCATTCACTCCATCACTGTCTTGCCAGAAGGGTGCTTTACACTACAGTTTTTAAACTGCAACATTAACACCCCTCCTTCAGAGTGCAGGCACTGTACTTCCCATCTCCAGGACTCAAGTCCAGCCTGCCGGTTTCCCTGAATCCCTTCATAAATGTTACTTTGCTCACACTCCAACAGTACGTCAAGTATTAAAAACCATTTGTCTCCATTCACTCCTATCGAACACGCTCACGCATGCCTGCTGGAAGTCCAAGCCCCTCGCACACAAAACCTCCTTTACCCCCTCCCTCCAACCTTTCCTAGGCCGACCCCTACCCCGCCTTCCTTCCACTACAGACTGATACACTCTTGAAGTCACTGTTTCGCTCCATTCTCTCTACATGTCCGAACCACCTCAACCCTTCCTCAGCCCTCTGGGCAACAGTTTTGGTAATCCCGCACCTCCTCCTAACTTCCAAACTACGAATTCTCTGCATTATATTCACACCACACATTGCCTCAGACATGACATTTCCACTGCCTCCAGCCTTCTCCTCGCTGCAACATTCATCACCCATGCTTCACACCCATATAAGAGCGTTGGTAAAACTATACTCTCATACATTCCCCTCTTTGCCTCCAAGGACAAAGTTCTTTGTCTCCACAGACTCCTAAGTGCACCACTCACCCTTTTCCCCTCATCAATTCTATGATTCACCTCATCTTTCATAGACCCATCCGCTGACACGTCCACTCCCAAATATCTGAATACATTCACCTCCTCCATACTCTCTCCCTCCAATCTGATATCCAATCTTTCATCACCTAATCTTTTTGTTATCCTCATAACCTTACTCTTTCCTGTATTCACTTTTAATTTTCTTCTTTTGCACACCCTACCAAATTCATCCACCAATCTCTGCAACTTTCTCTTCAGAATCTCCAAGAGCACAGTGTCATCAGCAAAGAGCAACTGTGACAACTCCCACTTTATGTGTGATTCTTTATCTTTTAACTCCACGCCTCTTGCCAAGACCCTCGCATTTACTTCTCTTACAACCCCATCTATAAATATATTAAACAGCCACGGTGACATCACACATCCTTGTCTGAGGCCTACTTTTACTGGGAAATAATTTCCCTCTTTCCTACATACTCTAACTTGAGCCTCACTATCCTCGTAAAAACTTTTCACTGCTTTCAGTAACCTACCTCCTACACCATACACCTGCAACATCTGCCACATTGCCTCCCTATCCACCCTGTCATACGCCTTTTCCAAATCCATAAATGCCACAAAGACCTCTTTAGCCTTATCTAAATACTGTTCACTTATATGTTTCACTGTAAACACCTGGTCCACACACCCCCTACCTTTCCTAAAGCCTCCTTGTTCATCTGCTATCCTATTCTCCGTCTTACTCTAATTTTTTCAATAATAACTCTACCATACACTTTACCAGGTATACTCAACAGACTTATCCCCCTATAATTTTTGCACTCTCTTTTGTCCCTTTGCCTTTATACAAAGGAACTATGCATGCTCTCTGCCAATCCCCAGGTACCTTACCCTCTTCCATACATTTATTAAATAAAAGCACCAACCACTCCAAAACTATATCCCCACCTGCTTTTAAACATTTCTATCTTCATCCCTCAATCCCGGCTGCCTTACCCACTTTCATTTTATCTACTGCCTCACGAACTTCCCCACACTCACAACTGGCTCTTCCTCACTCCTACAAGATGTTACTCCTCCTTGCCCTATACACGAAATCACAGCTTCCTATCTTCATCAACATTTAACAATTCCTCAAAATATTCCCTCCATCTTCCCAATACCTCTAACTCTCCATTTAATAACTCTCCTCTCCTATTTTTAACTGACAAATCCATTTGTTCTCTAGGCTTCCTTAACTTGTTAATCTCACTCCAAAACTTTTTCTTATTTTCAACAAAATTTGTTGATAACATCTCACCCACTCTCTCATTTGCTCTCTTTTTACATTGCTTCACCACTCTCTTAACCTCTCTCTTTTCTCCATATACTCTTCCCTCCTTGCATCACTTCTACTTTGTAAAAACTTATCATATGCTAACTTTTTCTCCCTTACTACTCTCTTTACATCATTTCACCAATCGCTCCTCTTCCCTCCCGCACACACTTTCCTGTAACCACAAACTTCTGCTCAACACTCTAACACTACATTTTTAAACCTACCCATACCTCTTCGACCCATTGCCTATGCTCTCATTAGCCCATCTATCCGCCAATAGCTGTTTATATCTTACCCTAACTGCCTCCTCTTTTAGTTTATAAACCTTCACCTCTCTCTCTTCCCTGATGCTTCTATTCTCATTGTATCCCATCTACCTTTTACTCTCAGTGTAGCTACAACTAGAAAGTGATCTGATATATCTGTGGCCCCTCTATAAACATGTACATCCTGAAATCTACTCAACAGTCTTTTATCTACCAATACATAATCCAACAAACTACTGTCATTTCGCCCTACATCATATCTTGTATACTTATTTATCCTCTTTTTCTTAAAATTTGTATTACCTAT
This sequence comes from Cherax quadricarinatus, assembly GCF_026875155.1. Classification (NCBI taxonomy): domain Eukaryota; kingdom Metazoa; phylum Arthropoda; class Malacostraca; order Decapoda; family Parastacidae; genus Cherax; species Cherax quadricarinatus. The sequence continues at coordinate 9,168,972 of NC_069469.1, read as the reverse complement.
AACTAAACCCCTTTCTATACAAAGTTCAATCAAAGGGCTCCCATTATCATTTACACCTGGCACCCCAAACTTACCTACCACTCCCTCTCTAAAAGTTTCTCCTACTTTAGCATTCAGGTCCCCTACCACAATTACTCTCTCACTTGGTTCAAAGGCTCCTATACATTCACTTAACATCTCCCAAAATCTCTCTCTCTTCTACATTCCTCTCTTCTCCAGGTTTATACACGCTTATTATGACCCACTTTTCGCATCCAACCTTTACTTTAATCCACATAATTCTTGAATTTACACATTCATATTCTCTTTTCTCCTTCCATAACTGATCCTTCAACATTACTGTTACCCTTTCCTTTGCTCTAACTCTCTCAGATATTCCAGATTTAATCCCATTTATTTCCCCCCACCGAAACTCCCCTACCCCATTCAGCTTTGTTTCGCTTAGGGCCAGGACATCCAACTTCTTTTCATTCATAACATCAGCAATCATCTGTTTCTTGTCATCCGCACTACATCCACGCACATTTAAGCATCCCAGTTTTATAAAGCTTTTCTTCTTCTCTTTTTTAGTAAATGTCTACAGGAGAAGGGGTTACTAGCCCATTGCTCCCGGCATTTTAGTCGCCTCATACGACACGCATGGCTTACGGAGGAAAGATTCTTTACCGCTTCCCCATGGACAATAGAAGAAATAAAGAAGAACAAGAGCTATTTAGAAAAAGGAGAAAAAACCTAGATGTATGTATATATATATGCATGTGCGTGTCTGTGAAGTGTGACCAAAGTGTAAGTAGGAGTAGCAAGATATCCCTGTTATCTAGCGTGTTTATGAGACAGAAAAAGAAACCAGCAATCCTACCATCATGCAAAACAGTTACAGGTTTCTGTTTCACAGTCATCTGGCAGGACGGTAGTACTTCCCTGGGTGGTTGCTGTCTACCAACCTATGTATATATATATATATATATATATATATATATATATATATATATATATATATATATATATATATAATATATATATATATATATATATGCAAGGAATTCGCAAGAGCAGGCGAAATATACACAAACACTGATCTCTGGCTGAAGGAGACTCGAACTTACGAACCTTGGAACAAGGTACGCAGTGCATTACCAATCTACCCACACTGGACCAATACCTTGGAGTCCAGCTTGCGCTAGACTTTGATCCAAGGCAGCAAGCTTTCAGGGAGAAGGGCTAAAAAACTGTATTATGAGAACAGATTATCCAACTTACGAGGTGATATAAAAAAGACCTGGAAAACCCTATCAGAAATTCTAGGAACAAAAAAGATATCACGAAATAGCGAAATTGAATTAACAAAACCAGATGAACCCCAACTCCCACCAACTGAAACAGCAGACTCAATAATTTCTTCTCCACTATAGGAAAAAACCTTGTCAATAAAATCCCAAGCTCAAATACCCCACCCAATGACTACCTCACTGGCAACTACCCGAACACACTGTTCCTAGCTCCGACTAACCCAACAGAAGTCTCCCTTATTATCAACACACTAAAAAACAAGACATGAGATTTAAACACCTTACCACCCTTTATATACAAAAAAGCGTCACAAGTACTATCACCAATCATTGCAACACTAACAAATCCATAGAATCCTCTACCTTCTCTACAGTTTTCAAAATAGCAAGGGTCACCCCGTTCCATAAAGGAGGAGACCAAACAGACTTGAATAACTATAGGCCAAAATCCAACATACATCCTCTCTCTAAAATCTTCGAAAAATTAATTCATAAGCGAATCTATTCTTACCTCGTCTCCCACAACATACTCATCCCCTGTCAATTTGGGTTCAGGCCTAATAAAAATACTAATGATGCTATTATACACATGCTAGAACACATATACACTGCAATAGAGAGAAAAAAGAAGTCCCACTGGGGATCTTCATTGACTTACGTAAAGCTTTTGATACAGTTGACCATGACTTTCTCCATATAAAATTGTCACACTATGGTATAAGAGGGCACTCCCTCAACTACCTCAAGTCATACCTCAGCAACAGAAGCCAACATGTGTTCACAAACGGGGCAAACTCTTCCGCACAGCCAATTACAGTTGGTGTCCCACAGGGAAGTGTCCTAGGCCCTCTTCTCCTTCTCATATACATAAATGACTTACCAAATGCATCGAAATTACTCTAACCCACACTATTTGCAGATGACACTACATCCGTCTTCTCTCACCCGAGCCCAGTCACGCTAGCCAATACTGTAAATACCGAATTACAGAAAATATCTACCTGGATGCGTACTAACAAACTTACTCTAAACATTGACAAAACCTACTTCATTCAGTTTGGTAACAGAGCTACAGACGTCCCTTTTAACATAATGATAAACGGATCACCTATCACAAAATTCACAGAGGGAAAATTTTTAGGAATCCACCTTGATAATAGACTCAAATTTCAAACACATATACAACAAATTTCCCCAAAAAATTCCAAGACCGTAGGCATACTATCGAAGATACAGTACTATGTTCCACAGTCAGCCCTCCTGGCCCTATATCACTCACTTATTTACCCCTATCTCACCTATGGAATTTGTGCATGGGGCTCAACAACAATAAACCATCTCAGACCATTAATTACCCAACAAAAGGCTGCAGTCAGAATAACAAATTCCCACTACAGGCAGCACACTCCACCAATATTCAAAACTCTAAACCTACTCACCATACAAAACATCCATACTTATTACTGCATCTACTACATTCATAGAACACTTAACTCTGATATAAACCCTCCCATCAAACGTCTCCTTACCAACCTCAACAGAACACATGACCATAACACAAGGCACAGATCACTCTTTAATGTTCCTCGTGTCCATCTCACCCTATGCAAAAACTCAATGCACATAAAAGGCCCTAAAATCTGGAATTCATTACCTGTGAATATAAAAGAAACACTACCTGTTTATAAATTCGTCTCTTCTCAAAAATCACTTACTCACCCACAAGTAAATAAATAAATACTGAATAATTGTATCTCATAAATTGTATCTCATAAATGTTTCTCATTATTGTATCTCATAAATGTCTAACCTGTGACCCAATCAAACTTTATTTTTTAATTACATTACCTAACAGAATACTCCATTCTACTGAATGCTCAGCAACACAGTAAATGACCATATGACCTGTCTTTGTAATACTCATTTGTGGTAAATTGTTATCTGTTTACAATAATGTTTTTACCACTGAATATATCATTGCTTAGTTAATCTTAAGTTAATTTTAAGCCTGCCCATAATGCTCTGCATACAAGGGGCTTTGGCATGTTGCACTGTAATAACTGTATTCCTTCGTACTTCACTGTATCATGTTCAAATTAATAAATAAATAAATAAATATATGAGAGAGAGAGAGTGAGAGAGAGAGAGTGAGAGAGAGAGAGGAGAGAGAGAGAGAGAGAGAGAGAGAGAGAGAGAGAGAGAGAGAGAGAGAGAGAGAGAGAGAGAGAGAGAGAGAGAGAGGCAGGAATCACGTGGTAAGCAGTGAGAGTAATAGTAGTCAGATAACACATACATACATACATACATACATACACACACACACACACACACACACACACACACACACACACACACACACACACACACGCACGCACACACATGATAAAGCTCTTGGAGAAGTGAGAGAGTGAACGTAGTAACGACCAACGAAGAGGCGGGGCCAGGAACTACGAATCGACCCCTGCAACCACAAATAGGCGAGTACACAAACACCTCTTATTCTCTTGAGATTTTTCACTTAGCCACTTAGCACGTGAGAGAGAGCACCCAGGGACTTGCCACACTCGGCTCTCACAATCATCGGCTTTATCTGTCTGGAAGTCTCAATGGCTTTCCGGACGTCAAGCTGCAGTCTCTCTTAAGAGGCTTCCGAAACCCACAATGTGGCTTGTGTGTCCCTGGAATGTGGCTTAGGATCTAATGTGGCTTGAAAATATATTTTGTGTATGTGTGTGGAATATTTTTTTTGTCTCTGGAATATGGCTGGAGTGCTCCTGGAATGATAGTTCTAGTGCTCCTGGATTGTGACTCCAGTGATCCTACAATGTGGTTCCAGTGTTCCTGCAATGAGGCTCCAGTGCTCCTGCAATGTAGCTCTAGTACTCCTGGAATGTAGCTCTAGTACTTTTGGAATGTGGATCCAGAGCTCCTGGAATGTGGATCCAGAGCTCCTGGAATGTGGGTCCAGAGCTCCTGGAATGTGAGTCCAGAGCTCCTGGAATGTGGCTCCAGTGCTCCTGGAATGTGTATCCAGAGCTCCTGGAATGTGGGTCCACAGCTCCTGGAATGTGGGTCCACAGCTCCTGGAATGTGGGTCCACAGCTTCTGGAATGTGGGTCCAGTGCTCCTGGAATGTGGCTCCAGTTCTTCTGGAATGTGGGTCCAGAGCTCCTGGAAAGTAGCTCCAGTGCTCCTTGAATATGGTTCCAGAGCTCCTGGAATACAAATTGTCTCTTTATGAAACGTAAGAAAAGAATTCTGGAAATGTTTCTTTTACAATTTTGGAATATTCATTAGCAAATCCAACTGATAAACCAGTAAGGGTCTTACAGCGAATGAAGCTTAGCAAGTCCTGAAATGCAGTTCAGCACATCTGAAGATGCAGCTTACCAAATTCTTGAAACGCAACTCAGCAAAGTCCCGAAATGTGGATTTTATAACCATTGGTATTCCTCCTGCACAGTGGTTAAAGATTCTGCGGGGATTGTGACGTACTGGAAGGCTATTTAAGAACAAATTGTTTGAGTGCTGCTGCCTACCAGGGAAGGAGGGTGGCAAATGCATTACCTCAACATTACCGCAATGTGGCCAGTGAGAGCTTTACCCAGTTCCAGCAATTCTGGAACCCGCCATGGTAGCATTCCTAGTACCTCTGGAACACTGGAAGTGCCTCTGGAACAGACAAGTACCTCTGGAACACTGGAAGTGCCTCTGGAACAGACAAGTACCTCTGGAATACACACAAGTAACTCAGGAAAACACAAGTACGTTTGGAAAACGCAAGTACCAACACACATACAAGTACCTCTGGAACACACAGTCAAGTACCTCTGTAAAACACACCCAAGTACCTCTGGAACACACACACAAGTACCTCTGGAACACACACCACACAAGTACCTCTGGAACACACACACACAAGTACCTCTGGAACACACACACACAAGTACCTCTGGAACACACACACACAAGTACCTCTGGAACACACACACACAAGTACCTCTGGAACACACACACACAAGTACCTCTGGAACACACACACACAAGTACCTCTGGAACACACACACACACAAGTACCTCTGGAACACACACACACAAGTACCTCTGGAACTCAAACATACAAGTACCTCTGGAACACACATACGAGCACCTCTGGAACACACACACACACAGAAGTACCTCTGGAATACACACACACAAGTGCCTCTGGAATACACACACAAGTACCTCTGAAACATACACACAAGCACCTCAGGAACACACACACAAGTACCTCTGGAACACACAAGCACCTCTGAAACACACACACAAGTACCTGTGGAACAAACACACGAGTACCTTTGGAACACACACAAGTATCTCAACATCTTTATGAGAGTGTAAATTCCAGCAGCTGACTTATTTCATACTTACATTACTTTTTACAACTTGTTTGGTAAAATACTGAAGAAACGTAGAGAGAGAGAGAGAGAGAGAGAGAGAGAGAGAGAGAGAGACGCACACATACATACGAAACACTGCATAAGGAAACACCAATGGAAAGCAAACTGAGAACCCTACAAGCGAGGTGGATCACGAGTGAGACATGATAATGGGGTACCAAATACTAATTAAAATCGATGGGGGGGACTAGGGTGTTATAAATCAAATCTTAAATGAAACTTAAAAGATATTTCACCTTCTGTTCTGCGAGTTAGTTTTAAATGGTTAGGGCGACGGAATGAAGGGGCAGGTGTTATCTCCCTCTCCCGCTCGCTCTCGCTCTCTCGCTCTCTCTCTCTCTCTCTCTCTCTCTCTCTCTCTCTCTTGGAAATATTGTAGAGTGCAGTGTAAAGAGCCTGTTTTCACTGTTGTCACTGCTGCCTCCAGCAACACCCACACTAATGCAGTTGCTTCACTACTGTCTCACACAACACAAACTGCTCCTGCTTCACTGCTGTCTCACACAACATAAACTGCTCCTGCTTCACTGCTGTCTCACACACATAAACTGCTCCTGCTTCACTGACTGTCTCACACAACACAAACTGCTCCTGCTTCACTGCTGTCTCACACAACATAAACTGCTCCTGCTTCACTGCCGTCTCACACAACATAAACTGCTCCTGCTTCACTGCTGCCTCACACAACACAAACTGCTCCTGCTCCACTGCTGCCTCACACAACATAAACTGCTCCTGCTTCACTGCCGTCTCACACAACATAAACTGCTCCTGCTCCACTGCTGCCTCACACAACACAAACTGCTCCTGCTTCACTGCTGTCTCACACAACACAAACTGCTCCTGCTTCACTGCTGTCTCACACAACACAAACTGCTCCTGCTTCACTACTACCTCACCCTATGCAGATTTCTCAGTCTCACTGCTTTTAATAAAGCCATTTGTATTCTACTGAAATTCCGACTGGAGTCAGTAAAGATAGCGTGTTCAGGACTGACTGAAGCTGATCATCCGCACTAAGCTGGAAATTTGCTTCCAAGTGCATTGATTCGAAGACAATTACTGATCCAGAGATCAACACTGAGGCAGCTGTTCACGCAGAAGATAACACAGCTGCCAAGAACAGAGGTGCATAAAACAAATGTACAAATTACAAAGGCAACGACTAACAAGGACGCTCTGCTTACAACAATGACGATAATCATATACTTTTATTAACACAGAGCTTGGCTCTAAGTAGAGCTTTAATACAGAGCCTAGCTCTATGTAGAGCTTTAATAGAGTGTCTGGCTCTATGTAGAGCTTCATTGCCTTTGATGCATTTGAGATGCTACATCTCTCTCTCTTTCTCCCCCACTAGAGCTTCAGCTGGTAATTCCAGCAGTAGTGTTGTGAGAGAGCTCCGCAGTGGTGACCAGCTTTCTAAATTTTCTCATCAATTTGTATTCCTCTCACGAGGCTGGCCAGCCTCTCAAGAAATCTCTCTCATTTCTCTCTCTCTCTCTCTCTCTCTCTCTCTCTCTCTCTCCCCTCTCCCTCATTTATTCATCTCTCTCTCTTTTTGCCAGTTCCTTCATCTCTCCCGTCGTTTTGATAACCTAAGATAGGAGAGTCCAACCACAGTTCTGTGTTGATGACTGGATGATATTTGATGAAGACTTTTGATGATGATTGATCATTGATTGGATGATGGATGACGATTGATGTCATATGATTGGATGACTGATGATGGGTGAGGATGCTTGATGATTCATGGTGATTATGACTGATGATGAATGAAGACTGATGATGATTGGTGATGATTGATGATGATGGATTAAGTTTGATGATAATTGATACCACCATCACCATTATTCTCACAACCACTACCACAACCCACCACCACCACCATTACTCTCACAACCACAACCCCCCACCATCCCGACAACCACCACCACTACCACCATCACCCCGACAACCACCACCACTAGTACCAGCTAAGTCAACCAGTACATTCACACAAGACGTTGGTAACAAATCACATCTAAGATATTGCAAGACTTGGTAACACTGCAAGCTGCTGTTGATCAATGTTGCCAAAACTGATCAACAAAACTATTAACTTATAAACTTTTGCTAATTTCACAGCTCTTAAGAATTATTATAGTCATTATTATTAGTCACAGTTATATTTATTATCCTCTGGAAGCGCCAAACCCGTAGAAGAAATACTAAGGTTATATACAAGAAATGAGATAGCTTAAATTTCTTGGATCAAGAGCCTTCACTGGCAACAATAAACGAGTAGTTCAGATTGTTCTTAAATCACAACACCAGAGATATACTCTTGTAAATAACACCAGAGATATACTCTTGAAAATCACACCAGATATATACTTTTGTAAATCACACCAGAGATATACTATTGTAAATCACACCAGAGATATACTCTTGTAAATCACACCAGAGATATACTCTTGTAAATCACACCAGATACTCTTGTAAATCACACCAGAGATATACTATTGTAAATCACACCAGAGATATACTCTTGTAAATCACACCAGAGATATACTATTGTAAATCACACCAGAGATATACTCTTGTAAATAACACCAGAGATATACTCTTGAAAATCACACCAGATATATACTTTTGTAAATCACACCAGAGATATACTCTTGTAAATCACACCAGAGATATACTCTTGTAAATCACACCAGAGATATACTCTTGTAAATCACACCAGATACTCTTGTAAATCACACCAGAGATATACTCTTGTAAATCACACCAGAGATATACTCTTGTAAATCACACCAGAGATATACTCTTGTAAATCACACCAGAGATATACTCTTGTAAATCACACCAGAGATATACTCTTGTAAATCACACCAGAGATATACTCTTGTAAATCACACCAGAGATATACTCTTGTAAATCACACCAGAGATATACTCTTGTAAATAACACCAGAAATATACTCTTGTAAATCACAACACCAGATATACAGATGTAAATAACATCGGAGATATACACCTGTAAATCACAACACCAGAGATATACACTTGTAAATAACACCAGAAATATACACTTGTAAATAACACCAGAGATATACACTTGTAAATAACACCAGAGATATACACTTGTAAATAACACCAGAAATATACACTAGTAAATCACAAGACCCCAGGAACAAACTTGTAAAAAAAGAGAAGCAATATTTTTTCTAGAGTAAATCCTCACCAACTTCATCTTCGTTTATTAAGCAACTTTAGTAAATTAAAAAAAAAAAAAAACTTTAAACTTAATATCTGAGACAAACTTAAAAACTGGAAGTAAGTTACAACTCAACTGTCCTTACAATTACTATAATTATTATATTATTATTATTACCTATGATTATTATAAATTACCAATAATATTACTAAAAATTAATACTATTACTATTGCAATTATATTATTATTCATTATGATTATTATCGACATCGTTGAGAAGCGCTAAACCCGCAGGGGTCATACCTAACCTGGGAAAGGGAGAACATCAAGTGTCTGTTAACAGTATCAGTCACATCCCAAATATAATTCAAACTTTCAAGGAAAGCAAATAGTTTTGAAGGTAAACTGAAGAGACATTTCCTTGTTATCACAGGTGACGATCCTGAACTACAGCAGCACGTTATCTATGAAGCTGCTCTCAAGTTTCACTATCAGGTTAAGAGAAAAAAAAATTTAATCTTAATCACAACTTTTAAACGGGTGGACGGGTAAGCCAGCGGAAGTCTTCGGCTAGATGACCAAAAACTCTAGCGGCGACTAAGACCCGCATCAGGAAACACTTGTCCTGTTTCCTGACAAATCTTATCTAACCTAACCTACAGTATCAGGTATCAGCGTCGACACCAGCTGAATGAGGCACTCACAAAAATCATCACATAAACACCAGTATTTCAACTTCCCAAATTTCTTCCATAAAAAATGGGTAAACTGTGATCTACACGGACCAAAATCAAGCCAAACTTTTCCCTAAGAAAGACTGGCCGGCGAGTCACTTAAAGTAAAGTTTTATGTAATCTCTGGATACATGCCATACCATTTTTTTTTTTTACGATTTTGAGAGCATACATGTTATGGGTACGTGAGATTACAATATGTTGATTTCTGATCAGAAGAACATTATCCATTTATTTTAGAGAAACTAATTTTATCAATTAAATAGGCACGTCAAAACTTACACAATCTAAAGCCAAGACGAAAGTTCATTTGAGGAAAACATCACAACTAAGTTTGAAAACAACCAGAATATACATTTTCCAGTTACTGCACAAAATCCAGGAGAATTTGCACCTTCACAGCCTATTCCAGAATTTTTTTTTTTTTATTCATGTCATACTAATAACTAATGCCAGGCATCAGCTATTAAAGACTGATGTTGATTGGATTGTTTTAAATTAGGGAAAGCAGTAAACCCCTAGGGGTAAGGGAAGTCGAATAGCGCCTGTGGAATGCGAGGCATTCAGATTCGATCCAAACAGGGAAAAGTTAAGTCCAGTTCCTTGGAACAAAAGACTCCCCCTTTCAGAAAACATGAAATACCAAAAATTACGAAATATTGTCATGTCATATGTAGGTTAAAAGTGACACTAAACTGACAACAGATCAAAAGGGAATTTCCTGAAGTTATCTAATATAAACCAATTTTGGCAATGATGTAAATAAAACTGATCAGAGAACAGCTGCACTTGTCAACTGTTCCACAGTTCTTCACTCAGTAACAGACGACCAACTGCACACTTGAATTTCACTAGGTTAGGTTAGGTAAGGTTCGTCAGGAAACAGGACAAAGTGTTTCCTGATGCGGTCTTAGTCAGATGATGATCCGCCTTTGGAGCTTTGGTCATCTGACCGAGGCCTTCCGCTGGCTTACCGGTCCACCCTTGTGAAAGGTTGAAGTTACGTCACTGAGAGTTTTGGAAGGTACTGGAGCCGTTCAAGATGCTGTGAGCGTGTCCTAAAATGATGGTCACAGGGTGCCTGCATCTTCCAACTGTTCCTAGAATTTTGTCCCTGCTACCGTGCACCATCGTTGAAAATTTGAAGACCGTCGGATGGTCGTTCTCACGTTAAGAACGAAATGAAAAACGGAATGAAGATAAAGATGAAAAAATATTTCAGTCAAACTTAAAAATAGTTCTTAATTCTCCTTGATCTTGTACTTACATTGTTGTTAATTATAAAAGGCGCACTGTTTAGTTTTCAAACATATTGAGACAGTTATTTCACGTTTTGCTCCTATTACAGTAATATTTATATAATTTGTAGGAAATTACAAAGCATCTTTCCTCTTTTTAAGGAATACTTAAATATTCTTCCATTTACCCAGCATTTCCCCCTCCCCCTACTTTAACCCCCATCATAGAATTTATTTTCAGGTGGCTTGTTCTGGCTCCCTAGTGCTAGCTTAACCCTCTCTCTCTCTCTCTCCCCTTTCCCCCTCCGTGTCCCTCCCTCCCCCGTTCCTCTCTCATATGTACGCAATAAAAGCGACGGCCGCCGCCAGAGGAGGAGGAGAAGGGGGGAGGAGGAAGAGGAAGAGGAGGAAGAGGAAAAGGAAGAGGAGGAAGAGGAAGAGGAAGAGGAGGAGGAGGCTGCGGCGGCGGCGGCGGCGGCGGCGGCGGCGGCGGCGGCGGCGGCGGCGGCGGCGGCGGCGGCGGCTGCTGCTGCTGCTGCTGCTGCTGCTGCTGCTGCTGCTGCTGCTGCTGGACTACTGGAGGAACATCCTGGAGTCGAAATGAAGTTACAAAAATGTCTCGGTGGTTTCTTACTCTCTCTCGAGTCTTATGGAATTTGGATTATCTTCGTTTATTGGGAGTTGTTTACTGTTGCTTGTTTTTAGGTATTTTTTCTAACTTGTTTATTGGCTTAAGACACAGAAAAATGAGGAAAACAGAGAAAAAGGACAGAGGATATATATTGAAAGATAAGGCAGAGACAGATATATAAAGAGAGAGGGGGAGAGAGAGGGAGAAAGAGAGGATACAGAAGTATAGAGAGAAAGAGACAGATACAAAGAGGGAAAAGAGAGAGGGGGAGGGTTGCAGAAAATTCACCACGGTTGCCCATCCATTTATTCTTCTCCATCTCTGGATCAGCGTCAGTTTGCTGGGTTGATGGACGAGTCTGACCGGACATGCTAAGTCCTGTTTGGTAAACTTTGTTTGGAGGGTCCGGGAGGTGGTGGAGGGAGGGAGGGAAGCTGGGAGGTAGTGGAGGTAGGGAGGCTGGAGGTGTGGATGGAGACCAGGGAGGTGGTGGGGGGAGGGAGACAGGGAGGTGGAGGGAGAGGGCTGGAAGTGGAGGGAGGCGGAAAGTTGGTGGAGGGAGACTGGGAGTTGGGAGGGAGGAGGGAGGCTCGAGGTGGAGGGAAGAGCTGGGTGTGGTGGATGGAAGGAGGCTGGAGTGGAGGTAAGGAAGGCTGAGGTGGAGGGAGCTGGGAGGTGGTTTAAGAGAAGCTGGAGTGTGAAGGGGAGGCTGGGAGTGGAGGAGGAGGCTGGAGGTGGATGAGGGAGGAAGGCTGAGGTGATGGAGGGAGGAAGGCTGGAGGATGAGGAAAGGAGCTGGGACGGTGGCGGGAAGAGGCTGGAGGTGGAGGGAGGCTTGGGAGTGGTTAGGGAGGAGTGCTGGGAGTGTTGAAGGAGGCTTGGGAGGTGAGGTAGGGAGGCAGGGAGGTGATGGAGGAAAGGAGGCCTGGGAAGTGTGAGGAGGAGGCTGGTAGTGGAGGAGGCCGGGAGGTGATGGAGGGAGGCTGTGGAGGTGGAGGAGGAAGCTGGGAGGTGTGATGGAGGAAGGCTGAGATGTGGAGGGATGGAAGCTGAGAGGTGGTGGAGGGAGGAGGCCTGGTAGTGGTGGAGGGAAGGGAGGCTGGAGGAGGAGGGAAGAGCAGGAGATGGTGAGGGAAGGAGCTGGAGTGGGAATGGAAGAGGCTGGGAGGTGGAGGGAAGGAGCTGGGAGAATGGTGAGGGAAGGAGGCTGGTAGTGAGGAAGGAAGCTGAGAGGTGGAGGGAAGGAGCGGGAGATGTGAGGAAGGGATGCTGAGTGGTGGAGGGAAGGAGCAGGAGGTGGTGAGGGAAGGGGCTTGGAAGGTGTGGAGTGCAGGAGGCTGGAAGAGGAGGGAAGGGCTGATTTGGTGAGGGAAGAAGGCTGGGAGGTGGTGAGGGTAAGACGGCTGGAGGTGGTGAGGAAGGAGGCTAGGTGTGGGCAGAAGAGGCGGAGGTGGTGGAGAAGGAGGCTGAGTGAGGTATGTAGGTAGATGATTCGAGGTTGATGACACACACACACACACGAGGGGAAGGAGGCTGGATGTTGGTGGAGGAAGCTGAGAGGAGGAGGGGCAGAAGGCTGGAGTGGTGGAGGGAGGGAGGCTGGGAGGTTGTGAGGGAAGGAGGCTATGAGGAGGAGGGAGTGTGGCTGGAAGGTGTGAATGAGAAGGAGGCTAGAGGTGGAGGAGGGAAGAGGCTGGAATGGAGGGAAGGAAGCTGGAAGTGGTGGAGGAGGAGCAGGGAGTTGAGGTAGAGAGGCTGGGAGGCTGGAGGAGGAAGCATGGAGGTGTGAGGGGCGGGAAGGCTGGAATTGGAGGAGGGAAGGAGGCTGGGTAGGGAGGAGGCTGGTAGGTGAGGGAAAGTAGGCTGGAAGGTGGTGGAGGGAGGAGGCTGGGAGTGTGGAGGAGGGAGGCTGGAGGTGGAGGGAGGAGGCTGGAGTGGTGGAGGGAAGAGCTGGGAGGGTGGAGGGAAGGAGGCTGGAGATGTGGGAGGGAAGAGGCTGGGAGGTGTGAGGGAAGGGGCTGGAGTGGTGAGGAAGGAGGCTTGGGAATGGAGAAGGGGGCTGAGGTGGTGGCAGGGAAGAAGCTGGGAGGTGGTGGAGAGAAGAGGCAGGGAGTTGGTGGAGGCAGGAGTCTTTGATGTGGTGGAAGAAGGAGGACCTGGGAGGTGGTGGCGAAGGAGGCCTGGGAGGTGGTGGAGGGAGAGAGGCTGAGGTGAGGGAATGAGGCTGGGATGTGGTGGAGGAAGCTGAGAGGTGAGGGAAGAAGGCTGTGGATTGGTAGAGGAGGGAGGCTGGGAGGTGTGGGAGGTAAGGAGCTAGGAGGTGGAGGGAGGAGGCTGGAAGGTGTCAAGGAGAAGGGAGGCTAGAGGTGACGAGAGGAGGCGGGATGGAGGAAGGAGCTGGATGTGAAGAGGGAGGGTGGCTGTGAGGTGGAGGAGAGAGGCTGGGAGTGGAGGAGGAAGTGGAGTGAGGGAAGCTGGGAGGTGTTGAGGAGAAGGCTCGGAATTGGAGGAGGGAAGGAGGCAAGGAGGTGGAGGAGCCTGGAGTGGACGTGTGGATGATGAGTCTGGGAGGTGGTGGATGGAGGGAAGGCTGGGAGTTGGTGGAGGGAGGAGGTCTGGGAGGTGGAGGGAGGAGGCTGGGAGGTGGTGGAGGAGGTAGGCTGGGAGGTGAGGGATGTCGGGCTCGAGGTGTGGAGTGAGGTAGGCAGGGTCGGTGGTGGAGGTCGGTCTGCAGGTAGGTGTGGAGGTAGGTCGCTGGGAGGTGGTGGAGGAGGGAGGCAGGGAGTGGGTGGAGAGGAGGCAGGATTGATTGGAGGAAGGAAGGGGGGGGTGATGAAGGGAAGCTGAAGGTGAATGAGGGAGGAGGGAACCTAGGAGTGATGGAGGAAGGGGAAGCCAGGATGTGAATTGGAGGGAGGGAAGCTGGGAGTGATGGAGGGAGGGAACTGATGGTGATGGAGGGAGGGAGAAAGCCTGAGTGATGGAAGAGGTAGAGAAGCCTGGAGGTGATGAAGGAGGGAGAGCAGCCTGGAGTTGATGAAGGAGGGAGAGACCTGGGAGGTGATGGAAGGGAGGGAAGGAAGCTGGGAGCGATGGAAGGTTGTAAGCAAGCTCCGGAGTGATGATAGAGGGAGAGAAGCTGGAGGTGTGATGGAGGGAGGGAGGGAAGGCAGGGGGTGATTGGATGGTAGGGAGGGAAGCTGGGGGGGGAGTGAATGATGACGCTGGAGTGAGCACGTAGGAAGCTGGGAGATGATGAGGAGGGGAAGCTGGGAGGAGATGCGGAGAGAAGCATGGAGGTGAAGCGGGAGAGACGCAGAGGAGATGGAGGGAGAGCAAGCTGGTGAGTGATGGAAGGAGGAAGCGGGAAGGAGATGGAAAGGAGGGAAGCTATGAGTGAATGGAGGAGGGAAACTGGGAGGTGGAGGAAGGTTGAAAGATGGTAAGGTTTTTATGGCACCAGGCATCCTGCGGCCTATCACTGAGTATGGCACTGTGATTTTCTCGTGCCTATCACTATATACATTTTATCAATATATACATTGATTATCCTGACCCTGGTGGGACTCTCAGTGTAACTATTAAACAATAGTTCCACACCAGAAGTTATAAGTCACATTACAATAGCTGCAGCACTCCTATAACTGCAACAATGCCGTGCCTCCAACAATATCGTGGCAGGGACAACATCCTGGCTGGAACAACATCTTGGCTGGAACAACATCTTGACTGGAACAACATCCTGGCTGGAACAACATCCTGGCTTGGAACAACAATTCAAGGGCTGAACAACATCTGGCTGAACACATCCTGGCTGGAACAACATCTTGGCTGGAACAACATCCTGGCTGGAACAACATCCTGGCTGGAACAACATCTTGGCTGGAACAACATCCTGGCTGAAACAACATCCAGGCTGGAACAACATCCAGGCTGAAACAACATCCAGGCTGAAACAACATCCAGGCTGAAACAACATCCAGGCTGGAACATCATCATGGCTCTAACAATGTCCTGACTGGAATAATACTGGTTGTAACAATTCCACACAACCGTGGCTAGAACAATTCACACAACACTGGGGAAACAATTACAAACTAGTCCATAATTTGGAACGGAAGCCTCACAAGACGTCACCGGCCTCCCTGAACCATTAACCAAACCTAAACTAAAAGTTAACGGAGAACGTTCAAAAATTAACATTGGGAATCGAGTGTGTCAGAAAATTAACATAGAAACGAGGATAGGTTGTAAAAAAATCAACTCGCCTAATTACTTCGTGGGAAAAACAGTGAATGAAGGGTTACCAAGAGCATAAGTCTGCCCCTCTAGCTGTAAACAGGAAATTAAAAATAAGTAATTAGAAGTAGGTACTTGGTAATGAGTAATCACAGTAGATATATCAAACTAAATTGGTACTGAAGTCAAAAATCTCTGTCCCAAATAAGCCGGGGTTCAAACCTACGTCAGGCAAGACTCGAGATTATACTTGTGTGTATAATTATATATATATATATATATATAAAATATATATATATAATATAAAATATATATATATATATATATATACAAAAAAAAAATGAAGAAATAGTAAAAATTTCAAGCGTTCATTGCATCCGTAATGATGCAATGAACAGTGATGTAATGATGTATAGCCTTTTAAGTATTAAGTTTCATCTGGCATTTCCTTGACAACCAAGACTGTAAAAACTCTACACGTGACACAAACTCGTTACCACCTTGAGTATGCACCTCTCTCCTGGACAGCCTCACAACCCCATCACATTATCTCTGATGTCTTGAAAGGTAAAGTATCGTTGTCTAGTGACTCGTCGAAGACGAGTATAAAACAACCATGCTTTTAAAAGATTTATTTACAGGCTAAGATCTGCTGTCCTACCTCAGCTCATTTACAGGCTATGATCTATTATTATACCTCAGCCCATTTACAATACTACCTCAGCTCATACTACCTCAGCTCATACTATCTCAGCTCATACTACCTATACTACCTCAACTCATATCAAAGTCCAGCTCTATCTGAGGCCTGCATCACCTGCATCCCTAGGATAGCATCCAACAAAATTAGCTAACACTCAGGTACCTATTTATTAAGGTGAGCAGGGGCAACAGGTGTCAAGAGACGTGCTTGTTCGTCTCCATCCGCCCTATGACTACACTCGGGTTCTTCGGTTGCGAGTCACAGGTGCTACCAGTGAACCACAAGGCAAGTGTCAATGACCCTCAGTTAGTCGAAAGTTGCCAACACCCAGACAGCTATTATGCCACAAGACGGGAAGTCATAAGTAGTTTAAGTATGGCTGCATCTTTCCCAAGGACCAACGATTCCATTGCTCACCAACTCGCACCTGAAGCAATATGAAAAATACGTCTATAAAGTATTAAAGCTCTTTCTGAAGAAAGGCTCACATTGAAATAAGCTCTGTGATTTGCTTATTAAATACACTAACTTCAGGAAGAAGAGGGAGAGAAGTATTGGTTGGTTGAATAGAGTTTGAAGTGTATCTACACGAGGTTCGTTAAGGTTACTCGTAACTATTTCACCACCAGACAGGAATACATTAATCACTAAAAGAGGAATTAAGTAAACTCTCAGGGTATATACACAGAATTTCACCTCTCGGTGCATATAGGTTAAGTTTGCCAGGAAACAGGACAAAATGTTTTCTGCGCGGGTCTTAGTCATATCATAACCCAGAGCTGGAGCTTTGGTCATCTGACCGAGGCCTTCCGCTGGCTTACCGATCCACGTGTTTAAAAATTATGGTTATGATTATAATCATTATCAGTGCACTGTAACTTGCACAAGGTAGGTAGATATGTTTGTCAGATGACATTACAAAAGTACATATATTGTGGTAAAAAGAAAAATTGAAATTTTATATTCAGGCAATTTAATTAAATTTATATTACTATTAATAATCACTGAGCTATAATAATAAATCACTGCAACCATTAATTACCTAATTATAATCATCAATTACTTTTAACTGCCAATTTTCCGTAACTGATCAAATCCGTTTATTTACAGATATTTTTATCAATAAGTTTCTTATACAGTCCTGGCGTAATTAATACATAGGTCATTTTAACTTATTCAAATATTGGAATATTTAAATCTAAGGTTAGGCTAGGTAAGATTCGTCAGGAAACAGGACAAGTGTTTCCTCATGTGGATCTTAGTCATATGACGACCCGCAGCTGGAGCTTTTGGTCATCGGACTGACGCCTTCCAACGGCTTACCTATCCACCCCTTTAAAAAATTATTGGTACTATAATGCATTTCCAGGTCTATAAACACACGTGTTTATTTGTTTTGGACATTAAGGAGGATAAGATAGGCCTGGTAAAACAGTGATACGGGGAGGGGGAACATTTTTCTCTTTCCTGACGAACAAAACACCCATCCCCCTCCACCCTTTCCTTTCAAAAGGCGTTATTGGAACTATGTTTCGCTCTATGTAGATCATTTTCACACAGAAAACGTCGTTGATATTAATTCGTCGCTGCAAATGTCAGTTTTTAATTACAATGGCCAATAAAACAAATGCAGCGTAGACACTTATGCAACATATGGGAATCTTTATTCAGGAAACGTTTCGCAACACAGTGGCTTCAGTCCAATACAAAGCAAAAAGGTGTAAGGAGGAGGAGGAGTTTGAAGTAATCAGTCCCTCAGCCTGGAGTCGATTCAGCTGTGGGTTCAGCATTCATTTCGCTGGAATATACGTCGACACGAAGCTCACCGTGACTTGAATCGTTATTATAATCAAAACTAAGCGCTAAACACACAAGAGCCAAACGGCGCTGGACTTGAATCACTGTATATACTTACTGGTCGGAGGATGGGGTCTCCATCACTTATGATGAATGACCCACATGGGTTTACCGCTTCTCATAAATTATGCTCCCATATGTTAATATTAATGAGATATTTGATGTCAGATGCCGCTATACTCATATCCGGTATCCATTATTAAATTATCATTATTATTGTAGACGAATGGTTCAGACAACCGACATGTTGATAAATTACACACATGTGCAACACTTGGGTATCTTTAATGAGGAAACGTTTCGCCACACAGTGACTTCATTCTTTTCAAGATTGACGGACTGACCACATCGACTCAAGGCTGAGGGACTGATTACCTGAAACTCCTCCTGTTCTTCACCATTCTCCTTTGTATGGACTGATGAAGCCACTGTGTGGTGAAACGTTTCCTCATTAAAGATACCCAAGTGTTGCACATGTGTCTAATTTATCATTATTATTATTAGTATTAATTATTATGGTTGTGGGTTAATCAGCCAAAGTAACAGTAAAGGCTCGATCCTCCGTCCACTAATCTTATGTCCCGTGTACAACTTTGAAAATTAAATCAACAACGTGATACTCATCGTAAATTTCTTAACGCTTCTAGTTCTTTAAATCTTACATTATTTTAAATTAGGTTGAGAGAGGCTACAATAACCTAAAAAAAAACTGATGCGTGTAACAACGAAGTTGAGAACAACAGGAAACGTTCAAATGTGAACCTTTATCACTGATGGAACGTTGGTCAGGAACACACGGAAATGTAGACATAAATGCAGAAAGGAACCTCAATCGACACGTATCATCTGTGGAACAGCTTCTTCAATCAATGCAGTGGGATGAACAACTGTTCATCCTAGTTTGGACATATATACGAGTGAAAAGGACCGGGTTTGATTAGTACCTGAGGTACTGAAGCAAATTCTTGGGTAGTTATGGGAAAGGTTGGACAAATATGCGAGTGAGAATGGGTGGTCTTGATAAGAACCTGCCTTGTATGGGCCAGTAGACCTACTGCAATGTTCCTCCATTCTCATGTTTAGATTTATACAAATGCTGCCCAGTAAGCGAGAAGCACTCACTGTTCATCCAAGGTTGATGGACTGATTACATGACTACTACACCACCTGCCTCCGTATCTGACTGAAGAAGCCTACTGTGTAGGCGAAACGTTTCAACAATAAATATACCCTAGTGTTGCAGATGTCTTAATCATCATCATGTGGGTATTTAATACCATTTTCAACATGACTAAGGAACAAGCCTGAGCGCATTGTGTCGGACACTGCAGCAAATCTTTTGGTTCTTGTGTAAGCTGGTGACTTATTCTCTCACCTCGACCCACAGGCAGTGAGAGCATACCTCTTATCTCACTGTCCCCAAGTGAACCGTAATAAACAGGCCGTTATATTTTCGAAAAAGTGTTAAGGCTCAAAGGTTGCGAAGTAAAGCACAGCCAGCAACGATAACCACCGATAGTCCATGTATATAATGCGTTACAGATTCTCATTATAAAAGGCTTCATGGTGCAGTGGTTATCCTCTCTTGTTACTCTGTCACTACATACAAAAAATTTTCGAAAATGTAAAAACTGCGTATTACAGTTATTTCAATTTTACACATATATATATATATATATATATATATATATATATATATATATATATATATATATATATATATATATATATATATATATATAATATATATAATGTGTGTGTGTGTGTGTGTGTGTGGTGTGTGTGTGTGTGTGTGTATATTTTATTAACACATCGGCCTTCTCCCACCAAGGCAGGGTGGCCTGAAGAAGAAAACCTTTCATTCACTCCATCACTGTCTTGCCAGAGGCTCGCTTACACTACAGTTATAAAACTGCAACATTAACACCTCCTTCAGAGTGCAGGCTCTGTACTTCCCATCTCCAGGACTCAAGTCCGGCCTGCCGGTTTCCCTGACTCCCTTCATGTTTCCTTGCTCACACTCCAACAGCACGTCAAGTCCTAAAAACCATTTGTCTCCATTCGCTTCTAACACATGCACGCATGCTTGCTGGAAGTCCAAGCCCCTCCCACGCAAAACCTCCTTTACCCCCTCCCTCCAACCTTTCCTAGGCCGACCCCTACCCCGCCTTCCTTCCACAACAGATTTATACACTCTCGAAGTCATTATATTTCGTTCCTTCCTCTCTACATGTCCGAACCACTTCAACCCCTCTTCAGCCCTCAGGGTAATATTTTTGGTAATCCTGCACCTCCTCCTAATTTACAAAATACGAATTCTCTGCATTATATTCACACTACACATTGCCCACAGACATCTCCACTGCCTCCAGTCTTCTTCTTGTTGCAACATTCAGCACCCATGTTTCACACCCATAAAAGAGATATGCTCTCATACATTCCCCTCTTTGCTTCCATGGATAAAGTTCAGTGCACCACTCACCTTTTTCCCCTCATCAATTCTATGATTCACTTCATCTTTCACAGACTCATCTGCTGACACGTCCACTTCTAAATTTCTGAATACATTCACCTCCTCCATACTCTCTCCCTCCAATCTTTCGTTACCTAATTTTTTTTATCTTCATTACCTTACTCTTTCTTATATTTACTTTCAATTTTCTTTTGCATACCCTACCAAATTCATCCACCAACTTCTGCAACTTCTCTTCAGAATCTCCCAAAAGCACAGTGTTATCAGCAAAGAGCAACTGTGCCAACTCCCACTTTGTGTTAGATTCTTTATCTTTTAACCCCACACCTCTTGCTAACACCCGAGCATTCACTTCTCTTACAACCACATCTATAAGTATACTGAACAACCATGGTGGCATCACATATCCCTGTCTAGGGCCTACTTTTACTGGGAAATAATCTCCATCTCTCCTACATACTCTAACCTGAGCCTCACTATCCCCCTAAAAACCCTTCAATGCTTTCAGTAACCTACCTCCTACTCCATACATTTGCTACATCTGCCACATTGCCCCCTTCCCTATCC
>NC_069469.1:9085098-9142598 GCF_026875155.1 Cherax quadricarinatus | reverse complement strand
CAATAATTTCGCAAAAATCATTCTGAATCTAACCAAAAATATATATTTAATTGTGTTTATTAAATTATTGTAAACTTATCTAAAATATATTTAGTTGGATTAGGTTAAATTAAATTGGGCTTGTAATAAGGTTAGGTAAGTTTTCTAAGATTCTTTTCTTACAAAATTATTAATTTTTACGTTACCTGGTTACCTGGAGGTTACCTGGAGGTTATTCCGGGGATCAACGCCCCCGCGACCCGGTCCATGACCAGGCCTCCCGGTGGATCAGGGCCTGATCAACCAGGCTGTTACTGCTGGCCGCACGCAGTCCAACGTACGAGCCACAGCCCGGCTGATCCGGCACTGACTTTAGGTATCTGTCCAGCTCTCTCCTGAAGGCAGCCAGGGGTTTATTGGCAATTCCCCTAATGCTTGATGGGAGGCTGAACAGTCTTGGGCCCCGGACACTTATGGTGTTTTCCCTTAGTGTACCAATGGCGCCCCTACTTTTAATTGGGGGCATTTTGTATCGCCTGCCCAGTCTTTTACTTTCGTAGGGAGTGATTTCTGTGTGCAGATTTGGGACCATTCCTTCCAGGATTTTCCAAGTGTAGATTATGATATATCTCTCCCTCCTGCGTTCCAACGAGTACAAGTGCTTCCAAGCGTTCCCAATAGTTAAGGTGCTTGACAGAACTTATACGTGCAGTAAAGGAACTCTGTACACACTCTAGATCTCAGTTTCACCTGCTTTGAATGGAGACGTTAATGTACAGCAGTATTCCAGCCTAGAGAGAACAAGTGATTTGAAAAGGATCATCATTGGCTTGGCATCTCTCGTTCTGAACGTTCTCATTATCCATCCTATCATTTTCTTTGCACTTGCGATCGTGGCACTGTTGTGATCATAAATGAAAAAATATATCTTATAAAAAACGTTAAGAGAAAATTATATTATATATATATATATATATATATATTATATATATATATATATATATATATATATATATATATATAAGGCTATCATATTTAGCCAGTACCAAGAGAACACAACAACCATCACTGTTATTACCAGTAACAGTCACTCTGGCCATCCATTTATTTACAGTCTATTTTGAGTACATATTTACTTTGCCGACGATTTTTTGAGCTACCTATATTTTTCTTTTTTTATATATAAGTGGGTTGTGCATTGGAGACAAATATATTAAAAGCGTAGAGGGAGTTTTTTTCTTTTGGTAACACCAGCAAAAAAAGTAACCGAACCTAACTAAACTTAACCTAAAAGTTAAATTCTAGTTTAGGTTGAGTGTAATTAGGTTATATTTGTTTACCAAAAATAAAATTTAATTTTATTGACACAAAATACAGCTAGCTCCTCTACACAAAGTAACATTTGAGAATTTACATAGTAATAAAACCGCCACTGAAGTAAACACTTGGCCTCTTTAATACTGGTTATAATCATGACCATAATTTTTAAACGGGTGGACTGGTAAGCCAGCAGAAGGCCTCTATTAGATGAACAAAAGCTCCAGCTGCGCTTCATCATATGGATAAGACCCGCGTCAGGATACACTTGTCCTGTTTCCTGACAAACATTACCTAACTTGTGTGAACACACAAATGCGACATTTTGTCCAAGAGTTCACAAAACGTGTAGAAACCACTTGCCTTCCAGAACACAGAGCAAAACGTCGTCCCGGTGAAACCTTCAGCAACATGTCTTTCTTCACGATTACTGGCAGTGTATCAGTTCACTCCAGCTTGGAGAATGACGTCCAAACTTAACGAAAACGAGACGAATGTGAAGAATAACAGTAACGAAATGTGACAATATATGAAAGCATATTCTTTGTATATTCTTGCAGGAATGTTTCATGGTAAGCAGGGCAAGAAATGCTTGAACAATATTTAGTATTTTCAAATTCTCCATTTAGCATACATTTTATCTCGACTATTTTCAAAGTGATATACTGTATTAATATTGGTAGAATTACCGACAATATGTTAAGTGAAAAGATTGCAAAAGCTATGGCTTGCGAAGCATAATGGAAATATAAACACACATGCAGTATAATGTGATCCTTTATTGACAACGTTTCGCCCACACAGTGGGCTTTATCAAGTCACAAACAGATCTTATGTGTCCGTATTTTATACCATTTATTTCCACATTGGGAAGCATAAAAATAGTTTGGGCAAATGTATATAAAATTTGCCCAGACCTTCTCAAATCCAACCATATACATTTGCCTAACCTATTTGTATGCTACACAAGCAATAATTTTTGTAACCTTTTTCACTCCTGTACCAGCTGACTTTTCCACCACATGTATAACTATTACTACCTCCACTAGTGCGGAACGTCGCCACAGTAAAATGTCACATTAGTTGCATTTGTGTCCTTTTACTTAACAAGTGGTATACTACCTAAGGTATACTACACCTCCCACAACACTTCATTAGCATCCAACTATTTGATACATCCAGGTACCTATATGAAGCATTAAGGCACCTATCTGATATATCCAGGTACCTATATGAAGCATTAAGGCACCTATCTGATATATCCAGGTACCTATATGAAGCATTAAGGCACCTATCTGATATATCCAGGTACCTATATGAAGCATTAAGGCACCTATTTGATACATCCAGGTACCTATATGAAGCATTAAGGCACCTATTTGATATATCCAGGTACCTATATGAAGCATTAAGGCACCTATTTGATACATCCAGGTACCTATATGATCCATTCAAGCACCTAAAAATAATACAGTAACAACCGGTAGCAGCAATCAACAACAATAGCAACAAGCACGACAGCACAGGATTGCAGATGAATGGTTCAGAGAACCGACACGTTGATAAATTAGACATGTGCAACTCTTGGGTATCTTTATTGAGGAAACGTTTCGCCACACAGTGGCTTCATCAGTCCATAAAAAGGAGAATCGTGAAGAACAGGAGAAGAATGAGATAATCAGTCCCTCAACCTACGGTACATAAGCTACTTCTCGGCACATATGCTGTATTCTATTCAAGATTGATGGACTGACCACATCGACTTAAGGTTGAGGGACTAATTACCTCATTCTTCTCCTGTTCTTCACGATCCTCCTTTGTATGGACTGATGAAGCCACTGTGTGGCGAAACGTTTTCTCAATAAAGATACCCAAGAGTTGCACATGTGTCTAATTTATCAACAACTAACACAATGAAATAGCAAAAGCACGACAACTACAAAACATCACTATATCAACCACTACAATCCATTACAGCAACAACTCAAACAGCAGCAACACAATACCCACAGCAGCAACCACAATAACCATAACAGCAGCAACCACAATAACCATAACAGCAGCAACCACAATAACCATAACAGCAGCAACCACAATAACCAAAACAGCAGCAACCACAACAGCACCTACATTAACCAACACACCGGAATTTCAGAATGTTATAACACACTTTTTGCTATATATATACTAAAGAAGTCATTCCCAAGCTACTCTGGCAAGAGGTGCTAGTATAACATAGCCATCTACGATGACTACAACAGAACAGTAGAGCTACAATAACAGATTACAGGAGGGTAAGCTGGCTGCCAGAGCAAGGTTTCTCTATTGAGATTTGCGGACAGAGTATCGAGCCTGCACAACTACTTACTCTGGGACTCACACGGGTTGAGAGCTCACATAAACATAGTAACATAACCCACAGCTGCCACGCTACGAAGGATAGGCTTAACACCATATCCGTGCATGGTTTATAAACCAGTTGAGTTACTTAGGTGTTTTAACTTTTAAGGTTTAAATAAAGGACCCAGGTGGAAATAAGTCACTCACTTTTTTGGGTTACGCTACGTAATTTACACGTATGTTACAATATATATTTGATAATTTGTGTAACTGCATTCGTGTGTACCTGCACCTAAATACACTTATACCAGGCTGACAGGGAGGCAGAGACACAAGCAAGGAGGAAGGGAGGGAGAGAATAAAGGAATAAGGGAGAGTAAACACAGCAGTATAGATGGTAGGTTGGTCAACACACAGGCTTACTGTGCTGTGCACGCTGCTGTGTGTTTACTGATGGGACTATGGTTTGCGTGTATATGCATTTAAGTGCGTGTGTGTACATGTGTACGTGCATGTATATGCATATGCGCTCGAGTGTGAGCTTGGGTGTGCAAACGCAGGTGTGTGTGCTTGCGTCAGTGTGTGAGTGCATAGGATCGCTCCTCTACGTGTGTGCGTATGAATGGTGCGTAATTCAGCATTTATTATTTAAAATGCTGCCAAATCGCCTATCTATACATACAGGAAAAGAGCTATGCTTTTCTTGTTCCATCCTCAGTGTTTGTAGTTACACTAGCAGAGTTATGCTCATGTTCCATCCTCAATGTTTGTACTTACACTAGCAGAGATATGCTCTTGTTCCATCCTCAATGTTTGTACTTACACTAGCAGAGATATGCTCTTGTTCCATCCTCAATGTTTGTACTTACACTAGCAGAGTTATGCTCTTGTTCCATCCTCAATGTTTGTACTTACACTAGCAGAGATATGCTCTTGTTCCATCCTCAATGTTTGTACTTACACTAGCAGAGTTATGCTCTTGTTCCATCCTCAATGTTTGTACTTACACTAGCAGAGTTATGCTCTTGTTCCATCCTCAATGTTTGTACTTACACTAGCAGAGATATGCTCTTGTTCCATCCTCAATGTTTGTACTTACACTAGCAGAGTTATGCTCTTGTTCCATCCTCAATGTTTGTACTTACACTAGCAGAGTTATGCTCTTGTTCCATCCTCAATGTTTGTACTTACACTAGCAGAGTTATGCTCTTGTTCCATCCTCAATGTTTGTACTTACACTAGCAGAGTTATGCTCTTGTTCCATCCTCAATGTTTGTACTTACACTAGCAGAGTTATGCTCTTGTTCCATCCTCAATGTTTGTACTTACACTAGCAGAGTTATGCTCTTGTTCCATCCTCAATGTTTGTACTTACACTAGCAGAGATATGCTCTTGTTCCATCCTCAATGTTTGTACTTACACTAGCAGAGATATGCTCTTGTTCCATCCTCAATGTTTGTACTTACACTAGCAGAGTTATGCTCTTGTTCCATCATCAATGTTTGTACTTACACTAGCAGAGTTATGCTCTTGTTCCATCCTCAATGTTTGTACTTACACTAGCAGAGTTATGCTCTTGTTCCATCCTCAATGTTTGTACTTACACTAGCAGAGATATGCTCTTGTTCCATCCTCAATGTTTGTACTTACACTAGCAGAGATATGCTCTTGTTCCATCCTCAATGTTTGTACTTACACTAGCAGAGATATGCTCTTGTTCCATGTTCCTGGAACGTTGTATTTTCAGTGTCCAAAGATTTAATAATTTAAAGATGTGCAAAACTAACCATAGAGGAAACGACGAACCGCTTCTTTATTAACTAAAAGGTCTCTGAAGAGACTGTATCCATTTATATCAGTGGTGTTAGGAAACAAAACAAATTACTAAATGAGACACTTGTATATCATTTGGGGATCTTTATTCTGGAAACGTTTCGTCAGCCAGTGGCTTCTTCAGTCCGAGAAAGAGAAGAATGGTGAAGGGCAAGGAGTCTGAGGTAACCACTCAGCCTGCAGTCGATGTGTTAAGACCATCAGTTTTGATAAAAGATTGATGGACTAAACACACTGGCTTCAGGCTGATGGACTGATTACCTCCAA
Source organism: Cherax quadricarinatus (assembly GCF_026875155.1). Lineage (NCBI taxonomy): Eukaryota > Metazoa > Arthropoda > Malacostraca > Decapoda > Parastacidae > Cherax > Cherax quadricarinatus. The sequence goes on along the minus strand of NC_069469.1, from coordinate 9,136,861 downwards.
CACCTCATATTTAACCATTCCTCTCTGTGTCGGACTAAAGAAACCACGGGCTGTCGAAATGTTTCCAGTATAAAGATACCCAAATGTTGCCTAAGTGTCTTATTTAAAGACTGTATCCATGTTTTACACCAATTATAACTCAATAATGGTAATACATACTTTAATTTTCTTGAAACTGTATCTCCATCCTGTAGTGTGTAGATTAGATACACGAAGAGATTCTAACTTAAGAAATAGCCGTAATATTTTTAAAGGTGTAACTCCGTCCGATGGAGTCTGATAAAGACCCAGTTTGACTTCTTCATTCCTGCTCTTTAGGAGTCCTAAATTTACCAAGGTCCTTAATATGGATAAGTAGCTTGGTATTCCTAGTATCAGTACTGAGATGAACACTGTGCCTGGTTTTAAAGATTGTTAAAAAATGAAAAGACATGCATTCCCCATCTTACAAAGTCAAAAATTAAATACACTGATCTAAAGGGGCTGTGAAAATATCCAATTAGTTAAAACGTATTTTTTGTAGATAAAATAGCTTTTCACTCGCCCAGGGAAGCGTGTCAAATTAAATTCACATCCCTGCAAGTCCCCCCCAAAAGGGTTCATAAATAGTAATTCCTTTTTAAAATCACTTGTAAAAAAAAACAGCTCAATAAAAAGTTTATGTTTAAACTGTAGTAAGAATTTATCAAATTTATATACATTGATAGATAAGCAGGATTTGTACTGGCACGCTGCAGGTTCTTGCTGCCACCTCCTAGTTAACAACGAAAGGAACTTTGAGTTAGGCATAAGAATTAATGACTGGGTGTCTACACTGCAAACTGAATTATTTGTCATCCTTTAATGCATAAAACTACCTTAAAAACACTGAGCTTGACTATGATTATTACTAATTCTGTGTCATCACTGAAGAGACTTGACTCACATAATAACTAACAACATGCTCATTGAAGAAGCTAGGTATAGATACTCAAAAATCAGGGAAAAATTAATGTACAATTATTTTGGATTAACCTCACACCCCTGAATTACCCTAAAAAAAAATAGAATAAAAACTTTGGTTTACTGTGTCTAACATTAGAAATATTAATTAAGAGAGAAGTAAATAATGAAATTGTTTGTTATAGAAATGCAGTTAAAAGCGTATGTCCATGACCTACTATGAAAATATGAGCGTAAAAAAAATACGTTTATGGAGTAACTTGCAATGTAAACAAATTGACTGATGTAGCAACCAAGCTTAGGCCCTTAGTTCCCAGTACTTTTTGGAGTCGCAGACACACATGACCAAACAAAATAAAAAATTTAAATGTGGCGGGCCCGTTGTGCTTATGTCCATTTAAAAAGGGAATATATAATATGATAGTATAATAACTGTGTATATGTCAAGAAATCTTATTAAGAAATTAAGATACCAGATTTTTAAGCAAATTTCTGGAAACAAATTTCCTCGTTTCCCTTCCAAACGGAAAAAGTGAACTTAGAATATAAATCCAATGTGCTTCCTATAAACCCTTATGGAGCCTAGTCCTAGGCCTTTTGTATATCCATATGCTCTTGCGCTCCCCTCCATAGATTAATGGTTCAGAGAACCGACATGTTGAAAAATTTACACATGGTGAACTTTGGGTATTTTTATTGAGGAAACGTTTCGCCACAAATGGCTCATCATTTCCATACTTATGTAATAAAAGGACACAAAGTGCAACTAATGTGAATTTATTGGGGCCCAACGTTTCGCTCTCCAGGAGCTTTATCAAGCCATTACAACAATACATGGACACGGGAGGGTATATAAAGGTCAGAGTGGGGGGAATACTAGTGGGGTACCATTCGATGTTCACTAGTGGTATAGTAGTAGGTGTAGTATAGTAGTAGTGGGTAGTACAAAATTTAATACAATATGGTAGGGGAAATTAATTCTACATAGTAAAAGGATATAAAGCTATTCTTGGTAACAAAAAATAGGTTGGGACAAATATAAACTGGAAAGCAGCTTGTTTCAGTGTTCATCTCTGTGCTTTGTGTATATAACAGGAGAGACTATGTATGCAGGGTTTATGTTTAAAGACGATTCTTGCTAAGACTTCGGAGATGGTAAGCGCGAAGTCTTAGCAAAATCTCCTAAAAAGTAAACCCTGCCATCACATAGTCTCTCCGTTAACTACACAAAGCCGGGAAGTGAACACTGAAACAAGCTGCCTCATTCGTTTATATTTGTCCAACCTATTTTTATTTACCAAGTAATAGCTTTATACCATTTTACTCATGTACGAATAATTGGCTCTACCATATTGTATTACTTTTGTCACCACCACATACTACTACTATTTACTTACACTATTACTTCTAAACACTAGTGAACAGAAATGGTATCACTAAAATTCACCTCACCTGAGCCTTTATATACCCTCTGTGCCATGTTTTTGTTTGTAATGGCTTGTTTAAAGCTCCTGAGAGCAAAAAAGTTGCCACAATAAATTCACATTAGTTGCACTTGTGTCCTTTTACTTTACATATTGTCGTAATTCTACAAATTATTACAGTCCATACTTAGGAAAACTTGAAGAACAGAGGAGAATGAGGAAATCAGTCCAAACCTTATCGATGGGGTTCAGTCCATCAATCTTGAGTAGAATATTCAAATAAAGGGGATCACATTATACTGCATTTGTGTTTATATTTCTTGGTCGGTATTTTATACCATTTAATTTCCATCGAGTACGAAAGTTGATGAAGCAGAAGATACTTGAAGACGATGTAATCATCCTCACCCTTAAAGTTTTAAAGGTGGTCAGCCCTAAAGTCTAAGAAGAGCATTGTTCCGTTGTCTGAAACAATATGAAGGTTGAAGTGACAGGATGGAGCCTCATATAGTGCCAGGAGGTGAGACGTAGGTTGCGTTGGAGGGCAGGTCCCTCTCAAACCCAGCCGTTCTCACTAGTAGAGATTGTCGAAGTTGATGGTCTGTACCAAGATACCCTTGTGTTGCAGTGTCTGACAGAATGAACATTAAAATGGTATAAAATACCGACAGATTGTTAGGTAAGACACATATGCAACAGTTAGGCATCTTTATTTCGAAACGTTTCGCCTACACAGTAGGCTTCTTCAGTCGAGTACAGAAAAGTATTGTTTCAGACAACGGAACAATGCTCTTCTCCAGACTGAGGGACTGACCACCTCAAAACTTTAAGGGTGATGGACTGATTACATCGTCTTCAAGTATCTTCTGCTTCTATCAACTTTTCTGTACTCGACTGAAGAAGCCTACTGTGTAGGCGAAACGTTTCGAAATGAAAGATACCTAACTGTTGCATATGTGTCTTACCTAACAATCTGTCGGTATTTTATACCATTTTAATGTTCACCTCACTGTCATTATTTGTTCGTTATGCGTGAAGGAGAACTGGAAGAAAATCTTTTGAAACACACAATCATAATAATAATAATAATAATAAATAACAGAGACCCAGGATACAAAATCGAATGTGAAGGAAAGCAAAGTCATCAATAATTACTCTGAACAATAAGAAATTTGCTACAGTAATTCCACTATGAATAAACATAAAAATGGACGGGGATTCGAACCGTGATACTGAGAGGTAGCAGGTCCAGCGCTGTGTAACCTTGTTACTGATAAATTAGATACATGTGCAACTCTTGGGTATCTTTATTGAGGAAACGTTTCGCCACACAGTGGCTTCATCAGTCCATACGTAGGAGAAACTATGAAGCCACTGTGTGGCGAAACGTTTCGTAAGAACATAAGAACATAAGAAAGGAGGAACACTGCAGCAGGCATGTTGGCCCATACTAGGCAGGTCCTTTACAATTCATCCCACTAACAAACATTTGACCAACCCAATTTTCAATGCCACCCAAGAAACAAGCTCCGATGTGAAAGTCCCACTCAAATCCAACCCCTCCCACTCATGTACTTATCCAACCTAAATTTGAAACTACCCAAAGTCACAGCCTCAATAACCCAACTAGGTAGACTGTTCCACTCATCAACTACCCTATTTCCAAACCAATACTTTCCTATGTCCTTTCTAAATCTAAACTTATCTAATTTAAATCCATTACTGCGGGTTCTCTCTTGGAGAGATATCTTCAACACCTTGTTAATATCCCCTTTATTAATACCTATCTTCCACTTATACACTTCGATCAGGTCTCCCCTCATTCTTCGTCTAACAAGTGAATGTAACTTAAGAGTCTTCAATCTTTCTTCATAAGGAAGATTTCTAATGCTATGTATTAAATTTTGTCATCCTACGCTGAATGTTTTTTAACGAATTTATGTCCATTCTGTAAAATGGAGACCAGAATTGAGCGCATAATCTAGGTGAAAGGGCCCTTTCTAATGATGTAAAAAGCTGCAGTATGACCTTGGACTTCTGTTGCTTACACTTCTTGATATAAATCCCAGTAATTATTTTCCTTATTAGTACGCTTAGGCATGCTGTCCCTTTGGTTTAAGGTTGCTGCTAACCATAAAACCCCCAAGTCCTTTTCGCAATCTGTATGGCTTAGTTCTACATTATTTAAATTATAAGTGCTAGGGGTTTTGGAAACTCCCGAGCCCTTTAGAACCTTGCATTTATCTACATTGTACTGCATCTGCCACTTTTCTGCCAAGAGTAGAGTTTGGGCCCAAATCCTCCTGAAGTTCCTAACATCTACGTTTGAATCTATTATCCTACCTATCTTCGTGTCATCGGCGAATTTGCTCATATCACTAGTAATTCCTTCATCAAGATCATTGATATATATTATAAACAACAACGGGCCCAAGACTGATCCCCGTGGAACGCCACTTGTTATGATCCCACTCGGATTTAACCCCATTTATGGACACTCTTGCTTCCTGTCTGTGAGCCATGATTCGATCCACGAGAGCACCCTTCCCCCAAAAGCCATGAGCTGCTACTTTCTTCAACAGTCTTTTGGGGCGGAACTCTATCAAATGCCTTACTAAATCTAAGTAAACAATATCAAATTCCTTTATCGTGGTCAACAGCCTCAAAAGCTTTACTGAAGAAAGTTAAAAATTAGTTAGACAAGACCGGCCTCTTGTGAATCCATGCTGAGTATCATTAATCAAGCTATGCTTATCGAGATGGGGGTTCTTATAAACTCAGCAATAAAATTTACTCTAGTAATTTTTCCTACAATTGAGGTCAGGCTTATTGGGCGGTAATTTGACGGTAACGACTTGTCCCCTGTTTTAAAAATAGGAATTACATTAGCCATCTTCCACAATCAGACACTACACCCGTTTGAAGAGATAAATTAAAAATATTAGTTAATGGTTCACAGACTTCCATTTTGCATTCCTTTAGAACCCTTGAAAAAACCTCATCAGGACCCGGTGACTTATTTTGCTTCAGTCGGTCTATCTGCTTCACAACCATTTCACTAGTGACTGTGATGTTACATAATTTATCTTCTTCTGGCCCAAATATGAAAATTAATTACCGGAATATTATTAGTGTTTTCCTGTGTAAAACCGAGAGAAAATAATTATTTAAAATCGAGCACATTTCATTCCTTTGTCAGTAAGATGCCCATAGTTATTTTTAAGGGGACCTATCTTATCTCTGACTTTTGTTCTATATATCTGGAAAAACCTTTTGGGTTAGTTTTAGAATCCCTAGCAACTTTAATTTCATAGTCCCTTTTAGCTTTTCTTATCCCTTTTTAATGCCCCTCTTAATGTCAATATACTGATTCATAAGATGACCCTCGCCTCTTTTGATACCCCTATAAATTCCTTTCTTATGTCCTAGTAGATATTTCAGCCTATTATTCATCCATTTTGGGTCATTTCTATTTGATCTAATTTCCTTATAAGGGATAAACGTTCTTTGAGCAGCATGTATTGTGTTCAGAAAACTGTCATATTGATAGCTCTCTTCGTTACCCCAGTCAACAGATGATAAGTGTTCTCTAAGCCCATCGTAATCTGCTAAGCGAAAATCTGGGACTGTTACTGAGTTATCCCTATTATCATACTTCCATTCAATTCTAAATGTAATTGATTTGTGGTCGCTAGCACCCAGTTCCTCTGAAACTTCTAAATTATTAACAAGGGATTCATTGTTTGCCAGAACTAAGTCAAGCAGGCTATTACCCCTTGTAGGTTCTGTCACAAACTGCTTCAAAAAACAATCCTGAACTACTTCTAAGAAGTCGTATGATTCTAAATTCCCAGTCAAGAAATTCCAATCAATATGGCTAAAGTTAAAGTCTCCTAGAATTACTACATTATCGTGCCTTGTGGCCCTAACAATTTCCTCCCATAGAAGTCTCCCCTGGTCCCTATCTAAATTTGGGGGACGGTATATCACACCTAAAATTAACTTTTCATGCCCCTCTGAAAATTCTATCTAAACAGACTCTGTATGTGTTACTTCAGACTTAATACCCGTTTTTATGCAACAGTTCAAGCGATCTCGGACATACAGTGCCACCCACCCCCTTCCGATACTTCTATCTACTTGGAACAATTTAAAACCCTGAATGTGACATTCTGCAGGCATGTCCCGACTTTTTGAATTAAACCACGTCTCAGTAATGGCAAATACATCTATGTTACCTGCATTAGCAACTAGTCTCAACTCGTCCATCTTATTCCTAGCACTGCGATATTTGTGTAATAAATACTTAAGGACCCTCCTCTCTCTTTACCCTTCCTGCTCCTTTCTGTTATTCCACTAAACCTATTACTGTCCTTGTCAAATAGTGCCACTGGCTTTCCAATATCCACCTTATTTTGCCTATTACTAGTTCTCTAGTACTCATTTACTACCCTGAGACTTCACAGTTTTCCCGCAAAAACCCATACCACTAACTATTCCTAGTTTAAAGACCTAACAGCTCCCTCCACTGCGTTGGCCAGTGCTCCCACCGCACACCTAGATAAGTGAACCCCATCCCTGGCATACATGTCATTTCTGCCATAGAAGAGGTCCCAGTTGTCAATGAATGTTACTGCATTTTCCTTACAGTATTTGTCCAGCCAGCAATTGACACCAATTGCTCTGGACAACCATTCATTTCCAACTCCTCCCCTTGGCAAAATGCCACATATGACAGGTTTCCCACCCTTCCTCCTAATTATCTCTATTGCTGACCTATACCTGCTAATCAGGTCCTCACTCCTACGTCTGCCAACATCATTGCCTCCAGCACTGAGACAGATAATAGGATTGCTCCCATTACCTCTCATGATGTCATCCAGACGGCTAACAATATCCTTCATCCCAGCCCCAGGAAAACACACTCTCTGCCTCCTACTCCTATCCTTCAAGCAGAATGCCCTATCCTCAATAAAGATACCCAAGAGTTGCACATGTATCTAATTTATCAACATGTCGGTTCTCTGAACCATTCATCTACAAACCTTGTTACTGCAGGCCGCGTAGCTCAGTGGTACAGCACTGGACCTGCTACCTGTCAGGTCTACAGTTAGAATCTCCATCCATGCGTCTAATTCACTGGCAGTCGTTCATTACGACTTGTCTTTAATTCTAATACATTCATATCGCATCTGAAATCAGAATTATCCCACGAAGGCATTTTTACTTAGAAAAAACTGGAAATTAAATTTTGACTCTTTTAGCAATGCTGACGAGCTGGTGGCGAGGGAATGCCACGCAAACAATGCTGACGAGCTGGTGGCGAGGGAGTGCCACGCAAACAACGCTGACGAGCTGGTGGCGAGGGAATGCCACGCAAACAATGCTGAAGAGCTGGTGGCGAGGGAGTGCCACGCAAACAATGTTGATGAGCTGGTGGCAAGGGAATGCCACGCAAATAATGCTGACGAGCTGGTGGCGAGGGAGTGCCACGCAAACAATGCTGACGAGCTGGTGGCGAGGGAATGCCATGCAAACAATGCTGACGAGCTGGTGGCGAGGGAATGCCACGCAATGCTGACGAGCTGGTGGCGAGAGAATGCCACACAAACAATGCTGACGAGCTGGTGACGAGGGAATGCTACGCAAACAATGCTGACGAGCTGGTGGCGAGGGAATGCCACGCAAACAATGCTGACGAGCTGGTGGCAAGGGAATGCCACGCAAACAATGCTGACGAGCTGGTGGCGAGGAAATGCCACGCAAACAATGCTGACGAGCTGGTGGCGAGGGAATGCCACGCAAACAATGCTGACGAGCCGGTGACGAGGGAATGCCACGCAAACAATGCTGACGAGCTGGTGGCGAGGGAATGCCACACAAACAATGCTGACGAGCTGGTGGCGAGGGAATGCCAACACAAACAATGCTGACGAGCTGGTGGCGAGGGAATGCCACGCAAACAATGCTGACGAGCTGGTGGCGAGGAAATGCCACGCAAACAATGCTGACGAGCTGGTGGCGAGGGAATGCCACGCAAGCAATGCTGACGAGCTGGTGACGAGGGAATGCCACGCAAGCAATGCTGACGAGCTGGTGGCAAGGGAATGCCACGCAAACAATGCTGACGAGCTGTTGGCAAGGAAATGCCACGCAAACAATGCTGACGAGCTGGTGGCAAGGGAATGCCACGCAAACAATGCTGACGAGCTGGTGGCGAGGGAATGCCACGCAAACATTAATGACGAGCTGGTGGCGAGGGAATGCCACGCAAACAATGCTGAGGAGCTAGTGGCAAGGGAATGCCACGCAAACAATGCTGACGAGCTGGTGGCGAGGGAATGCCACGCAAACAATGCTGACGAGCTGGTGGCGAGGGAATGCCACGCAAACAATGCTGACGAGCTGGTGGCGAGGGAATGTCACGCAAACAATGCTGACGAGCTGGTGGCGAGGGAATGCCACGCAAACAATGCTGACGAGCTGGTGGCAAGGGAATGCCACGCAAGCAATGCTGACGAGCTGGTGGCAAGGAAATGCCACGCAAACAATGCCCACGAGCTGGTGGCGAGGGAATGCCACGCAAACAATGCTGACGAGCTGGTGAGGACGGAATGCCACGCAAACAATGCTGACGAGCTGGTGGCGAGGGAATGCCACGCAAACAATGCTGACGAGCTGGTGGCGAGGGAATGCCACGCAAACAATGCTGACGAGCTGGTGGCGAGGGAATGCCACGCAAACAATGCTGACGAGCTGGTGGCGAGGGAATGCCACGCAAACAATGCTGACGAGCTGGTGGCGAGGGAAATGCCACGCAAACAATGCTGACGAGCTGGTGGCGAGTGAATGCCACGCAAACAATGCTGACGAGCTGGTGGCGAGGGAATGCCACACAAACAATGCTGACGAGCTGGTGGCGAGGGAATGCCACGCAAACAATGCTGACGAGCTGGTGGCGAGTGAATGCCACGCAAACAATGCTGACGAGCTGGTGGCGAGGGAATGCCACACAAACAATGCTGACGAGCTGGTGGCGAGGGAATGCCACGCAAACAATGCTGACGAGCTGGTGGCGAGGAAATGCCACGCAAACAATGCTGACGAGCTGGTGGCGAGGGAATGCCACGCAAGCAATGCTGACGAGCTGGTGGCGAGGGAATGCCACGCAAGCAATGCTGATGAGCTGGTGGCAAGGGAATGCCACGCAAACAATGCTGACGAGCTGTTGGCAAGGAAATGCCACGCAAACAATGCTGACGAGCTCGTGGCAAGGGAATGCCACGCAAACAATGCTGACGAGCTGGTGGCGAGGGAATGCCACGCAAACATTAATGATGAGCTGGTGGCGAGGGAATGCCACGCAAACAATGCTGAGGAGCTAGTGGCAAGGGAATGCCACGCAAACAATGCTGACGAGCTGGTGGCGAGGGAATGCCACGCAAACAATGCTGACGAGCTGGTGGCGAGGGAATGCCACGCAAACAATGCTGACGAGCTGGTGGCGAGGGAATGCCACGCAAACAATGCTGACGAGCTGGTGGCGAGGGAATGCCACGCAAACAATGCTGACGAGCTGGTGGCAAGGGAATGCCACGCAAGCAATGCTGACGAGCTGGTGGCAAGGAAATGCCACGCAAACAATGCCCACGAGCTGGTGGCGAGGGAATGCCACGCAAACAATGCTGACGAGCTGGTGAGGAGGGAATGCCACGCAAACAATGCTGACGAGCTGGTGGCGAGGGAATGCCACGCAAACAATGCTGACGAGCTGGTGGCGAGGGAATGCCACGCAAACAATGCTGACGAGCTGGTGGCGAGGAATGCCACGCAAACAATGCTGACGAGCTGGTGGCGAGGGAATGCCACGCAAACAATGCTGACGAGCTGGTGGCGAGGGAATGCCACGCAAACAATGCTGACGAGCTGGTGGCGAGTGAATGCCACGCAAACAATTCTGAGAGCTGGTGGCAAGGGAATGCCACGCAAACAATGCTGACGAGCTGGTGCCAAGGGAATGCCATGCAAACAATGCTGACGAGCTGGTGGCAAGGGAATGCCACGCAAACAATGCTGACGAGCTGGTGGTAAGGGAATGCCACGCAAACAATGCTGACGAGCTGGTGGCAAGGGAATGCCACGCAATGCTGACGAGCTGGTGGCAAGGGAATGCCACGCAAACAATGCTGACGAGCTGGTGGCAAGGGAATGCCACGCAAACAATGCTGACGAGCTGGTGGCAAGGGAATGCCACGCAAACAATGCTGACGAGCTGGTGGCAAGGGAATGCCACGCAAACAATGCTGACGAGCTGGTGGCGAGAGAATGCCACGCAAACAATGCTGACGAGCTGGTGACGAGGGAATGCCACGCAAACAATGCTGACGAGCTGGTGGCGAGGGAATGCCACGCAAACAATGCTGACAAGCTGGTGGCGAGAGAATGCCACACAAACAATGCTGACGAGCTGGTGACGAGGGAATGCCACGCAAACAATGCTGACGAGCTGGTGGCGAGGGAATGCCACGCAAACAATGCTGACGAGCAGGTGGCAATGGAATGCCACGCAAGCAATGCTGACGAGCTGGTGGCAAGGAAATGCCATGCAAACAATGCTGACGAGCTGGTGGCGAGGGAATGCCACGCAATGCTGACGAGCTGGTGGCGAGGGAATGCCACGCAATGCTGACGAGCTGGTGGCGAGGGAATGCCATGCAAACAATGCTGACGAGCTGGTGGCAAGGAAATGCCATGCAAACAATGCTGACGAGCTGGTGGCAAGGAAATGCCATGCAAACAATGCTGACGAGCAGGTGGCGAGGGAATGCCACGCAAACACTGCTGACGAGCTGGTGACGAGGGAATGCCACGCAAACAATGCTGACGAGCTGGTGGCGAGAGAATGCCACACAAACAATGCTGACGAGCTGGTGACGAGGGAATGCCACGCAAACAATGCTGACGAGCTGGTGGCGAGGGAATGCCACACAAACAATGCTGACGAGCTGGTGGCGAGGGAATGCCACGCAAACAATTCTGACGAGCTGGTGGCAAGGGAATGCCACGCAAACAATGCTGACGAGCTGGTGGCGAGGGAATGCCACGCAAACATTATTGACGAGCTGGTGGCGAGGGAATGCCACGCAAACATTAATGACGAGCTGGTGGCGAGGGAATGCCACGCAAGCAATGCTGACGAGCTGGTGGCGAGGGAATGCCACGCAAACATTAATGACGAGCTGGTGGCGAGGGAATGCCACGCAAGCAATGCTGACCAGCTGGTGGCGAGGGAATGCCACGCAAGCAATGCTGACGAGATGGTGGCAAGGGAATGCCACGCCAACAATGATGACGAGCTGTTGGCAAGGAAATGCCACGCAAACAATGCTGACGAGCTGGTGGCAAGGGAATGCCACGCAAACATTAATGACGAGCTGGTGGCAAGGGAATGCCACGCAAACAATGCTGACGAGCTGGTGGCAAGGGAATGCCACGCAAACAATGCTGACGAGCTGGTGGCGAGGGAATGCCACGCAAACATTAATGACGAGCTGGTGGCGAAGGAATGCCACGCAAACAATGCTGAGGAGCTGGTGGCAAGGGAATGCCACGCAAACAATGCTGACGAGCTGGTGGCGAGGGAATGCCACGCAAACATTAATGACGAGCTGGTGGCGAAGGAATGCCACGCAAACAATGCTGAGGAGCTGGTGGCAAGGGAATGCCACGCAAACAATGCTGACGAGCTGGTGGCGAGGGAATGCCACGCAAACAATGCTGACGAGCTGATGGCGAGGGAATGCCACGCAAACAATGCTGACGAGCTGGTGGCGAGGGAATGCCACGCAAACAAGCCAAATGTACAAAGGACGTTTTTTCTCGTAAGTAAAAATCCTGACGTGTTGGATCAGTTGTCTACTGATTTGTATGATCTCAGAATTATGGGGAGCGTTAAACCCGGCGGGATTATACAGCGCCTGTGGGGGAGGGATGGAAGGCATTCAGGCTTAAGGGAACTGGAGTACAGATCAACTTCCCTAGATCAAGAGCCCCTCACCAGCATCAAAGAATCTCCTTTTTGAGGGGCCACTCAGTAGAATAATTAGGAGGGTGGGAACCCTGTCATATGTGGCATTTTGCCAAGGAGAGGAGTTGGAAATGAATGGTTGTCCAGAGCAATTGGTGTCAATTGCTGGCTGGACAAATACTGTAAAAAAATGCGGTAACATTCATTGACAACTGGGACCTCTTCTATGGCAGAAATGACATGTATGCCAGGGATGAGGTTTACTTATCTAGGTCTGGGGTGGGAGCACTGGCCAACGCAGTGGAGGGAGCTGTTAGGTCTTTAAACTAGAAGTAGTTAGTGGTATGGGTTTTGGCGAGAAAAACAGTGAAGTCGCAGTGTAGTAATATGAGTACTAGGAGAACTAATAATAGACAAAATGACGTGGATAGTGGAAAGCCAGTGACACTAATTTACAAGGACAGTAATAGGTTTAGTGGAATAACAGAAAGGAGCAGGAAGGGTAAAGAGAGAGGAGGGTCTTTAAATATATATTACACAAATAGTCGCAGTGCTCGGAATAAGATGGACGAGTTGAGACTAGTTGCTAGTGCAGGTAACATTGATGTATTTGCCATTACTGAGACGTGGTTTAATTCAAAAAGTCGGGACATGCCTGCAGAATGTCACATTCAGGGTTTTAAATTGTTCCAAGTAGATAGAAGTGTCGGGAAGGGAGGTGGGGTGGCATTGTATGTCCGAGATCGCTTGAACTGTTGCATAAAAACGGGTATTAAGTCTGAAGTAACACATTGTGAAGGCTTACTCAGCCCTGTAACAACTTCAGTATTACCAAGGCTGGCTCCTCCTGAGGAAAATTAATGAATAGAAAAAGAACAAAAACTGACAAACATAAACACTTTATTACGTAGAAAATATAAAATATAAAACACTTAAATATGAAATATTAATCCTACCTTAAAGAAAATGAAAAATATAAATGATATCTGAATTCAACGCTAATATATATATATATATATATATATAATATATATATATATTAGTAGTAGGTTGGTAGACAGCAACCACCCAGGGAAGTACTACCGTCCTGCCAGATGACTGTGAAACAAAAACCTGTAACTGTTTTGCATGATGGTAGGATTGCTGGTTTCTTTTTCTGTCTCATAAACACGCTAGATAACAGGGATATCTTGCTACTCTACTTACACTTTGGTCACACTTCACAGACACGCACATGCATATATATATATATACATACATCTAGGTTTTTCTCCCTTTTTCTAAATAGCTCTTGTCCCTTTTTATTTCTTCTATTGTCCATGGGGAAGTGGAAAAGAATCTTTCCTCCGTTAAGGGCCATTGCGTGTCGTATGAGGCGACTAAATGCCGGGGGCAATGGGCTTAGTAACCCCTTCTACTGTATAATTTACTAAAAAAGAGAAGAATAACTTTATAAAAAACTGGGTTTGATTAAAATGTGCGTTATGGATGTAGTGCGATGACAAGAAAACAGATGTTTGCTGATCGTTATATTGAATGAAAAGATGTTGGATGTCCTGGCTCTTAGCGAAACAAAGCTGAAAGGGGGGAGAGAGGAGTTTCAGTAGGGGGAGAAAATAGTGGATTAAATCGGAGTATCTGACGAGAGTTAGAGCAAAGGAAAGGGGTAGCAGTAATGTTAAATGATCTGTTATGGAAGGAGAAAAGAGAATTTGAATGTGCGTAAATTCAAGATTTATGTGGATTTAAAGTAAAGTGGATGCGAGAAGGGGGTCAAATAGCCTGTGTATGCACCTGGAGAAGAGAGGAATGCAGAGGACTGAGAGAGGGATTTTGGGAGAGTTTTAAGTGAATGTATAGGAGCTTTGAACCAAGTGAGAGAGTATTTGTGGGTAGGGGACCTGAATGATAAAGTAGTCGAGAAATTCTTTTTGGAGGTGTGGTAGGTAAGTTTTTGGGGTGCCAGGTTAAATGATAGTGGGAGCTACTTTGATTGAACTTTGTATAGAAAGGGTTTAGTTATAGGGTATACTATTTTAAGAATAAGAGGATAAATAAGTATACAAGATATGATGTAGGGCGAATGACAGATAGTTTGTTGGATTATGTATTTGGTTGATAATAGGGACTGCTGATGTAGACTTCAGGATGACATGATTTATAGAGGGGCACAGATATATCAGATCACTTTTTAGTTGTAGCTACACTGAGAGTAAAAGGTAGAGGGATACAAGGAGAATAAAGCATCAGGGAAGAGACATGAGGTGAAGGTTATAAACTAAAAGAGGAGGCAAGTTAGGGTAAGATATAAAAGCTATAGGGTGGTCTTATCCAACCCCATGAGAGCATAGGCAATGGGGTCGAAGAGGTATGGGTTAGGGTAGGATTAAAAATGTAGTGTTAGATGTGTTCAGCAGAAAGTTTGGGGTTACAGGAAAGTGGGTGCAGGAGGGTAGAGGAGCGATTGGTGGAATGATGATGTTAAAGAGAGTAGTAAAGGGAGAAAGAAAAGATAGGGCATATGAGAAGTTTTTACAAAGTAGAAGTGATGCAAGGAGGGAAAAGAGTTATGGGAAAAAAGAGAGGTTAGGGGGTGGTGAAGCAAATGAAAAAAGAGAGAAATGGGAGGGGGTGAGATGTTATAAAAAATTTTTTGAAAAAAAAAAAATTTTTGGGGAGTGAGATTAACAAGTTAAGAAACCCTAGAGAAAATGAATTTGTCAGTTAAAAATAGGAGAGGGGTTATAAATGGAAAATTAGGGTATTGGGAAGATGGGGGAATTTTTAAGGAATTTTTTAAATTTGTGAAGATAGGGAAAACTGTGATTTGTGAAGGGCAAGGAGGAAAAACTCTTTAGGAGTGAGGAAGAGCCATTTGGAGTGTGGGGGAAAGTTCGTGAGGCAGTGGTAAAATGAAAGGGGGTAAGGCACCCGGGGATTGGGGATAAAGATAGAAATTTTAAAAAGCAGGTGGGGATTATTTTTGGAGTGGTTGGTGCAATTATTTAAAAAATGTATGGAAAGAGGGTAAGGCCCTAGGGATTGGCAGAGGCATGATATTTCCCTTTGTATAAAGGCAAAGGGGGATAAAGAGGTGAAAAAATTTGGGGGATAAGTTGTTGGTGTACCGGTAAAGTGTATGGTAGAGTTAAAATTAAAAAGAATTAAGATAAGACGGAAAATAGGTAGCGATGAAAAGGAGGCTTTAGGAAAGGTGGGGGTGTGTGGACCGGGTGTTTACAGTGAAACATATAAATGAACAGTATTTAGATAAGGCTTAAAAAGGTTTTGTGGCTTTTGGATTTTGGGAAAAAAGGGTATGACAGGGTGGATAGGGGGGGCAAAGTGGCGATGTTGCAAGGTATGGGGGAGGAGGTAGGTTCTGAAAGATGAAGAGTTTTTACGAGGATAGTGGGTCAAGTTAGAGTATGTAGGAAAAAAGGGAAAATTTTTTTCCCCGTAAAAGAGGCCCTTTGACAAGGGTGGTTTTATGTCACCCTGGTTTTTTAAATTTTTTTTTAGATGGGGTTTTAAGAGAAGTAAAAGGGGGGTCTTGGCAAGAGGGGTGGGGTTAAAAGATAAGAATCACAACAAAGTGGGAGTTGTCACTTGCTCTTTGCTGATGCATGGCTTTGGGAGATTCTGAAAAGAAGTTGCAGAGATTTGGGGGAGAATTTGGTAGGGTGGCAAAAAAAAGAAAATTAAAGGGAATACAGGAAAGAGTAAGGTTATGAGGATAAAAAAAAGTTAGGTGATGAAAGATTGAATATCAGATTTGAGGGAGATGAGTATGGAGGGAGGTGAAAACGTATTCAGATATTTGGGAGTGGACGTGTCAGCGGATGGGTCTATGAAAGATGAGGTGAATTCATAGAATTGATGAGGAAAAAGAGTGAGTGAGTGCACTTAGGAGTCTGTGGAGACAAAGAATTGTCCTGGAGGGCAAAAGAGGGGAATGGTATGAGAGTATAGTTTTTACCGAACGCTCGTATATGGGTGTGAAGCGTTGGTGATGAATGTTGCAAGCGAGGAGTAAGGCTGGAGGCAAGTGGAGATGTCATGTCTGAGGGCAATGTGTGGTTGTGGAATATAATGCAGAGAATTGGGTTTGGAAGTTAGGAAGGAGGTTGCGGATTACCAAAACTGTTGTCTAGAGGGTGAGGAAGGAGTTGTTGAGGTGGTTCGGACATGTAGAGAGAATGGAGGCGAAACAGAAATGACTTCAAGAGTGTATCAGTCTGTAGTGGAAGGAAGGGGGGTAGGGGGTCGGCCTAGAAAGGTTGGACGGGAGGGGGTAAGGAGGTTTGTGAGCGAGGGGCTTGACTTACAGGCAGGCATGCATGAGCGTGTTTGATAGGAGTGAATGGAGACAAATGGTTTTTAATACTTGGTGCTGTTGGAGTGTGAGCAAAGTACATTTATGAGGGATATTCAGGGAAAACCGGCAGGCCGGCTTGGAGGTCCTGGAGATGGGAAGTACAGTGCCTGCATTCTGAAGGAGGGGTAGTTAATGTTGCGTTTAAAAACTGTAGTGTAAAGCACCCTTCTGGCAAGACAGTGATGGAGTGAATGATGGTTGAAGTTTGTCCTTTTTTCGGGCCCACCCGGCCTTGGTGGGAATCGGCCAGTGTGATAATAAATAACATAAAATATATATTATATATATATATATATTATAATATATATTTATATATATATATATATATATATAAAACTTGGGTGTCTGGTGTTGGTGACACTGCGTGTTGAAATCGTAGCCGTTGCCGATGATGGGGGGTGTCGCAGGTGTTGATGACAACCCACCGGCTCCTTCTTCACAGATTTTCTAGCCGTCAATAATCCGTCCAGATGACAGGAAAGCAGGTTTTTTTCCACTGCAATGATGAGGGGTTATATCCTGCTACTTGCATACACAAACAGGTAAGTGGATCAGAAACTGGGACGCCTCAGAACGTTAGTCCGTGCGCAGGTGCCTTGAACCAACTTTAGCCCTAATGTCTGCTGTCTCCCTCTAGGATAGAGTTTGACTAAGTCTCAAGAAAAGTTGAGGCCTAAGGAGTTGGATGGCTGAGAGGAAAGGCGGTTCCTTAACTGTTCAATGCCATGGCGGCACGCTACCTATGGAGGTGGAGGCCCAGTCCTTGCTATTAAGAGCCCTTTTGGTGTGGGGGGTGTGGCATGCAAAGAGTATGTTACAATTTATTCGGCGTATGTCACACTCCCATATAGGTCGGGAGGCAGCCTATATGGGTGTGTGACATACGCCGAATACAATGTAACATACTTGTAGCATGCGACAGGAAGAATAGTCTTCAGTACTTTCTTTGACAACATTAATGCTTTTGAAAGAACACAGGAGACTCCAAAAGTTGCAGAGGCAAGTCAAGTTACGGGAGAACATATGAATAATGGAGTACAGATGAATAATGGAGTACCTATGGAAAATGAATACCCAATTATGCTGCACCAGGATACAGTACTGCTGCACCAGAACACACAGCAGTGCGGCAACACACAGGAGTGCTGCACCAGGACACACAGCAGTGCGGCACCACACAGGAGTGCTGGACCACGAGACACAGCAGTGCGGCACCACGAGAGACAGCAGTGCTGCACCACGAGACAGCAGTGCGGCACCACAAGACACAGCAGTGTGGCACAGCAGTGGAGCACCACGAAACACAGCAGTGCGGCACCACGAGAGACAGCAGTGCTTCACCACGAGACAGCAGTGCGGCACCACGAGACAGCAATGCGGCACCACAAGACACAACAGTGCTGCACCACATGACACAGCAGTGTGGCACCACGAAACACAGCAGTGCGGCACAACGAGACACCGCAGTGCGGCACCGGGAGACAGAGCAGTGCTTCACCAACAGACACATCAGTTCTGCACCAGGAGACAGAGCAGTGCTGCACCAACAGACACAGCAGTTCTGTACCAGAAGACACAGCAGTGCTGCACCAGCAGACACAGCAGTGCTCCTACAATGTTGATAATAGAAGTTCTTCCCACATAAGAAAGTCGTACTTGCCACGATGTTGGGGGAAACTCTTGTCTTTTTCTTCACCTTTGACCTACACCCTCTCTTCCTTCATCAGCAGTTTGCCTAATTCCCACTTCTTCCTTTCCCTTCTTCCTCTGCCTCACCCCCTCTCCCAGGCACGTCCGTCACCAGAGGCAGGAAGTGTTCAAGGAAGTGTCACTGCTCGCTGTCATCTTATTGTGAATGGCGGTACCTGATAACAGGGAAATATTACCTGCAGTCTGACGGTAGGCAATCAGAAGCGTGTGTCTGATGGCTGGCAGACCAACACCACCACCACTTTGGTAGCAGGTGTTGACTAGCAGGTCATCGCCACCTGGGTAGCAGGTATTGACTGGCAGACCATCACCACCTGGGTAGCAGGTGTTGACTGGCAGATCACCACCTGGGTAGCAGGTGTTGACTGGCAGATCATCACCACCTGGGTAGCAGGTGTTGACTGGCAGATCATCACCACCTGGGTAGCAGGTGTTGACTGGCAGATCATCACCACCTGGGTAGCAGGTGTTGACTGGCAGATCACCACCACCTGGGTAGCAGGTGTTGACTGGCAGATCATCACCACCTGGGTAGCAGGTGTTGACTGGCAGATCACCACCTGGGTAGCAGGTGTTGACTGGCAGACCATCACCACATGGGTAGCAGGTGTTGAATGGAAGATCACCTGGGTAGCAGGTGTTGAATGGAACACCACCACCTTGGTAGCAGGTGTTGAATGGAACATCACCTGGGTAACAGGTGTTGAATGGAAGACCACCACCTGGGTAACAGGTGTTGAATGGAAGACCACCACCTGGGTAACAAGTGCTGAATGGAAGACCACCACCTGGGTAACAAGTGCTGAATGGAAGACCACCACCTGGGTAGCAGGTGTTGAATGGAAGACCACCACCTGGGTAACAAGTGTTGAATGGAAGACCACAACCTGGATAGCAGATGTTGATAAATATTCTAAATTTGTATTTTCTTTCACACTGTTTAAAAGTCTTCAGTATATCCAGAGTGGTCATCTGAGGTGCCTTGCACAGTCAAGTCACAGTCAAGCCACAGTCAAGTCAGCCACAGTCAAACCACAGTCAAGTCAGCCACAGTCAAGTCACAGTCAAGCCACAGTCAATGCACAGTCAAGCCACAATCAAGTCACAGTCAAGCCACAGTCAAGGCACGGTCAAGTCACAGTCAATTCACAGTCAATTCGCAGTCGAATCACAGTCAAGCCACAGTCAAGCCACAGTCAAGTCACAGTCAAACCACAGTCAAGGCACAGTCAAGTCACAGTCCAGGCACAGTTATGTCACAGTCAAGCCACAGTCAAGGCACGGTCAAGTCACAGTCAATTCACAGTCAATTCGCAGTCGAATCACAGTCAAGCCACAGTCAAGCCACAGTCAAGCCACAGTCAAGCCACAGTCAAGTCACAGTCAAACCACAGTCAAGGCACAGTCAAGGCACAGTCAAGGCACAGTCAAACCACAGTCAAGTTTACTCAGCTCTGTAACAACTTCAGACAGTATTACCAAAGCTGGCTCCTCCTCAGGAAAATTAATGAATAGAAAAAGAAATAATAACGAACATAAACACTTTATTATATAGAACATATAAAATATAAAACACTTAAATATGAAATATTAATCCTACATTAAAGAAAATGAAAAATATAAATAACTGAATTCAACACTAATTTAAAACTTGGGTGTCTGGTGTTGGTGACACTGCGTTGTTGAAATCGTAGCCGTTGCTGATGATGGGGGGGGGGGGGGGTCGCAGGTGTTGGTTACAACCCACTGGCTCGTTCTAGTGGTTGTAAGTAATCTTTCCCGATGACAGGAGATCAGGTTCTTGACTGCTGTAATGATGAGGGGTTATGTCCTGATTCTTCATACAAGTGCACAGGCAAGTAAATCCAATATGGGACGTCTCCAGGACGTTAGTCCGTCTCCTTCAGTTTTTCTCGTTGATTGACAGGTGACCCTCTCTGTCATCCAAGAGTAGTGTTGGGAGCTGTGAGTCGAGTGATTTACTGTTTGACCAGAGCCCCACACGTCACCTTTCGGGGGGGGGGGAAGAGGGAGGGGAAGGGATAGTGGGAGCTAGACTGACCCTACGTTAACAAGCAGCCGGCAAACAAACTATCACTTTAGGGGTGGGGGAAAAAAGGCGGGAATAGCGGGAGCTTGACTTACACTACCTTAACAAGTAGCCGGCAATGAAACTATTGTTACTATATATTCCCTCGCTACTCCTGTCTATTGAACTTTTCCCTCACAGTCAAGCCACAGTCAAGTCACAGTCAAACCACAGTCAAGGCACAGTCAAGGCACAGTCAAGGCACAGTCAAGGCACAGTTAAGTCACAGTCAAGCCACAGTCAAGTCACAGTCAAACCACAGTCAAGTCACAGTCAAGTCACAGTCAAGCCACAGTCAAGTCACAGTCAAGCCACAGTCAAGTCACAGTCAAGTCACAGTCAAGTCACAGTCAAGTCACAGTCAAGGCATAGTTAAGTCACAGTTAAGTCACAGTCAAGTCACAGTCAAGTCACAGTCAAGTCACAGTCAAGTCACAGTCAAGGCATAGTTAAGTCACAGTTAAGTCACAGTCAAGTCACAGTCAAGTCACAGTCAAGGCACAGTCAAGGCACAGTCAAGTCACAGTCAAGTCACAGTCAAGCCACAGTCAAGTCACAGTCAAGCCACAGTCAAGTCACAGTCAAGTCACAGTCAAGCCACAGTCAAGTCACAGTCAAGCCACAGTCAAGTCACAGTCAAGTCACAGTCAAGCCACAGTCAAGTCACAGTCAAGCCACAGTCAAGTCACAGTCAAGCCACAGTCAAGTCACAGTCAAGTCACAGTCAAGTCACAGTCAAGCCACAGTCAAGTCACAGTCAAGTCACAGTCAAGTCACAGTCAAGTCACAGTCAAGCCACAGTGGTATCATCTCTTCCTTCACTTGTTCACGGTCAATATAGCAGCAGCTTCACTTCTGGAGATCTTGATCTCTTCTACTTATTAAGATATTTAGGATTCAAATCCAATGCATTTAATAATTTGTCTCTTTCATTTAACTATTTAAGATTCATATCCAATACTTCGAAATTATCTATTTTATTTAGCCATTTAGGATTAAAATCTAACATTTATATTATTATTTAGTACGTCAAACATTTTGTTCTCCACCACATTAATTTTATTCACATTTTTTATTCACACTTAATTTACATTTTTCAAAACTATAAAAAAAATTTGGTTTGTTCTTGCTTTTGTTTCTTAAAAAAAATCCTTCCTGCCTCTGGCAAATCTCTTGTTTGTCACGCTGCCTCTGTGGGTTCCAAATTCCAATGTTTTTATTGTAACTGCTCTTCAACACCTTCCCTTTAATGCATTTTGTAACGTTTAATCTCTTTTAATAAATTCCTCAATTTTACTTTAAATAAAGTGCACCATAAACTGCCTCTTCTGACCAGACTCAAAATTTTTAGGCTGTCTTCCTTATTGTCTTTATTTTATTTTTCAATATAACTGAAAACCATACCTGCTTTTCTCCTTCGTGAGTTGCATTTGTTTATACAAGCGCATGCACGCTTGTATGCTCGTGTGTGTGTTCGGGAATACACAGACACCAAACAAAACCTTCGATCCAGCTACAAATCGTCCAGCGACACACAATTCACCGCTAATTGTCAAGCTAAACGATCACACTGAATAAGAGACCAATTCTCACTTAGCAGTAAACAGCATCGTTAGCCCATTCACCTGACCTCGCTTACGATTAAATCACCTGAATAAGGAGCAACAAATTATGCAGATTACAGAGGCAGAAGCAACCTGTTTCCACACACTTCTCTCACTCCTGCTGTAACATTCCAACCTTCACTGATCACTCGTGAAAATAGAGGCAAATAATAAAGATGCTTTTATTTAAACTGTTGATTGGCTGAATATTTTTACCAAGTTAATGAAAGAGGTTAGCATGAAGACTTCGGAACCCTCACTGCAAAAATTTCATTGCAGAGAACACTGCAAAAAAACATGCAAGTTACTACGAAGTTGAGAGTCATGATTTGATTTGAATAGACTAGATCATGATGATCGAGTCAGAGTGCTGGGTACACTCAGGTAAACCTTGAACTGGTGTTGATAATAATACTTCCAGAGTCTTAATGGAAACTAACTTCTTTACTGGCAATAATTCGGTTTACATGGTCGCTGTTGTCATGCGAGACCGAGAACAATCAGAAACCAAGAAAAAATTGATGTTAGTAGCCGAAAAATCCTTTTCGACGGATCTTCAAAACTCATATCCATTAACATCAACACAGAAACACTGTTATCACTTATACCATTTTCTGTGTTTATGTTAAGTAAACTATTTTTGAGTATTTGTTAACACGTAAGTTACACCTGTGAAGTCTGACGTGTGCGTGGGTCACGCTACGTGCGCGTGGGTCACATTATGTACGCGTGGGTCACATTACGTACGCGTGGGTCACATTACGTGCGCGAGTCACGTTACAACCTACCCGAAAATAATCCTGTATAAAAAAGTTAATTTCAAGAATGCCTCCGGTCTAGTAAAAAGAGAGGTGGTATTGAGAGCCGTTCCCAAGAGTCTTGCCTTAGTCTCAGCAGAAAACAGCAAAGATTCAGAGCAGTCGTTGGATGAGCCCAGTATCCCTCCATCAACAGTGAGTTTAAGAGATTCTCTCGTCCCATCTCTCTTCTCTCCTGCCGTCAGAAAATCCACTAGGTGGCTGGCCAGTGAGCTCAACACCTGATTCTCGGATGACTGCTCACTGCCACACACAAGAATTCCTATGAGATCTCCAACAGGTGAAGGCACAGGAAAAAGGCCAACGAACTCGTCCTTAATCCTTCTCAGCGTGAAATTACCTCAGTTAAGCATCCAATGCAATAAGATCTTCACTACTGGAAGCCTCAATCACTGTCCCAATGATAGCATCTTGATAGAGTCCCATTACAAGCCAATACCGCTGCCGTAATTCTCGAAGACACACTGAATGACTTGAGAATGGAATAGTGACTGTTTAAACGGTCACTGATGACCTACACTTTCTAAGTCTTTCACCCTGCCCAGACTGATCTATTTTATGAGGCGTGTACCCCTCACAGCGATATATATATATATATATTATATATATATATATATATATATATATATATATATATTATATATATATATATATATATATATATAGGAAGTACCACCTCTATAACTGGAATGGGGACCCTCATCCTAAGAGAAGACAAACGTACATCAGGGGAAAACTCAAGGTTCTCCCCGGAGCTATTTGAATATTTTCCTCATAAATACATAAGTACATAAAAATGGAGGAACACTGCAGAAGGCCTACTGGCCCATACAAGGCAGGTCCTTATCAAAACCACCGCTACCCAAGAATTTACCCCCATACCCACGACTCCAATCAAACTTAGTCCCTCCCACTCATATATTTGTCCTAGCTCTTTTTATAGCTACCCAAGGTCCTAGCCTCGATTACCCTACTCGGGTAGGTTAATCACCGACCTTGGCGAACAGGCCGAACTCCTTTAAAAAATGGACTTCTCCAGCAGCAACAACAAGACTGATATATTTTTCCATTAATAATATAAAATGTTTTATTTTTGGACCAAACCAAGCATAGAAACCTCACCTCATCTAACTTAAAACTAACGTAATGTTTTCAGCTAAATTCTGCTATATATATATATAGTGTATATAAATTTAAATTTACTGAATAATTACTTAAAATCAATGACATATATATTGTTTTGTGTTATGTTCAGATTAATTTCCGATGATTTATGGCACAAACAAATTTTCATTCTGCTAATTCCGACTGAAGCTGAGTAGACCAAACCTGCCAGTTCAGCTTAACACACCTGCTGCTGCTGCTGCAGGCACCTGTCAAAACAGCTGCTGCTTGCCGGCAGCACAGCATTGCTTCTGCTGCTGCAGGCACCTGTCAATGCACCTGCTGCAACAGGTTTGTTGCAGGTGTCAACATACCTGCGGCAACAGGTGTGTTGACACCTTCTGCTGCAGGCATCTGTTAACACACCTGCTGCAGGCACCTGACAACACACCTGCTGCTGCTGCAGGCACCTGTCAACACACCTGCTGCTGTTGCGGGCACCTGGCAACACACCTGCTGCTGCAGGCACCTATTAACATACCTCCTGCTGCTGCAGGCACCTATTAACATACCTCCTGCTGCTGCTGCAGGCACCTATTAACATACCTCTGCTGCTGCAGGCACTTATTAACATACCTCCTGCTGCTGCAGGCACCTGTCAACACACCTGTTGCTGCAGGTACCTGTCAAATCGTCTGCTACAGTTGATAATGCAGCTACAATCTGACAAGCAATTAAGTACAAACTCGTGTAACTAATTAGAAAAAAGAGAGAAGCAGCCACCAGCTGCAATGTGTCAAACTTTATCGAATGATGACCTGGAGCCCTGTGGTGTTCTGACCTGGTAGATCACTCAGCACTCTGACCTGGTAAATGACTCAGCATGGACCCTAACCAGTGTCTTGAAAAGATCAACTTTCTGGTAACTGAAGTATGTTCAAGGCATATTCCGATAAGAAAAAAGAGAAGTAAACTGGAAAGAGAGAAACGCTCCCTCTATAGCAGAAGGCGAAGAATCACTGAGGTCCTCAAGAATGCTAGATTATCTGCAACACTGAGGGAAGCACTAACCAGGGAAGTGGAAAATACTGAGCTTAAGTTAAAGGACTCGTACAGGATCCAGGAGAGACAGGAGGAGCTAAAAGCAATTAGTGAAATTGAAAGAAATTCGAAACATTTCTTTTCATATGCCAAAAACAAGGCAAAACCACATCTAGTAAAGGGCCCCTGCTTAGACAAAACGGATCCTACACAGATGACAACAAAGAAATGAGTGAGAAACTGAAATCTCAATATGCCTGTGTTCAGCGAGCCACTAATCAGTGTAAAGATTGACAATCCAAATAATTTTTTTTCATGAATGAGCCTGAAAACCCTGTCAAGTTATGCCAGATTTCTGACATAACCGTAACTCTACTAGACTTTGAGAAAGCCACCGACAACATGCCCATGAACTCAGCCCCAGAACCAGACTCGTGGAACTCTGTGTTCATTAAGAACTGCAAGAAGCCCCTCTCACGGGCCCTAAGTATGCTATGGAGAAGGAGCATAGACACAGGTGAGATTCCACAGTCACTAAAAACAACGGATATAGCCCCACTCCATAAAGGTGGCAGCAAAGCAATAGCTAAGAACTATAGACGAATAGCTTTAACGTCCCACATCATAAAAATCTTTGAAAGAATTCTAAGAATCAGGATTACAAACCACCTGGACTCCCAAAAATTGCACACTCCAGGGCAACATGGGTTCAGAGCAGGTCGCTCCTTCCTTCGCAACTACTGGACCACTAATATGGTCTTGGATGCACTGGAAAACAAATAGAATGCAGATCAAGTATACATATTTTGCAAAAGCTTTTGACAAGTGCAATCATGGTGTAACAGCACACAAAATGCGTGCTAAAGGGATAACTGGCAAAATAGGCAGACGGATCTTCAACTTTCTAACAAATCGAACACAAAGAGTAGTGGTAAACAGAGTTAAATTGGAAGCTGCCTTAGTGAAGAGCTCTGTTCCTCAAGGCAAAATACTCGCCCCTATCCTGTTCCTCATCCTCATATCAGACACAGACAGAGATGTAAACCATAGCAACGTATCATCCTTTGAGAGTATCATCCATTGAGGACACTGTAAATCTCCAAGAAGATATACACCAAGTTTTCCAATGGGCAACGGAGAACAATATGATGTTCAATGAAGACAAATTAATTCATCTACTCCGTTATGGAAAACTGGAGGAAATAATAGCTAGAACTAAGTATACTACTAACTCTAATCAAACAATAGAGCGGAAAAGTAACGCGAAGGACCTGGGAGTGGTAATGTCTGAGGATCTCACCTTCAAGGATCACAACAGTGCCACTATCACATCTGCGAGGAAACTGAAAGGATGGATAATGAGAACATTCAAGACAAGAGATGCCAAGCCAATGATGATCCTTTTTAAATCACTTGTTCTCTCTAGGCTGGAATACTGCTGTACATTAACATCTTCATTCAAGGCATGTGAAATTGCAAATCTAGAAAATGTACAGAGAACCTTTACTGCACGTATAAGTTCCATCAAACACCTTAACTAGTGGGAACACTTAGAAGCACTTGACTTGTGCTCACGGGAGCGCATCCGAGAGATGTACATCATAATCTACACTTGGAAGATCCTAGAGGGACTGGTCCATAATCTGCACACAGAAATCACTCCCTACGAAAGCAAAAGACTTGGCAGGGGATGCAACAATCCTCCAGTGAAAAGTAGGGGCGCCATTACACTAAGAGAAAACACAATAAGTGTCCGGGGCCCAAAACTATTTAACAGCCTCCCACCAGCTATAAGGAGAATTACCAATAGACCCCTGGTTGTCTTCAGGAGGGAGCTGGACAGATACCCAAAGTCAGTGCCGAATCAGCCGGGCTCTTGTTCGTACGTTGGACTACTTGAGGCAAGCTGTAACAGACTCGTTGATCAGGCCCTGATCCACCAGGAGGCCTGATCATGGACCAGGCCGCGGGGGCGTTGATCCCAGGAATATCCTCAAGGTAAGACTCCAGGTAACACCCTGACCTGGTAGATGACCCAGCACCCTGACCTGGTAGATCACTCAGCACCATGACCTGGTAGATGACCCAGCACCCTGACCTGGTAGATCACTCAGCACCTTGACCTGGTAGATGACCCAGCACCCTGGCCTGGTAGATCACTCAGCACCTTGACCTGGTAGATGACCCAGCACCCTGACCTGGTAGATCACTCAGCACCATGACCTGGTAGATGACCCAGCACCCTGACCTGGTAGATCACTCAGCACCTTGACCTGGTAGATGACCCAGCACCCTGACCTGGTAGATCACTCAGCACCCTGACCTGGTAGATGACCCAGCACCCTGACCTGGTAGATGACCCAGCACCCTGACCTGGTAGATCACTCAGCACCTTGACCTGGTAGATGACCCAGCACCCTGGCCTGGTAGATCACTCAGCACCTTGACCTGGTAGATGACCCAGCACCCTGACCTGGTAGATCACTCAGCACCTTGACCTGGTAGATGACCCAGCACCCTGGCCTGGTAGATCACTCAGCACCTTGACCTGGTAGATGACCCAGCACCCTGGCCTGGTAGATCACTCAGCACCCTGACCTGGTAGATGACCCAGCACCCTGACCTGGTAGATGACCCAGCACCCTGACCTGGTAGATCACTCAGCACCTTGACCTGGTAGATGACCCAGCACCCTGGCCTGGTAGATCACTCAGCACCTTGACCTGGTAGATGACCCAGCACCCTGACCTGGTAGATCACTCAGCACCTTGACCTGGTAGATGACCCAGCACCCTGGCCTGGTAGATCACTCAGCACCTTGACCTGGTAGATGACCCAGCACCCTGACCTGGTAGATGACCCAGCACCCTGACCTGGTAGATCACTCAGCCCTCTTAGCAAATCCGTCTAGGTCACTGACAGAGCGGATACAAGTATGGGTAGATGCGAGTTGAAGCTCCTGTATTCTCTAGCGTCCTTATACGCTGGTCCACTTAGCAGCAAATAGCTACAAAGGTGTTAGTCGACTGTTGTGGGCAGAGAAATAGTAGGTAGAGAGTTATTTGCATGTAAATTGAAATGTTTACCAAAAATGTTTTTGTATCTGGTTGAGAAGTTACCAGGAAAAGAAGTTAATGAGTAAGTCTCCAGTCCTGCCCACTACCCAGGGGTCATTAAGACCACAAATCACTTAGTCACCAATCGAAGCCACCTTATATATACAAATAATTATACATAGACATCTCATCGTGTATAAAGACATCTATTGGTGTATATACAGAGATATCTCTTGGTATATACATCGTTCACAAGCTTAATGGGTTGTACTTTATGGTGCAATTCAACGAGGCAATTAGGAAGTTCGAAGTTTTGTGGATAACAGTCATGAAATTAATAGTATGGCAATGTTGCGGTGATGAGGCAACACACATTGCAACACTGTAGCAGTGGAAAACTGCAACACTGTAGCAGTGGAAGACTGCAACACTGTAGCAGTGGAAGACTGCAACACTGTACCAGTGGAAGACTGCAACACTGTACCAGTGGAAGACTGCAACACTATACCAGTGGAAGACTGCAACACTGTACCAGTGGAAGACTGCAACACTGTACCAGTGGAAGACTGCAACACTGTAGCAGTGGAAGACTGCAACACTGTAGCAGTGGACGACTGCAACACTGTAGCAGTGGAAGACTGCAACACTGTACCAGTGGAAGACTACAACACTGTACCAGTGGAAGACTGCAACACTGTACCAGTGGAAGACTGCAACACTGTAGCAGTGGAAGACTGCAACACTGTAGCAGTGGAAGACTGCAACACTGTAGCAGTGGAAGACTGCAACACTGCAGCAGTGGAAGACTGCAACACTGCAGCAGTGGAAGACTGCAACACTGCAGCAGTGGAAGACTGCAACACTGCAGCAGTGAAAGACTGCAACACTGCAGCAGTGGAAGACTGCAACACTGCAGCAGTGGAAGACTGCAACACTGCAGCAGTGGAAGACTGCAACACTGCAGCAGTGGAAGACTGCAACACTGTAGCAGTGGAAGACTGCAACACTGCAGCAGTGGAAGACTGCAACACTGCAGCAGTGGAAGACTGCAACACTGCAGCAGTGGAAGACTGCAACACTGCAGCAGTGGAAGACTGCAACACTGCAGCAGTGGAAGACTGCAACACTGCAGCAGTGGAAGACTGCAACACTGCAGCAGTGGAAGACTGCAACACTGCAGCAGTGGAAGACTGCAACACTGCAGCAGTGGAAGACTGCAACACTGCAGCAGTGGAAGACTGCAACACTGCAGCAGTGGAAGACTGCAACACTGCAGCAGTGGAAGACTGCAACACTGCAGCAGTGGAAGACTGCAACACCGTAGTGGAAGACTGCAACACTGCAGCAGTGGAAGACTGCAACACTGCAGCAATGTATATTTTTTGTCTTGCAAGATCAGATATAAATACAAAAGTAGTTTTTCCAATGGTTTCAATGGCTTTCTTCCCCAGACCTGTTTTGTCAGATGACAGGTGTGGTGGTCTCACATTCCCACACCTGCCTTGTCAATAGAAGGGTGATATGGTCTTATACCTCCAACACCTGCCTTGTCAGGAGGCAGGTGAGGGGGTCTCACCTCCCATACAAACCTTATCAGTAGATGGTATATCTTAATTTTAGGCTTTAAGAAATAATACAACAAGAATTCCCACTAAAGGACCCGCATCCAAACTAATATTTTGGAAAGACCTTTAAAATGACGTGTCACTCAACACAGTACAACGAAAATCATGAACCTTTTTTTCTGCAGGAGGCTCGATCACCTTAATTAAAAATTCTGTAATGTCGTATAGCCTAAAACCTGTTCTTGTATACAATGAAGCCTTTGACTGCGGGAAAGAACAGGGTGATAAATAGAAGTTTAGTATTATTATAATCAAGGGGAAACGCTAAACCTGTAGGATTATACAGCGCCTGTGCGGGGATGTGGAATGTATTCAGGCTTAATTCAGGGAACTAGAGCACAGATCCAATTTCCTAGATCTAGAGCCCCTCACCAGCGTCAAGGAACCTTCACTGAGGGGAAATAGAAGTATAGAGTATTAAAATAGAAGTATGACAAGAAGAAGTACAGGACATTAAAGTAGGATAGAGTACCAAAGTACATGTATAGGGTATTAAAGTAGTAGTATACATCAAGTGTGTGCGAGTTGTGCGCTAGTGAGTGGAGGTACGTGTTGTATAGTTCTCAACACGCTGTTGGAGTGTGATCATGGATATTATACAAAAAATTAGAAGAAGCAGATAATGTGTCCTGAGTTCTGGTGGGTTCTAATACAATGTACGAGTTAATTAGGCGGGGGATGCTGTTGCTTGCTGTGTCATCCTTGAAACATTATGTACGTAGCCTGGGAAGACACCCAGGGAACAAATGAAGCTAAATTTCTTATCGTCTTATTTGGGTCTTTCTCTGCTTGAATAATATTCATCACTTCTTGAATATCCAACCACTCAACCATATACCCATTACCAACACTGTTCTCGTCGTACACTCACACCTCACATAGCTTTGTACATCTTCGAAATTGTTTTGCCTGTTATCAAACCTCTTTCAGAGAATAACCTAGCTCAAGGTCCCCACCGTCACACACACACACACACACACACACACACACACACACACACACACACTACAAGCTTAACTTCTACATCCTCCACAACACTAACGTACAGACATGAAAGTCTCGAAATTACTGTACTCTCTATTAGTTCAATGTTAACTAAATAATCATTTAAAACTTAAACATTTTATATTGCTTTCATCCACATTCACGTCAACACTATTACCTACTTCTCGCAACAAAATCTTCTTCAAAATATTACTATTCTTATATTTAAACATTTATAATTTTTCATCTCTCCTTTGTTTTAGATACTTCTGTATTAATTCATTTATTTCCTTTCCATTCGAATTCTGACACACTCAGTGTGTGGATATTTAACTTGCAAGTATTAATATTGTGTTTAACATCCTCACTTTACACCCTCGTTCCTCACTACACCTCCGCTATCCTCACACCCTCGTCCCTCACTACACCTCCGCAATCCTCACCCTCGTCCATCAATACACCTCCGCTATCCTCACACCCTCGTCCTTCACTACACCTCCGCTATCCTCACCCTCGTCCATCACTACACCTCCGCTATCCTCACACCCTCGTCCCTCACTACACCTCCGCTATCCTCACCTCGTCCATCACTACACCTCCGCTATCCTCACCCTCGTCCCTCACTACACCTCCGCTATCCTCACACCTCGTCCATCACTACACCTCCGCTATCCTCACACCCTCGTCCCTCACTACACCTCCGCTATCCTCACCCTCGTCCATCACTACACCTCCGCTATCCTCACACCCTCGTTCCTCACTACACCTCCGCTATCCTCACCCTCGTCCATCACTACACCTCCGCTATCCTCACACCCTCGTCCCTCACTACACCTCCGCTATCCTCACACCCTCGTCCCTCACTACACCTCGCTATCCTCACACCCTCGTCCATCACTACACCTCCGCTATCCTCACACCCTCGTCCATCACTACACCTCCGCTATCCTCACACCCTCGTCCCTCACTACACCTCCGCTATCTCACACCCTCGTCCCTCACTACACCTCCGCTATCCTCACACCCTCGTCCCTCACTACACCTCCGCTATCCTCACACCCTCGTCCTTCACTACACCTCCGCTATCCTCACACCCTCGTCCCTCACTACACCTCCGCTATCCTCACACCCTCGTCCCTCACTACACCTCCGCTATCCTCACACCCTCGTCCTTCACTACACCTCCGCTATCCTCACACCCCCGTCCCTCACTACACCTCCGCTATCCTCACCCTCGTCCATCACTACACCTCCGCTATCCTCACACCCTCGTCCATCACTACACCTCCGCTATCCTCACCCTCGTCCATCACTACACCTCCGCTATCCTCACCCTCGTCCCTCACTACACCTCCGCTATCCTCACCCTCGTCCATCACTACACCTCCGCTATCCTCACACCCTCGTCCTCACTACACCTCCGCTATCCTCACACCCTCGTCCTTCACTACACCTCCGCTATCCTCACCCTCGTCCATCACTACACCTCCGCTATCCTCACACCCTCGTTCCTCACTACACCTCCGCTATCCTCACACCCTCGTCCTTCACTACACCTCCGCTATCCTCACCCTCGTCCATCACTACACCTCCGCTATCCTCACACCCTCGTCCCTCACTACACCTCCTCTATGCTCGTCCACGCTCTTGCCCATCCCCACAATGACACACCATCCCCACACTGACGCACCATCCCCACACTGACACACCATCCCCACACTGACACACCATCCCCACACTGACACACCATCCCCACAATGACACACCATCCCCACACTGACGCACCATCCCCACACTGACACACCATCCCCACACTGACACACCATCCCCACACTGACACACCATCCCCACAATGACACACCATCCCCACACTGACACACCATCCCCACACTGACACACCATCCCACAATGACACACCATCCCCACACTGACGCACCATCCCCACACTGACACACCATCCACACTGACACATCCCACACTGACACACCATCCCACACTGACACACCATCACCACACTGACACACCATCCCCACACTGACACATCATCCCCACACTGACACCATCTCCACACTGACACCATCTCCACACTGACGCACCATCCCCACACTGACACACCATCCCCACACTGACGCACCATCCCCACAGACACACCATCCCCACACTGACACACCATCCTAAAAACTGACACATCATCCCCACACTGACACACCATCACCACACTGACACACCATCCTCACACTGACACATCATCCCCACACTGACGCACCATCCCCAAACTGACACACCATCCCCACACTGACACACCATCTCCACACTGACGCACCATCCCCACACTGACACACCATCCCCACACTGACACACCATCCCACACTGACGCACCATCCCACACTGACACACAATCCCCACACTGACACACCATCCCACACTGACACACCATCTCCACACTGACACACCATCCCCACACTGACACACCATCTCCACACTGAACACCATCCCCACACTGACACACCATCTCCACACTGACACACCATCCCCACACTGACACACCATCTCCACACTGACACACCATCTCCACGCTGACACACCATCTCCACACTGACACCATCTCTGACACACCATCACCACACTGGGCACACCATCACCACACTGACACACCATCACCACACTGACACACCATCTCCACGCTGACACACCATCACCACACTGACACACCATCACCACACTGACGCACCATCCCCACATTGAACACCATCCCACACTGCACACCATCCTCCCCACTGACACACCATCACAACACTGACACACCATCACCACACTGACACACCATCCCCACACTGAAACATCCCCACACTGACACACCATCCCCACACTGACGCACCATCCCCACACTTACACACCATCACCACACTGACACACCATCCCCACACTGACACACCATCTCCACACTGGGCGCACCATCCCACATGACACACCATCCCCCCACTGACACATCCCCACACTGACACACCATCCCCACACTGACACACCATCACCACACTGACACACCATCCCACACTGACACATCATCCCCACACTGACACACCATCCCCACACTGACACACCATCTCCATACTGACACACCATCCTCACACTGACACCATCCCCACACTGACACACCATCCCCACACTGACACACCATCCCCACACTGACACATCATCCCCACATGACACACCATCACCACACTGACACACCATCACCACACTGACACACCATCACCACACTGACACAACATCACCACACTGACACACCATCTCCACACTGACACACCATCCCCACATTGACACACCATCTCCACACTGACACACCATCCCCACACTGACACACCATCTCCACGCTGACACACCATCCCCACACTGACACACCATCTCCACACTGACACACCATCCCACACTGACACACCATCTCCACACTGACACACCATCCCCACACTGACACACCATCTCCACGCTGACACACCATCCCCACATTGACACACCATCTCCACACTGACACACCATCCCCACACTGACACACCATCCCCACACTGACACACCATCTCCACGCTGACACACCATCTCCCACACTGACACACCATCCCACACTGACACACCATCCCCACATTGACACACCATCCCCTCACTGACACACCATCCCCTCACTGACACACCATCCCCTCACTGACACACCATCCTCACACTGACACCATCCCCACACTGACACACCATCACCACACTGACACACCATCTTCACACTGACACACCATCACCACACTGACACACCATCACCACACTGACACACCATCTCCACACTGACACACCATCACCACATGACACACCATCTCCACACTGACACACCATCACCACACTGACACACCATCCCCACACTGACACACCATCACCACACTGACACACCATCCCCACACTGACACACCATCACCACACTGACACACCATCCCCACACTGACACACCATCCCCACACTGACACACCATCACCACACTGACACACCATCACCACACTGACACACCATCACCACACTGACACACCATCACCACACTGACACACCATCACCACACTGACACACCATCACCACACTGACACACCATCACCACACTGACACACCATCACCACACTGACACACCATCACCACACTGACACACCATCACCACACTGACACACCATCACCACACTGACACACCATCCCACACTGACACACCATCCCCACACTGACACACCATCCCCACACTGACACACCATCCCCACACTGACACACCATCCCCACATGACACACCATCTCCACACTGACACACCATCACCACACTGACACACCATCCCCACACTGACACACCATCCCCACACTGACACACCATCACCACACTGACACACCATCACCACACTGACACACCATCCCCACACTGACACACCATCTCCACACACACCATCACCACACTGACACACCATCACCACACTGACACACCATCCCCACACTGACAGACCATCTCCACAATGACACACCATCCCCACACTGACACACCATCTCCACACTGACACACCATCTCCACACTGACACACCATCTCCACACTGACACACCATCTCCACGCTGACACACCATCTCCACACTGACACACCATCTCCACACTGACACACCATCTCCACACTGACAACACATCACCACACTGACACACCATCCCACACTGACACACCATCTCCACACTGACACACCATCTCCACACTGACACACCATCTCCACACTGACACACCATCCCCACACTGACACACCATCTCCACACTGACACACCATCACCACACTGACACACCATCACCACACTGACACACCATCTCCACACTGACACACCATCCCCACACTGACACACCATCTCCACAATGACACACCATCTCCACACTGACACACCATCTCCACACTGACACACCATCTCCACACTGACACACCATCCCCACACTGACACACCATCCCCACACTGACACACCATCCCCACACTGACACACCATCCCACACTGACACACCATCACCACACTGACACACCATCACCACACTGACACACCATCTCCACACTGACACACCATCCCCACACTGACACCATCCCCACACTGACACACCATCACCACACTGACACACCATCCCCACACTGACACACCATCACCACACATTACTTCACTTGTATTGTTTACCACACAACAGTCTGGTTTACCACGACCAGACTGCTGTCGCAGGCATTTTAGGATTTACTCCAACCCTCCTCCACACCACAAGTAATTTTTTCCTTCCTTAAGCCCTTCTCCTCACCCCTTCCCCTACTTCCCTCTCCACCAGAAAAACTAAGATAGCTCCTGGTCACTTTATCCTGAGCCTCGCCTCATTAATCTTAAATCAGCCAGTTGCTGCTGTTGTTGCTGCTACTGATCCCGTTGCTGCTGCTGCAGCTGTTGTTGCTACTGTTGCTGATCTGCTGCTACTACTGTAGTTGCCTCCGCAGCTGTTGCTGTTGCCACTACTGTTGCTGCTGCCGCTGCTGTTGTTGTTGCTGTTTTAATTGTTCCTGCTGTTACTGTTGCTTCTGCTACTGTTGCTGGTCCACTCAGTTTTACAAACATTCTGACTCGCCATGAAGAATTCAATTAGAAAAAAGTATATAATTGATCTTTTTTCGAGTTAGCTAAATTGCAAACACTTACTAATTTCACTGAGTTGATTTTCACGCCTCCGCTGCGTTTGATGTGCGAGCGCTTGCGTGCACAGGCGTGCGCGTGCAGGTGCCAGCATTAACATGGACCACAAGTTTAACGGAATGTAAACAAAGAGAAACATGCACATGCACACACACATATGCGCACACGTACGTATGTTCACACATGTAAACACGTAAATACATTCACACAAGAGCTGTGAATCGACCCCTGCAACCTCATAAGAGTCCACACACACACACACACACACACACACACACACACACACACACACACACACACACACACACACGAAGAAAGGTTGAGGGAAATCGGCCTGACGACACTGGAGGCCAGGAGGGTCAGGGGAGACATGATAACGACATATAAAATACTGCGCGGAATAGACAAGGTGGACAAAGACAGGATGTTCCAGAGATGGGACACAGACACAAGAGGTCACAGTTGGAAGTTGAAGACTCAGATGAATCGAAGGGATGTTAGGAAGTATTTCTTCAGTCATAGAGTAGTCAAGTCGTGGAATAGTCTAGAAAGTGAAGTAGTGGAGGCGGGAACCATACATAGTTTTAAGGCGAGGTATGATAAAGCTCATGTAGCAGGGAGAGAGAGGACCTAGTAGCAATCAGTGAAGAGGCGGGGCCAGGAGCTATGACTCGACCCCTGCAACCACAAATAGGTGAGTACACACACACACACACTGGACGACACTGGAGGACAGGAGGGTCAGGGGAGACATGATAACGACATATAAAATACTGCGTGGAATAGACAAGGTGGACAAAGACAGGATGTTCCAGGGAGGGGACACAGAAACAAGAGGCCACAATTGGAAGTTGAAGACACAAATGAGTCAGAGAGATATTAGGAAGTATTTCTTCAGTCAGAGAGTTGTAAGGCAGTGGAATAGCCTAGAAAATGACGTAGTGGAGGCAGGAACCATACACAGTTTTAAGACGAGGTTTGATAAAGCTCATGGAGCGGGGAGAGAGAGGGCCCAGTAGCAACCGGTGAAGAGGCGGGGCCAGGAGCTAAGACTCGACCCCTGCAACCACAAATAGGCGAGTACAAATAGGTGAGTACACAGGAGGGAATATCCTACGAAGAAAGGTTAAGGTACATCGGTCTGACGATGCTGGAGGACAGGAGGGTCAGGGGAGACATGATAACGACATACAAAATACTGCGTGGAATAGACAAGGTGGACAGACAGGATGTTCCAGAGAGGGGACACAGAAACAAGAGGTCACAATTGGAAATTGAAGACCCAGATGAGTCAAAGGGATGTTAGGAAGTATTTCTTCAGCCATAGAGTTGTCAGAAAGTGGAATAGCCTACCAAGTGGGATAGTGAGGCAGGAACCATACATAGCTTTAAGATGAGGTATGATACAGCTCATGGAGCAGGGAGAGGACCTAGTAGTACTCAGTCCAGGTAAACTCCAGTGAAGAGGCGGGGTCAGGAGCTGAGTCTCGACCCCTGCAACCACAATTAGGTGAGTACGTACACACACACACACACACACACACACACACACACACACACACACACACACACACACACACACATTCATACACACGCATTCACGACACCTTAGCAAGGAATCGTTCAAGACTCTGTACAACACGTACAGTCTGTACAACACGTATGTCAGGCCCATACTGGAGTAAGTAGCACCAGTAACGAGCCCACACGTGGTCAAACACGTCAAGAAATTAAAAGAAAGTGGGAAGGTTTGCAACAAGACTTGTCCCGAAGCACAGGAGTATGTCCTACGAGGAGAGGTTAAGAACAATCGACCTGACGACACTGGAGGACAGGAGAGGTAGGGAAAACACGATGACGACATACAAAATATTGAAGGGAATTATTCTGACAAGGCAGATAGGGACAGAACGTTTCAGATGAGTCACATGGATGTTAGGAAGTTGTTCTTCAGCCAGAGAGTCGTCAGAAAGTGGAATAGTCTGAAGGCGGGGCCAGGAGCTGTGACTATACCACTGCAACCACAAATAGTTAAGAACACACATGCACACACCACAAAACATGCCAAGTGCTTGTCGACAAGTGATTCCCCCCATCACACACACATTTTAACACCTTGTACGAGCCGCACACTGTGTAATGGAATATGAGAAACCTAGCTACCTGTCGTTCCCACACTAAATATCGTACAGAAAAGTGAACCATCATACTGCAGATGTATCCATCACTAAGTGTGAGATTGTAACACACAGTGTGGAAATGTAATACACAGTGTGGGAATGTAATACACAGTGTGGGAATGTAATACACAGTGTGGGAATGTAATACACAGTGTGGGAATGTAAGACACAGTTTGGAAATGTAATACACAGTGTGCGAATGTAATACACAGTGTGCGAATGTAATACACAGTGTGGGAATGTAATACACAGTGTGGGAATGTAATACACAGTGTGGGAATGTAATACACAGTGTGGGAATATAATACACAGTGTGGGAATGCAACAGACATCGTGGGAATGCAATAGACAGCGTGAGAATGCAATAGACAGCGTGAGAATGCAACAGACAACGTGGGAATGCAACAGACAGCGAGGGAATCTTTATAGCTTGTTAATTGCAAGTTTCAATCCTCTTACTGCAGGTCTGAGGAAGATCACTCTGGGTGTGCTAATGTAAGAGCAGTTTTATTTCAAGTCTAATTAAACAATCTCTTGCGTCTTGTAAGAGCTCCAGGTGTGTGTGTGTGTGTGTGTGTGTGTGTGTGTGTGTGTGTGTGTACGGGGGTTGAACCCCAGCTCTTGGGTCCACCAGGATGCTTCACAATTGTGATGCAGCTAAGATTTCCACCACCACCCATCTCACTCTACCCCAGCCACCCAAATCTCCTCTCTTCTTCCTCTTTTAACCACCCAATTCACTCTCTTTCTCCCCCAGGAACTCTCTCTCTCTCTCTCTCTCTCTCTCTCTCTCTCTCCCCTGTCTTCATACACTTGCAGGTGTCAACACTGTGATAACACTGTCATCAAGGGGACATAAAAATGGCTGGTAATAACATTATCACATTCTCTCCTATCATTAGATCCAACATTTAACAAACATCACAAATTATCCCTGCAGGGATACCCTGTGAAGCTTGTTTGAATCTTTTTCCTTCAGGGTTTTCGTTTATAACTTGAGAACGACTTACATAATAGACTTTCAACTCTAGTTTCATCGCTGGTGTACTACAAGTGTTGGCATGTGCGGGGCGCACTCTGCTCAATGTTGCTTAAACTATTCTCGATTTTAATTTTCGCGAGATAAATTGATAATGCTTCTTCAGAACGGCTTCAAACTTTCAACACTGATGTGTCCTACTTATCACGAAGGTTGCGAATGTTATTGCAGTGTGAAGATGACATTCTGTCAATATTTTTTTTAATGGTTTGGTAATTTATGGAAGCCACCTCGACTATGTCTCAGTGAAGGGTTCCCAACGGTACTGGCTGTCGCACCTTCTAAACAGGATGGTAACCTGTAAAGAGGATGGTAGCCTGTAAGCAGGGTGTTAATCTGTAAGTAGGAAGAAGGATGCTAACTTGTAACATAAGAACATAAGAATGGAGGAACACTGCAGAAGGCCTACTGGCCCACACAAGGCAGATCCTTATCAAAACCACCCCCTTCCCAAAGCTACAAAAGAATTTACTCCCGTTCCCAAGACACAAATCATACCCAGCCCCTACCACTCATATATCTGTCCAATCTCTTTTTAAAGCTACCTAGGGTCCTAGTCTCTATGACCTACTCTAAAGATTGTTCCACGCATCCACAACTCTGCTTGAAAACCAGTACTTTTCTAAATTTATCCAACTTAAATCCATTATTTCTGGTTCTTAGCTGGTTCGACACTTCGATGATATCTCCCCTCATTCTACGTCTCACCAGAGAGTGAAGATTCAAGGCTCCAAGTCTATCATCATATGGGAGATTCCTTATACACTAAATAATTTTAGTCCTTCTCCGTATGTTCTCCAATGAATCTATATCCATCCTGTAGTAAGGAGATCAAAATTGAGCGGCATATTCCAAATGAGGCCTCACTAGTGATGTATAGAGTTGTAAAATAACTTTTGGACTTCTGTTACTTATACTTCTTGAAACAAATCCTAGTAATCTATTAGCCTCATTGCGCACACTTAGGCACTGCTGTCTTGGCTTTAGATTTTTGCTTACCATGACTCTCAAGTCTTTTTCACATTCTGTATGATCAAGCTCTACTTCGCCTAGTTTATAACTTCGAGGGTTATTTTCATTGCCAAGGACTTGTCCACAATGAACTTCATTTGCCACTTTTCAGACCAAGACATTAATTTGTCCAAATCCTCCTGGAGTTCATTGGTATCCTCCTCAATGAATCATACGGCCTATTTTTGTATCATCAGCATATTTGCTCATGTCACTTGTAATTCCTTCATTAATGTCATTACTGTAAATTATGAACAACAATGGGCCTAAAACTGATCCTTGTGGAACCCCACTAGTTACCAGTCCCCATTCGGATTTGACCCCATTAATGGAAACTCTGCTTTCTATTTTTAAGCCATGCCTCTATCCATGCTAGA
This sequence comes from Cherax quadricarinatus, assembly GCF_026875155.1. NCBI lineage: Eukaryota > Metazoa > Arthropoda > Malacostraca > Decapoda > Parastacidae > Cherax > Cherax quadricarinatus. The sequence goes on along the minus strand of NC_069469.1, from coordinate 9,095,746 downwards.
ACTTTACCTCCTATACCATGAGCTGCCACTTTTCTTAAGAGTCTCTTGTGAGGTACTCTATCGAAGGCTTTACTAAAATCCAAATAAACAATATCATATTCTTCATCACTGTCAACTGCCTCAAATATTCTATTGAAGAACGTCAGTAAATTTGTCAGGCAGGAACGACCTCTCGTGAATCCATGCTGAGATTCATTAATCAAATTATGCTCAAGGTAACATCTAATATCATCTATAACTGATTCTAATAATTTTGCCTACTACAGACTTCAGGCTTATTGGAAGGTAATTTGATGGAATGGACTTATTCCCTGATTAGAATATAGGAACTACATTAGCTATCATATTTAGGATAACCTGCAAATAGGATAACCTTTAAGTAGGATGGTAACCTGTAAATAGGATGGTAACATGTAAATTTAGGTATGTAGGCACAAACTTGACAGGTGTACTAAGGGAGTTATAAGCTTGGAATTGCTTGATTGGTTGTGATAACTGGAGAATGCCTATTCTGGTCGACTTCAAACTTGCAGTGCTTTAGAGTTTTTTCAAAGGAAGCTTTGCGTTTGTTTTGGTAGTTTAAGTTTTAAGTGTTCTCGTTTTATTAAAAAGAGAGGAAATGAAAAGACCACGAAAAACTAAGAAGAAGAAGAAGAAGTAGAAGGCGAAGAAGAAGAGAGGAGAAGAAAAGTACGAAGACAACTTCGACAACGGAGAAGGAAGAGTGAAAGTCGAGGAAAAAAAAGACGACGACGACGACGGGGAAAAATTCTTGTGCCATCCATCATGTTCGCCTCATAACTGGTGTGGGAGGACGCTGTACCCTCCTGGAGGGAGGGAGGGAGGGAGGGAAGGAGGGAGAGAAGGAGGGAGAATAGGTGGGGGGTCAACATTATAAAAAGCAACAGGCCTGCTGGTCCACACAAGGCAGGTCTTTATCAAAACCACCCATGTATTTGCCCAAACTTTTCCCAAAGCCACCCAAGAATTTGTTTCCGTATCTCAGACACCAATCACACCCAGTCCCTCCCACTCATATATTTGTCCAATGTCTTTTTAAAACTACTCAAGGTCTTAGCCTCTATTATCCAACTGGGAAGATTGTTACACGCATCGACAACTCTGTTTGAAAACCAATATTTACCTATGTCCTCTCTAAACCTAACTTAAATCCATCATTTCTAGTTCGTACCTGATTCGATATCCGCAGTGTTTTATTAATATTGCCTTTGTTTATGCTCATCATCCACTTACATGTACATGAATAGTATTCAGTACCGACAGAATGAAAATTAGACACAACTGCAACATCTGGATATCTTTATTGTAGACGTTTCGCCATCCAGTGGCTTTATCAATACAAATTCAAGGGCATAATTTAAAGACAGTAGAACTACATACAAAAGATGAGGTAATCAGTACCTCAGCCTTGGAATTGGTGTGAAGAGCACCGTGGTAGTGAAGAATCTGGAGCACCAGCAAGAAGGCTGGTGCTCATATACTGACGTCTGGTGGTAGGAGATGTGTAGCATACGAACACATTGTCACTGGTAGGTCATACCCGAGGGAGGGGTAAGTAGTAGTGAAGAAGACTTTGGAGATGTCCTATGAACCAAGATTCCACGAAGTTACAGTGTCTGACAGGTTATACATGAATGATATACAATACCACTGTATACCATTCATGTACATCACCCAGCTTATAACTGGGTGTTATTTTCATTCCCAAGGACCAGGACTTTACTCTTTTTTCACAATGAACTGCATGTGCCACTTTTCAGACCAAGACATTAATTTGTACAAATCCTCCTGGAGTTCACTGGAATCAATCATTCGGCCAATTTTGTATCAGCAAATTTACTCATGTTTTTGCAATTCCTTCAAAGTCATTAGTGTAAATAATTCATCGGGGCCTGGGCACTTTGCTGCAATTTATCTACCTGCTTGATAATCATGGCCCTCGTAACAGTAATATTACTTAATTTGTTTACTTTAGAAACTGATCACGGTACGGGTTGGGATCGAACTCATGGCAAGCGAGTCGTAAAACTCACCCGTACCGTTATTTGTTTGCAGTCGTGTTATTAAGATTACTGAGTAACTGTTAATTACTCGGATATCATTTATGTCTTCTTGTGTAAAGACTGAAAAAAATAATCATTAAATAGAGAACATATTTCCAGTTCATCATCAGTCAGCTGTCCATCTCCAACTCCTACTTTTTTCCTGACCTTTGTCAGGGATTAGTCTTTGACTCATTAGCAACTTTAATTTCGTACATGTGTTTAGCCTTTCTAATCCCCTCTTTTGCTGCTTTTCTTTTGATGCACTTATAAATTCCTCTTTTCTCTCATAATCATGGTTTGTTCTTATTTGACCTAATCTCTCTCTCTGGGAAATATACATTTTCTGAGCACGTTGTACATTAAGAGAAAAGTCATAAATGCAGATCCCTTCGTTATAGTATGGTCATCGTCAATAAAATCTTTAGCTAGATTACCCAGTCAAAATTAGACGCGTGTTCCCTAGGTCCATTATAATCAGCAGAATGAAAATTGGGGACTTTCACCGTATTATCCTTTTTCTTGTATTTCCGGGTAATATTTGTGATCACTTGCACCAAACTCTTCAGAGATCTCCAGATTATTTACGAGGATTTTTTTTATCTGACAAGACTAGGTCGAGCAAATTATTACCTCTGGTAGGCTTAGTTGCATACTGCTTCAGAAGGCAGTCCTGAACTTTTGCAGGAAGTCACTGGTCTCCATATTACCGGTCAAAGAAGCCCAGTCAGTTTGATTGAAGCTAAAAATCTCCAGCTCTTACTACGCTATCGTGTCTGGAAGCTCTAACAATTTCGTCCCAAAGAAGTCCCCCGCTTTTTATGATATAGGGTCGGTATGTTACACCTAAAATTAGTTTTTCTCGACTTTCTAGAAATTCTACTCAGATTCTGTTATTAATCCATCTATTTTTATACCTTTTCTTATGCAATAATTTATATTTTCTCGTATACATAATGCTACTCCACCTCCTTCCTGTTATATCTATCTACATGAAATAACTTAAATCCTTGAATATGGCATTTGGCAATCATGTTCCGGCTCTCTAAATTGTACCATGTTTCAATTATTGTATTAACATCAAAGTTTCCTGCACATGTTACCAAACGTAATTCATTAATTTTATTCCTGGCGCTTCGAGTATTAGTATAAATTACGTTTATATGTTATTTCTTCTGCACCTTTGTCCTATTCAGCTTTGCTGTTCCACAATTTCTATTTTCATCATTACGCAATGTTACCTGATGACTGTTATTCTTAATATTCATAATATCAAAGCATAAATCAATATTTCCACACTCATTACTTTCTCTTCCTAAACCCATACCTCAAACTAATGCTAGTTTAAAGCCATAACAACACCCTCAAGAGAACTATGGAGAATACTCATATCTGCCCTGGATAAGTAAACCTCATCCCTGGTACACATGTCATTTCTGCCATAGAAGTAGTCCCAGTTGTCAATGAATGGTACTGCATTATTTTTACTGTGTCTGTCAAGCCAACAATTAATACCAATTGCTCCGGATAGTCATTAATATCCAACACCCCTTCTTGGCAAAATGCCACATATAACAGGGTGTTCTCCCTTCTTCCTTATTGTGTCTATTGCTGTCCTATACCTTTAACTAATTCCTCACCTCTACGCTTGCCTACATCATTGCCCCCTGCACTGAGGCAGATAATAGAACTGATCCCATTACCATTCATGATACTGTCAAGCCGGCTAACAATATCCTCTGTCTCACCCCCAGGAAAGCAAACCCCTTGTCTCCTATTCCTATCCTTCAAGCAGAAGGCCCTATCCATTTATCTAATATGACTTTACCCAACAAGCACAATGTTCATACCTTCCTTGGTGTTTGTTGTGTCGTTGCCAGTTGTGGACTCAAATTCGCCAGGTAACATGGAGAATGGGTTCAAAGTTTCCATAGAAGTCTATTGGCTCTTCGTCGTTTCTACCTCTCCATCCATCCTCTTGATCCTCAGCTTCGTTCCAAGCTGCCCACCCACTGTCCAGCTTCCTTTCTTGACCTGAGGATTCACAACAGGAGGATTACTACGAATCCTCTTGCTTTTCCTCAATCTCCGTATCTAGAGCCTAGCCACCCTCAGCTCCTCCTTAAGCTGGTGGGAGAGTTGCTCGATAAAAGGCATCATTAGTTCAGTTTTACAGAGCTCAGAGAGTACGTCTTCACACTAGCAAGTCCACGTCACCACTGAGCAACACACTGCATCAACCAGTCCATCACGTGAACACACTGCATCAACCAGTCCATCACGTGAACACACTGCATCAACCAGTCCACCACGTGAACACCACACTGCTTCAATCCCTCCTTCGCGGTGCTTGGTAACATGCTTCACACCCAACACACACACCCCACACACACACACACACAACCCCAACACACACCCACACACACACACACACACACACACACACCCACACACACTGTAGAGTGCTGACATACACCAATATTCCAGCAACCAGAGACTGATGTGAAGATTCAGTGTCATATCAGCAATTGAGTATAAGACAAAACTAGTGATTTAGCTACACCGTATTCAGTTTGGACCACAGTCACTACCAGCCTCCGTGTGAATGACGTACTGAACACAATAGTGATGATAAGGCGTAGGCTGCTTAATAAGCTTCTATTGGAAACAGCGTATCGCTCGGTGTAGAGCTTTATCGTGTCAAGGTGACGTATTAAATCTCCAACAGAGGCGCTGTCGCAATTATAGCGTATAAAACATTTGTTATTGGTGTCACCTAGTTGACTGGAGAGACTCGGACGTGGCTGGATGGATAATCGAGCCTCTGCTACTTAGAGTCGATAGGCCCACAAGGATTTGGCGCTTCACGGAATACAATCTGTATAATATATATATATATATATATATATATATATATATATATATATATATATATATATATATATATATATATATATATATATATAAGATAAAGAATCACACACAAAGTGGGAGTTGTCACAGCTGCTCTTTGCTGATGACACTGTGCTCTTGGGAGATTCTAAAGAGAAGTTGCAGAGATTGGTGGATGAATTTGGTAGGGTGTGCAAAGAGAAAATTAAAGGGAATACAGGAAAGAGTAAGGTTATGAGGATAACAAAAAGATTAGGTGATGAAAGATTGAATATCAGATTGGAGGGAGAGAGTATGGAGGAGGTGAATGTATTCAGATATTTGGGAGTGGACGTGTCAGCGGATGGGTCTATGAAAGATGAGAGTGAATCATAGAATTGATGAGGGAAAAAAGAGTGAGTGGTGCACTTAGGAGTCTGTGGAGACAAAGAACTTTGTCCTTGGAGGCAAAGAGGGGAATGTATGAGAGTATAGTTTTACCAACGCTCTTATATGGGTGTGAAGCATGGGTGATGAATGTTGCAGCGAGGAGAAGGCTGGAGGCATGGAGATGTCATGTCTGAGGCAATGTGTGGTGTGAATATAATGCAGAGAATCGTAGTTTGGAAGTTAGGAGGAGGTGCGGGATTACCAAAACTGTTGTCCAGAGGCTGAGGAAGGGTTGTTGAAGTGGTTCGGACATGTAGAGAGAATGGAGCGAAACAGAATGACTTCAAGAGTGTATCAGTCTGTAGTGGAAGGAAGGCGGGGTAGGGGTCGGCCTAGGAAAGGTTGGAGAGAGGGGGTAAAGGAGGTTTCGTGTGCGAGGGCTTGGACTTCCAGCAGGCATGCGTGAGCGTGTTTGATAGGAGTGAATGGAGACAAATGGTTTTTAATACTTGACGTGCTGTTGGAGTGTGAGCAAAGTAACATTTATGAAGGGGTTCAGGGAAAACGGCAGGCCGGACTTGAGTCCCTGGAGATGGAAGTACAGTGCCTGCACTCTGAATGAGGGGTGTTAATGTTGCAGTTTAAAAACTGTAGTGTAAAGCACCCTTCTGCAAGACAGTGATGGAGTGAATGATGGTGAAAGTTTTTTCTTTTCGGGCCACCCTGCCTTGGTGGGAATCGGCCAGTGTGATAATAAAATATAATATATATATATATAATTATATATATATATATATATATAATATATATATATATATATATATATATATAATATATATATATATATTGTAACCACGAACAAGTGGTATTTAATTAATAACACTGCGACTAGCCGAGGATTCGAACCCGTGTTGTTTTAGCCCACTTCGTGGTGAGCAATAGTCCATGATGCTCTAACCCACGGGACCATACAATCCTACAAGAATCATGCACCCAGCAGAGCTAGGGTTGTACCGTGATCCGAGGACATACGATGGGTTGGTGCTTCAGAGCTAATTTCACCCACACCATCGTATGTCCTCGGATCACGGTACAACACCTAGCTCTGCTGGGTGCGTGATTCTTGTAGGATTGTATGGTCCCGTGGATTAGAGCGTCATGGAATATTTGCTCACCATGAGGCGGGCTAAAACAACACGGGTTCAAATCCTCGGCTAGTTCCAGTATGGATATATATATGATTATATATAAATATATATATATATATATATATATATATATAATATATATATATATATATATATATAATATATATATATATATATTATACATTTAAAGACATTTTTTCATTTATTTTAATATAAAAATTAATGATTTTGTACCAAAAGTGTCTTAGAAAACTTACCTAACCTTATTATAACAAGCGCAATTTAATTTAGCCTAATCCAATATATTTTATATAAGTTCACAATAATTTAATAATAAACACAATGAAATATATTATCGTTAGATTCTGAATTATTTTTACGAAATTATTGTATACACAAATTTTCGCTTGCCTTATTCGGCAAGAGCGTTGCTATTTAAGCCAAAATCGCAAGTATTCGAGTAAGGAGATCTTCCGGGCAGGCGAAAGGTTTCGACAGTAGATACCCAAGTGTTACACATGCATCTCACTGGTTGCAGCCCTTGGTATTTGACTGGTAGCGCTGCTGACACTTCTAGGTCACCAGCTGCTCTAGCAAAAACTGTTGCAACATTTACTGGAAAACTAAATTATGACCAAAGTGTAGGACGATAAATGCGAGTTGAAGTGTTTCTATGTGACTATCACAGTGGTATTATAAGTAACACTAAGTGCACCGTACTGCACCAACTTTATTAATCACGACTGATAAAATTTGATGATGAATAATGATTTATTATGAATAATAAAGAAACAGCATTACTCTGGCAGGTTACCCACCTTCTACTAGGCTCTACACCTCTGCCACTGGCATCACCACCTACTGTAATCAAAGCAAATGTAAACAATAAATTGTTCTCACTCAGAGCCATTATGTAATGAATGCGAAAAAAAATTCAAACTAGTAACAACTTGTTTCACGCGTGTACAGAAGTATCTAAATATTTAATCCATAACGACCAACTACAAACACTACCAGATAAAACATGTTTCTGTAGGTTGTAAACAGCATATTAGTGCAAGATTTATTTAGCCTAAAGATACTACTACTGCAGAATCTCTCTCTCTCTCTCTCTCTCTCACGCTCCACGCGCATATCATTAGATTTACCCAGACAATCGCATTAGACACTTGTAGTGCTGAGCGCTTATGACTAGCAGTGAATATTATAGTCGGTGAGTTTATGTATTGTGTGGTGATGGTGGGGGGGATTACGTGTGCTGCTGCTGTGCTGCTGCGTGTTGTGTGTGTGTGTGCGTGTGCGTGTGTGTGTGTGTGTGCGTGTGTGTGTGTGTGCGTGTGTGTGTGTGTGCGTGTTGCGTGTGCGTGTGCGTGTGTGTGTGTTTTGTGTGTGTGTGTTGTGTGTGTGTGTGTGTGTGGTCTGTGGGTGGTGTGATGTGTGTCTGTGTCGTGCTATGTGCGTGTGTGTCTGATGTGGTGTTTTGTGTGTGTGTGTTGTGTTGTGTTTGTTGTGTGCAGTGTTGTGTGTGTGTGTGATGTGTGTTTGTGTTGTGTGTGTGTTACTTCACTAGTGAGGTTGCAGGTCGATCCATCTCCTGGCCCCGCTCTTCCTGATCCTACTAGGTCACTCTCCCTGAACCGTGAGCTTATCATTACCCTCTACTTAAGCTGTATGGTCCTGCTGTCATTACATCGATTCCCAAACTATTCCACTTCCTGACTACTCTGTAGCTGGAAACTACTTCCTAACTTCCCTGTTAGATTCATCTGTGTTTTCAACTTCCAACTTTGCCCTATGTGCTGTGTCCCATCTGAACATCCTGTCTTTGTCCATTGTCAATTCCTCTCAGTATTTTGTATGTCGTTATCAATTCCCCTCTCTCTCCCCTGTCCTCCAGTGTCGTCAGGTCATTCCCTAACCTCTCCGTCGCGAGGACCATACCATCTTGACTCTTGAACTAGTCTTGTTGCAAACCTTGCACTACTCTCAGTTGTCTTTACGTGCTGGCTAGTGTGGGTTCCAAACTGTGCCTGCAACTCATATGGGCCTAACGTTACACGGTGTACAGGTCCGAAACGATTCCTTATAAGATGTTGGAATGTTCCCGAGGTTGCTAGCGCCATATGCTGCAGCAGTTATTTGGTTGATGTGCGCTTCGGGGTGTGCCTGTGTGTTTACTCACCCCAGATCTTTTTCCTTAGTGAGGTTTGTAGTCCTTGCCCCCCCCAGACTGATACTCCGCTGCGAATCTCTTCCCTTGCACCAATCTCCATGTACTTTGCACTTGGATGGTTTGAACTCCAGAAGCCAATTGCTGGACACAGGTCCTGCAGCCTGTTCCAGATCCCTTTGTAGTTGCAGCCTGCACGTCATCTGCAAAACAGGGACACTCAGAGTCTATTCCTTCCGTCATGCGTTCACAAAAACCAGAAACAGCACTGGTCCTAGGACTGGGCCCCTGCGGGACCCGCTGGTCACAGGTGCCCACTCTGACACCCGCCCCGTACCATGACTCGCTGCTGTCTTCCTGACAAGTATTCCCCGATCCCCTTGTAGTGCCTTCCCCGTTATCCCTGCTTGGTCCTCCAGTTTTTGCACCAATCTCTTGTGTTGGAACTGTGTCAAACGCCTTCTTGCAGTCCAAGAAATGCAATCCACCCCCCCCTCTCTCTTGTCTTAATGCTGTCACCATGTCATAGAACTCCAGTAGGTTTGTGACACAGGATTTCCCGTCCCTGAAACCATGTTGGCTGCTGTTGATGAGATCGTCCTTTCTAGGTGTTCCACCACTCTTCTCCTGATAATCTTCTCCATGATTTTGCATACTATACATGTCAGTGACACTGGTCTGTAGTTTAATGCTTCATGTCTGTCTCCTTTTTAAAGATTGGGACTACATTTGCTGTCTTCCATGCCTCAGGCAATCTCCGTGTGTGTGTGTGTGTGTGTGTGTGTATGTGTGTGTGTGTGTGTGTATGTGTATGTGTGTGTTGTGTTGTGTGTGTGTGTGTGTGTGTGTGTGTGTGTGTTGTGTGTGGGTGGGTGGGTGGTGTGGTGTGTGTACCACCTAATTGTGGTGGCAGGGTCGAGACTCAGCTCCTGGCCCCGCCTCTTCACCGACCGCTATTAGGTCCTCTCTCCCCCTACTCCATGAGCTTTATCATACCTCGTCTTAAAACTATGTATAGTTCCTGCCTCCACTACATCGCTTGCCAGACTATTCCACTTCCTAACTACTCTATGACTGAAGAAATACTTTCTAACATCCCGTTGACTCATCCGAGTCTTCAGCTTCCAATTGTGACCCCTTGTTTCTGTGTCCCATCTCTGGAACATCCTGTCTCTGTCCACCTTGTCTATTCCACGCAGTAGTTTGTATGTCGTTATCATGTCTCCCCTAACCCTCCTGTCCTCCAGTGTTGTCAGACCGATTTCCCTTAACCTTTCTTCATAGGACATTCCCCTTACCTCTGGAAATAGCCTTGTTGCAAACCATTGCACTAATTTCTTGACGTATTTGACCAGGTGTGGGTTCCAAACTGGTGCTGCGTACTCCAGTATGGGCCTGACGTACACAGTGTATAAAGTCTTGAACGATTCCTTACTGAGGTACCGGAACGCTATTCTCAGGTTTGCCAAGCGCCCATATGCCGCAGCAGTTATCTTGTTAATGTGTGTTTCTGGTGATGTACTCGGTATTACACTCACTCCTAGGTCTATACTCTGTCTGTGGTCTTCTATGCCCTCCTCCGATCTTCATGGCTTTGCTTTTGGCGGGGTTAAATTCTAGGAGCCAGTTTCTGGACCACACATCTAGCCTGTCCAGGTCTCTTTGTAGACCTGTCTGGTCCGCGTCTGATTTAATTCTCCTCATTAACTTAACATCATCTGCAAACAGGGACACTTCTGAGTCTATCCCTTCCGTCATGTCGTTCACATATACCAAGAATAGCACTGGTCCCAGGACTGACCCCTGTGGGACCCCGCTCGTCACTGGCGCCCACTGTGATACCTCTTCACGGACCATGACTCGCTGTTGCCTCCCTGTTAGGTATTCTCTGATCCACTGCAGTGCCCTTCCTGTTATACGTGCCTGTTCCTCTAGCTTCTGTACTACTCTCTTGTGAGGAACTGTGTCGAAGGCCTTCTTGCAGTCCAAAAAATGCAATCAACCCA
>NC_069469.1:9010098-9082598 GCF_026875155.1 Cherax quadricarinatus | reverse complement strand
TAAGTATGTGATAGTACCTTAATGCTGCTCTTAGGTTTCCTAGGCACTCGTCAGCAGCTGAGATGATTCACCAGTTGTGTTGACACGAAGAGCGCTATAATTATTACCATTACGTCCCTTTTCCTCTTATTATATTTGCAGTTTATGTCCTTCAGTAATGTGTAGTCCATATCTGATTCTCATATTCATTCACTCTCACTCACTCACTCGCCGTTTAGTTGAATCCTCTCTTATACACAACTTTCCTTGTATGAACCTTAGCCCTGGCTTCGTCTCTGTAGATGCCTTCCTCTCCCACTACATTGTAAAATGCTCCAAACTTCAGAACACCCGTGACTTAACCTGAATCCTCATTTTTCTTCTTCTTCTTCTTTTTCTTCTTCCTCTTCCCCTTTCCTCTCTCCTTTTCTCCTCTGGGTTGTCTTTCTCTCTCCTGTCTCGTGTTTCTGTTCCTTCTTCATTTATTTTATTTCACCACTTCCCCTTTCCTGCACCTCGGTGCGCTTGCTCTCCCTCTGTGGGTTTCTAGCTCTCTTGCAGTGCTCCCCTTCCTTTGTATTTGACTGGCTCGTCTTCCTTATTTCCCACTTCCACCACTACCACTACTGCTACCTCTTCTTCTTCTACTACAACTACTGATGAAATTAAGACACATGTGCGGCGTCTGGTTGTCTTTGTTGTGGACGTTTCGCCATCCAGTGGCTGGCTGGATGGCGAAACGTCTACGGTGGGGATGCCCGGGTGTTGTGCACGTGTCATTTCATCCTGTTGGTATTATATACAATTCTTGTACTACTACTACTACTACTACTACTACTACTACCTCCACCTCTTCCTGCCTATATATAGCCGTCCTGCTCCCCCTCTGTTAGAGTGACTTTGTCAATGGTCCAAGTCGGACCGAAACGTCGTCGAAAGCTTCTCTCTTTTATGTGCGGGTTATTTGTGTATCGTTCCAGTCACGGTATTGTGCCTTTTTGTTATTTACTCACTCTCTCTCTCTCCCCCTTTCGAGATTTCCATAACTCTGCACTTGTTGCGTTGAAGCACTGACCACTTTTCTGCCCTTTCTTACAATTTTTGTCTGTTATGGTACTGAGAGATGACCTGCGATGACCTAATTAGCTGGAAGTGATCTCGTGTCCTAGCAGAGGAGCTGGAAGTGCTCTCGTGTCCTAGCAGAGGAGCTGGAAGTGCTCTCGTGTCCTAGCAGAGTAGCTGGAAGTGCTCTCGTGTCCTAGCAGAGGAGCTGGAAGTGCTCTCGCGTCCTAGCAGAGGAGCTGGAAGTGCTCTCGCGTCCTAGCAGAGGAGCTGGAAGTGATCTCGTGTCCTAGCAGAGGAGCTGGAAGTGCTCTCGCGTCCTAGCAGAGGAGCTGGAAGTGCTCTCGTGTCCTAGCAGAGGAGCTGGAAGTGCTCTCGTGTCCTAGCAGAGGAGCTGGAAGTGCTCTCGTGTCCTAGCAGAGTAGCTGGAAGTGCTCTCGTGTCCTAGCAGAGTAGCTGGAAGTGCTCTCGTGTCCTAGCAGAGGAGCTGGAAGTGCTCTCGCGTCCTAGCAGAGGAGCTGGAAGTGCTCTCGTGTCCTAGCAGAGTAGCTGGAAGTGCTCTCGTGTCCTAGCAGAGGAGCTGGAAGTGCTCTCGCGTCCTAGCAGAGGAGCTGGAAGTGCTCTCGCGTCCTAGCAGAGGAGCTGGAAGTGATCTCGTGTCCTAGCAGAGGAGCTGGAAGTGCTCTCGCGTCCTAGCAGAGGAGCTGGAAGTGCTCTCGCGTCCTAGCAGAGGAGCTGGAAGTGATCTCGCGTCCTAGCAGAGGAGCTGGAAGTGATCTCGTGTCCTAGCAGAGGAGCTGGGAGTGGCCTCGTGTCCTAGCAGAGGACCTGGAAGTGATCTCGTGTCCTAGTAGAGCAGCTGGGAGTGATCTCGTGTCCTATCAGAGGAGTTAGGAGTGGTCTCGTGTCCTAGCAGAGGACCTGGAAGTGATCTCGTGTCCTAGTAGAGCAGGGAAGTGATCTCGTGTCCTATCAGAGGAGTTAGGAGTGGTCTCGTGTCCTAGCAGAGGAGCTGGGAGTGGTCTCGTGTCCTAGTAGAGGAGCTGGGAGTGGCCTCGTGTCCTAGCAGAGGAACTGGGAGTTGTTTCGTACCCTAGCACAGGAGCTGGGAGGTGGTTCGTGGCCTAGCACAGGAGCTGGGAGGTGATTCGTGACCTAGCACAGGAGCTGGGAGGTGGTTCGTGACCTAGCACAGAAGGTAGGTGGTGATCCGTGACCTAGCGCAGAAGGTAGGTGGTGGTTCGTGACGTAGCATAGGAGCTGGTTCGTGGCTTAGCACAGGAGCTGGGAGGTGGTTCGTGACCTAGCACAGAAGGTAGGTGGTGATCCGTGACCTAGCGCAGAAGGTAGGTGGTGGTTCGTGACCTAGCACAGGAGCTGGGAGGTGGTTCGTGACCTAGTATAGGAGCTGGGAGGTGGTTCGTGACCTAGCATAGGAGCTGGTTCGTGGCTTAGCACAGGAGCTGGGGGGTGGTTCGTGACCTAGCACAGGAGCTGGGAGATGGTTCGTGACCTAGCACAGGGCGTATGTGGTGGTTCGTGACCTACCAGATGATTTTTGACCTAGCACAAATGAGAGATGACATGACAGAGGGAGATGATCACGGTAAATGTTATGACAATGATCAGAGATGAGAGTTGAACTGACAATGATCTGGGATGACATATGACCTGACAGGGCCTAATTTTAGACTTGACCTACAAGGGAGAGAAGACGCTCTTCATTGTCAGGAAACTTCCTAGATCTGACCTTAACATCAGGCGAGCTAGTGAATGTTTTCGTCTTACCAGGGGTTAAAACTGAACCTTGACCTGGCAGACACTGACAGATTGCAAGGCAGCATTACACACTAGTCATGATCCTCGCCAATAACAAATATGGAGACAAAAACTCAGGATATCAATTGATCTGTATATTTCGATCTCCTGGAATCCTCTTCAGATGAAGAGGATCCCAGAAGGAGCTACAAATATATAGATTCAATTCAATTCAATTCAATTCAAGTTTATTCTCTATTAGGGTTACAATGTGGGGTTTACAGGTTTTGGATATTGTGTGGTTTACATGTTATAAAATACTAATTACAGAGGAGGCATTACGACACCTAGCATGGCTAGGCATTTCGGGCAGACTTAGATTAATTCTTAACATTAAATCGTGATCAATTGATCTTATGAGTTTCTGTCACCGTGAGGATTGTTACCGAGTACTGACAAGTGTTCATTATATTTTTGTTATTCACTGGTAATAATGTTGACTCTCTCTCTCCCTCTCCCTCCCTCTCTCTCCCTCTCTCTCCCTCTCCCTCCCTCTCTCTCCCTCTTTTCCCTCTTCCTCTCCTCCCTCTCCCTCCCTCTCTCCCTCCCTCTCCCTCTCCTCCCTCTCCCTCCCTCTCTCTCCCTCTCTCTCCCTCCTCTCCCTCTCCCTCCCTCTCTCCCTCTCTCTCCCTCTCTCTCCCTCTCCCTCCCTCTCCTCTCCTCCCTCTCTCTCCCTCTCTCTCCTCTCTCCCTCTCCCTCTCCTCTCTCTCCCTCCCTCCTCCCTCCCTCTCCCCTCTCCCTCTCCCTCCCTCTCCTCTCCCTCTCCCTCCCTCTCCCTCCCTCTCCTCTCCCTCTCTCCCTCTCTCTTCCCTCTCTTTCCCTCTCCTCTCTCTCTCTCCTCTCTCTCCCTCTCCCTCCCTCCCTCTCCCCTCCCTCCCCTCCCTCCCTCCCCCTCCCCCTTCCTCCCTCCCCCTCCCTCCATTAAGCCAGGTCACATTAATAGAAGTCCCACATTATAATAATGACCCGGTGGCAAAAAGCAGCAATTTACCAGCTGCCGTGGAAGGTTAGAGAGGCCAAGGAAGGTTACCGTTCAACAGAGGTCAACAGGATGCTCCAGCGGGAGAAGAGAGTGTTTAAGGGGAAGCAAGTTGTGTATCACTTGACACCGTCGCTAGAGGGCGTCACAGCTTAGTCAGGACCACCTAATATTGAATGTACGGATTAACAACTGTTATCCCATATCAGCTCATTACAGACTGTGGAAGGTTGTGGCAGACTGTGGAAGGTTGTGGAAAGTTGTGGCAGACTGTGGAAGATTGTGGCAGACTGTGGAAGATGTGGCAGACTGTGGAAGATTGTGGAAGATTGTGGCAGACTGTGGAAAGTTGTGGCAGACTGTGTAAAGTTGTGGCAGACTGTGGAAAGTTGTGGCAGGCTGTGGAAGATTGTGGCAGACTGTGGAAGATTGTGGTAGACTGTGGAAGACTGTGGCAGACTGTGGAAAGTTGTGGCAGACTGGGGAATGTTGTGGCAGACTGTGGAAGGTTGTGGCAGACTGTGGAAGATTGTGGCAGACTGTGGAAAGTTGTGGCAGACTGTGGAAGGTTGAGGCAGACTGTGGAAGGCTGTGGCAGGCTGTGCTAGACTGTAAAAGGCTGTGGCAGACTGTGGAAGGTTATGACAGACTGTGGGAGGTTGTGGCAGACTGTGGATGGTTGTGGCAAACTGTGGAAGGTTGAGGCAAACTGTGGAAGGTTGAGGCAGACTGTGTACGGTAGAGGCAGACTGTGGAAGGTTTTGGCAGACTGTGGAAGGTTGTGGCAGACTGTGGAAGATTGGGGCAGATTGTGGAAGGTTGTGGCAACTGTGGAAGATTAGGGCAGACCGTGGATGGTTGTGGCAAACTCTGGAAGGTTGAGACAGACTGTGTACGGTAGAGGCAGACTGTGTAAGGTTGAGGCAGACTGTGGAAGGTAGAGGCAGACTGTGTAAGGTTGAGGCAGACTGTGGAAGGTTGTGGCAGACTGTGTAAGGTTGAGGCAGACTGTGGAAGGTAGAGGCAGACTGTGGAAGGTTGTGGTAGACCGTGGAAGATTGTGGCAGACTGTGGATGGTATTGGCAGACTGTGGAAGATTGTGGCAGACTATGACTGCCACAATGATAAAGAACACGTCTTATCTACTAACGTCCTCCTAAGTGGATCAGAAAATGGAGCTTTACAATAGTTAGTCAGTGCTTTATAAAGGCAACAAGAGTAAAGCTTAAGAACATTAAAGAGGCAGAACTTCACGTTTAAAGTCATTCACAACAAAGGTCACACAGTATGAATAGAAGTTAAGAAAGTTCAAATTGTGCCTAGTGAGGTCGATTAAACAAATCAATAAGTTCATCAAAATATACAAAAGGTCACAAATAGACAAAAAGCAAGTGAACATAATGAGAAAGGATACAAAAAACTGAGAATCTATCCCTAAGTCCAGCAAGGTCACCATAATAAATAATTACACAAAAATTGTTTGTAGATGAATGGTTCAGAGAACCGACATGTTGATAAATTAGACACATGTGCAACTCTTGGGTATCTTTATTGAGGAAACGTTTCGCCACACAGTGGCTTCATCAGTCCATACGTAGGAGAAACTTGAAGAACAGGAGGAGAATGAGGTAATCAGTCCCTCAACCTCGAGTCGATGTGTTCAGTCCATCAATCTTGAATAGAATACGGCATATCAGCGGAGAAGCAGCTAATAAACCGTATGGCAGGAGAGGTGCAGCAGTCATAGGTCGTGTCACAAGAAGCAGCTTATAAACCGTATGGCAGGAGAGGTGCAGCAGTCATAGGTCGTGTCACAAGAAGCAGCTTATAAACCGTATGGCAGGGAGGTGCAGCAGTCTAAGTCGTGTCACAAGAAGCAGCTTATAAACCGTATGGCAGGAGAGGTGCAGCAGTCATAGGTCGTGTCACAAGAAGCAGCTTATAAACCGTATGGCAGGAGAGGTGCAGCAGTCATAGGTCGTGCTGCACCTCTCCTGCCATACGGTTTATAAGCTGCTTCTCCGCTGATATGCCGTATTCTATTCAAGATTGATGGACTGAACACATCGACTCGAGGTTGAGGGACTGATTACCTCATTCTCCTCCTGTTCTTCAAGTTTCTCCTACGTATGGACTGATGAAGCCACTGTGTGGCAAAACGTTTCCTCAATAAAGATACCCAAGAGTTACACATGTGTCTAATTTATCAACAAAAATTGTTGTTGCTGGTTACAAAGGTCAGTGTAGTAACTCACCTGCTGTGCCGCATTACTCTACCTATAAACCATACCCCCGGCCGGGATTGAACCCGCGGTCATAGTCTCAAAACTCCAGCCCGTCGCGCTAGCCACTAGACCAGCTAGCCACAATAAGATTCATCCAACTAGGTATATTTCTACACCATAGGAAAGTTAGCACAGGCACCTCTGTGACCACAAATGCAAGTTTTTACAGACGAATCTCCAGCTAGCGTGGCCGTGACGAACTCTAGCTCAAGTCCCTTCACTGCCGTCAACATGACTTAAGAAATCATGTCATTACGATTTCTTAAGTCAAGTTACTCTACCTATATTTCAAGAACGCTGCAGCGAAAATAAAATAGCAAAGCACTTAAATTAATAGATTTTAATACAGAAGTTACATGAAATTAAATACGCATTATTTTTATTAAAAATAATTGCTGAACAATATTTCCAGTGGACGCTCCATTGTAACGTTAAACATCCTCTTTCTGCTGCAAGTTGATCATGTTATTTCTTTAAATGCTGGCAACACTGCGTAAATTATATCGTTGCCAGCACAATACCGCCAATAAATATATGAAACAAACATCCCTTCCCCTCCCCCCCCCACCCCTGTTGTCTCAGAGCTGAGCAGCGAGTTCCGGTCACAGTGACGCGCTCACTGTGCTAGTTACCAATGCTAGTTTTGATTAGTAGTGATCCATTTTTATTTATGGTTTTTTATCCAGTATTTTTACTATTATCATTAAATATTGATTATTATTATTATTTATTATTTTTTTTATTATCACACTGGCCGATTCCCACCAAGGCAGGGTGGCCCGAAAAAGAAAAACTTTCACCATCATTCACTCCATCACTGTCTTGCCAGAAGGGTGCTTTACACTACAGTTTTTAAACTGCAACATTAACACCCCTCTTTCAGAGTGCAGGCACTGTACTTCCCATCTCCAGGACTCAAGTCCGGCCTGCCGGTTTCCCTGAACCCCTTCATAAATGTTACTTTGCTCACACTCCAACAGCACGTCAAGTATTAAAAACCATTTGTCTCCATTCACTCCTATCAAACACGCTCACGTATGCCTGCTGGAAGTCCAAGCCCCTCGCACACAAAACCTCCTTTACTCCCTCCCTCCAACCTTTCCTAGGCCGACCCCTACCCCGCCTTCCACTACAGACTGATACACTCTTGAAGTCATTCTGTTTCGCTCCATTCTCTCTACATGTCCGAACCACCTCAACAACCCTTCCTCAGCCCTCTGGACAACAGTTTTGGCAATCCCGCACCTCCTCCTAACTTCCAAACTACGAATTCTCTGCATTATATTCACACCACACATTACCCTCAGACATGACATCTCCACTGCCTCCAGCCTTCTCCTCGCTGCAACATTCATCATCCATGCTTCACACCCATATAAGAGCGTTGGTAAAACTATACTCTCATACATTCCCCTCTTTGCCTCCAAGGACAAAGTTCTTTGTCTCCACAGACTCCTAAGTGCACCACTCACCCTTTTCCCCTCATCAATTCTATGATTCACTTCATCTTTCACAGACCCATCCGCTGACACGTCCACTCCCAAATATCTGAATACATTCACCTCCTCCATACTCTCTCCATCCAATCTGATATCCAATCTTTCATCACCTAATCTTTCTGTTTTCCTCATAACCTTACTCTTTCCTGTATTCACCTTTAATTTTCTTCTTTTGCACACCCTACCAAATTCATCCACCAATCTCTGCAACTTCTCTTCAGAATCTCCCAAGAGCACAGTGTCATCAGCAAAGAGCAATTGTGACAACTCCCACTTTGTGTGTGATTCTTTATCTTTTAACTCCACGCCTCTTGCCAAGACCCTCGCATTTACTTCTCTTACAACCCCATCTATAAATATATTAAACAACCACGGTGACATCACACATCCTTGTCTAAGGCCTACTTTTACTGAGAAATAATTTCCCTCTTTCCTACATACTCTAACTTGAGCCTCACTATCCTCGTAAAAACTCTTCACTGCTTTCAGTAACCTACCTCCTACACCATACACTTGCAACATCTGCCACATTGCCCCCCTATCCACCCTGTCATACGCCTTTTCCAAATCCATAAATGCCACAAAGACCTCTTTAGCCTTATCTAAATACTGTTCACTTATATGTTTCACTGTATTATTATTACATAAATGATAACCCAATTTGACGAGAAAATTTTAAGCGGCGTTTCGGTCAGTTCTGGAGCATTATCAAGTTATAAGAGAAAATGAAAAAAATGAAGAGACTTGTGAGTTGAGAAGGAAGTCAAGGTCAGGTTAAGTGTTCTGATGACTGGATCAGCTGACAGCGCTGCCGGGAAAGAGAAACTTCATCACAAACCAAACCGAGATTGAGAGTCGTGTCAGGAATACTGTAAGCGTCGAGTCAACAAGACAGCGTGTGTGAAGGCAAGAAGTTGGACTGACAGTTTCAGAGAAGCAGCTCATAGGTTGGCTATACTTTCATGAAAACATGAACGCTGTTAGTGTAAGGACAGCACGACTCTCGTGCTCTTCAAGTCTGTCAGAAAGATAGCGGACTGTTCCAGCAGTGTAAAAATAGTGAAAAGGAATAAGTATAATGTTTGCAGGAAACAGGACAAGTGTTTCCTGGCGCGAGTCTTAAGTCATATGACCCACAGCTGGAGCTTTTGGTCATCTGATCGAGGACTTCCGCTGGCTTACCCGTCCACCCCTTTAAAACTCGTGGTTATGATTAGAAGCATTATAGTGCAAAGGAAATAGAGTCGACGCCCTAAGTATTGATGGCAAGAGTATTAACCAGACTGTTACGAAGTATATTAGTCTAAGTGCAGGTTTAATACCCAAAGGATGAAGGGTCTTATTAAAGATTTTGATAAATCAGAATTATCGGGATTACCAAGTGCAGAAAACTTCGCAAGAAAAGTGAGTTTTGAAAAGAAGAAATTCCCATTAGCTAGAGAGATGGCAATTTAAGAAACTGGGAGGATAGCCATGATGAGAGAATGAAGTGGGGAGAAGGATAATTTCAGAGGAGAGGCAGCCTGGCAGCTGTCTGGGGTCTCCATCTGGTCTCGGTGGTGAGATGTGAATAGCGCTTTTCACAGGTTGGATCCATTCACTGCTCTTGGAAATAAAAAAATAAACATTTGAACATACAGAGGAAAACACAACAATTAAAACCAATCATGAATAAAACAAACAACACACAAGTACTATCATACCAAGTCAAAATAATCAGCACTAGTTAAAATTTCTAGTAAATTATCGCATTTCAGGATCCTCAGGATCTTGAAATGCAACCAGGTAATTATATAAAAAAATGAAGTGGAAAATGGCTATGTCGTAGGCAGTGAAAAGGAGTTTCACAGTCAGCTGGACACCACAAGCTACACCGAGAGGAGCACGAACACCTACAAACATGTAAATGTTGGTGAGACATGTGTTCCCGAGCCTCAATCGACAGATTCGTCTCAGAGTGACGATTCCGGTTGGAGGAAGGCTAAATGCCCACGTCCTGCCTAATCTTGTATAACTTGCTGCCAGTCTGTAGGGCCCAGAAGGCCAGCCACTTCCCGAGTACATATATGTATATGGCTCATGAAGTCACTGTCAGGCAGAAGTCTGATACAGAAGGAGATCGCTATAGCAGTCTTTGCCTCATCTGTCAATTCAGTTCCCGGGACACCAACATGATCCGGACACCAACAAAACCCTACATTCTTGAGTCGGTGATGAAAGGGAGACAACAGTCTCTAACCTACATTATTATCAGGGGGAGCGCTGAACCCTTAGGGATTATAGAGCGCTTGTAGGGAGGGTGGAAGGTATTCAGGCTCAGTTCAGGGAACTGGAACACAGATTCGATTCCCTAGAACAAGAGCCCCTCACCAGTGTCAAGGAACCTCCCTTGAACACAGGAGGTAGATTAAAGGCCTGTAGTACCTGATCGTAAAACTATGTCAGCAAAAGAAGACAATCATGAGAGCAGAGCAAGGGCAAGAGAAACAGCAGTGGTAGATGTCTTTACCTATGTATTCCTTCACTCCTTATATACTAACATTCTGAATATTGTAAATAGGATATCAGAGTTATGTAGCAGTGCAAGAACCAATCAAGGCATGAGTAGACACGACCAGTGTTTCTGGAAGTCTACCACCCCAGCCAGGTAAGCTAAAGTAACGTCACCTTGGCTGAAGTAACCGGCTTCCACGTGAGTGGTGGGTTGAATCGTACAATAAGTACAGCAGTGGGACCCCAGAACTGCTACACTCTGATGTGCTGAATAAGGCAAGCGAAAATTTGTGTATGCAATAATTTCGTAAAAATCATTTTTTTTTTATTCGCCGGTATTCTCCCGGCCCGGGTCTTTTCCAAGTAGTGGTAACCCGGCCTTGGCTCCCTATCTGGGGAGTATCTCGAGACTTAAGTCTCCCACGGGAGGAGGCACAAGTGCACCCTCATCTTTGGGACGAACTGTCCCCAGGCCTAGCCACATTCTCCGCCCTCACGGGGCTCGTAGGGAGAAGCTAGGCCTCTGGTCTGCCATCTACCCCGCCTCAAAGGGCTCGTGGGGATGGCAGTCTTATGAGCTGCAGGTGGTAGCAAGCTCAGGCCTTCTTATATAAAAAATCATTCTGAACCTAACGAAAAAAAAAATTTCATTTTGTTTGTTTATTAAATTATTGTAAACTTGTATAAATATATTTAAATGGATAAGGCTAAATTAAATTGCGCGTTATAACAAGGTTAGGTAAATTTCCTAAGGTCCTTTTGATACAAAATGATTAATTTTATTAACATAAATGAAAAAATATATCTTTAAATGTATAAGAGAAAATTTTAGAAAGGACTTAATTTTAGATGAGTTCTTGCGAATTGACCAGTTTTACTTATTCGGCACGACATATATAATAGGACAGTAAAAGACCAAGATGAGATATGACCTTATATGACCTTACTGAGCGTGAGATTGTTGTAAAGATTTATTCAGGTCACATATAAAAATTGTAAGAGTGACATGGCAGGCATAGTTTAAAATCCACAGAAATTCTATTATAAATGAATCCTACACCACAATCCTACACCACAATCCTACACCACAATCCTACACCACTATCCTAAACCACAATCCTACACCACAATCATACACAATCCTACACCAGAATCATACCAACCAAACTTATCACCAACAACATAATTATCAACCATCAACATTGTTATTAACCTCACCGCCTCACCATTATAACCACCACCACCACTAACAACAGCTATCATTATACCCACCACCACTAACAACAGCTATCATTATACCCACCACCACTAACAACAGCTATCATTATACCCACCACCACTAACAACAGCTATCATTATACCCACCACCACTAACAACAGCTATCAGTATAACCACCACCACTAACAACAGCTATCAGTATAACCACCACTAACAACAGCATATCATTAAAACCACCACCACTAACAACAGCTATCATTATAACCACCACCACCATTAACAACAATCATTATAACCACCACCACCACCACTAACAACAATCTTCTGGTTGACAGGTCGACGGTAGCGGCGTTGCTGCTCAACAAACACCTTCACATCAACGGCATGACCCGCGGCAGTGTTAAGATCACTGACGATGCTCCCAGCGGCGGCCCAGGTGGCGGTCCCTGCCTCTTGAAGCCCCCGCCGCCGGCACCGCCACCGCCTCCGCCGCCGCCACCGCCACCCCCGCCGCCTCCAGGCAGCGTTCACAGCAATGGCGTGTCGGCGTTCGAGCCCACACGTCCCCCGGCCGAGTCCTGTCTGGAACACACTGTCACTTCCCGCATGGACCTCCCCAACAGCGACGAGTCTACACCTACGCCCTCACCTGGCAGCACGCCCACCTCTAGGCGTGGGCGTATGGGGATGAAGAGGCGGTTCATGGGTGTTGGCGTGAGGAAGAGCTCGGCGAGCGTGGGGCCAGACGCCATCATGAATGTGACAACAACAGGAGAAGCCAAAAAGAAACAAGCATCACTACACAAGATGAAGAGGGAGAGGAAGGTGAGTGGTGGAGATGGGGAGTTTGGGGGGACTGGGAATGGGGAGATTGGAAGGGTGAGAGGGCTGCGGGGAGAGGTGTCAGGGATGGTGAGTGGAATGAGTGAGGAGGAAGGAGACGGAGGATGATGGGAACTAATGGTCACTGGTGGGAAAAAAAATGGCCAAGAAAAAAATGAGCAGCTGGAAGAAGGAAACTTTCTCTGTATAATCCACTCTGGAGGCTTAGTAACCCAGAATAACCCAAGACAAGAAATATGTCTTACTACCCTATACGTCATTTTCACATCTCCTTTTTTCCCAGGTAACTAAAATCAAGGTATTTATTTACTGCTAGGTAACACGGTCAGTTAATGTATGAGGTCTAAGACCGTCCACTCCCAGGGGATCAATGTAAGGCACACAGAATCCTACACAGTAACATTACAAGCGCTTAAAACAAAGCATAATTTCTCAGTGAATATACTTGGAGTGTGTAAACTGTGTGTAGAGATGAGGGTAAATGATGGAGTTAATGGGACGGTTACAGAGGAAGGCTGGCTAATAAATGGTGGATATACGAGACTGAGACTGATGATGCATAGAGAGAGAAATATGCTTACACATCTGTGCATATTATTTCTCTCTCTGTGTGTATTCATCATCAGTTTGAGTGCGTGAAACTGTCGCACTGCTGACAACACTGAAGAGAAGACACAAGTTGTATAACCAGTTGCAATTTGTGACAACGTTTCGCTCTGTGTAGAACTTTATCAGCTCATGTTTTTTTCCCTCTACGTTGAGCTTCCCTCTGTGTAGAGCTTTAAGTTTTCTTTCGCTCTCTGTAGAGCTTTATCAAGTCACGACTTGAAAATAAACTATACAGAAACGTTATCTCGAATAAAAGTTTGTTGAACAAGCTGCGTCTTTTCTTAACGAACGATAACTGAGAATAATTAATTTACCAACAATAAAGAGGAGAAAAGAGCAAGATTTCCATCCCCAAAAAATACACACAAATATTTTCCTCTCGTCAGTGAGAGATTCGCAATTTTTTCCCCACAGCAGTTAATAGGCTTTTCCGAAAATCAAGACCACATATACAGAGAAAAAAGCCAGGCAAAATGAGAGGGAGAGGCGGAAAGACTATCACTGGGACGAATAGAATAGGTCTTATAGACTCCACCGGTGAGAACCTCTCAACCAAACCTTGACTGTCAACTCCTCAATACCTATAAACACATCTTAAAATATAGGCTGAATGCTCCGCAAAGTATAGTCTATCAGAAACTGATATGGTCGCTGAAACCCAAAACTTATCTCAAAACTGCCCGAGGAGGCACGTCAACTCCCTTACAGCTCTTGAACCTGTTATCTACTCCTACATGGAAGTCCAGGAGCTAGAGATCAAATATCTTTTAAGAGCTCAAAAAAAAACACCCAAAAAATACACTTAGAAACACTTGAGCTGTAGATTAACACCCTCATGTGACACAAGGTAAAAAAAAAAAACAACTTTGTGAAGCCTGGACCTGAACAGGTTAAACGCTGAGAAAATGAGACAGTCGCTGTAAACTGGTTGTATCCACAGATCTCACGTCGCTTCATACAACACAGACATGGAAACAATTCTAGTTTACAAGGAATTACTCTCACTGCTGGATCCCACAACCCAATAAACTGATCTTTATGAAATTTCAACAGTAAAATAATGTTGATATATCTAAGGTTAATCTTCAGAATTTGTTTATAAAAACAATCAAATTAGGACATTTACAACGTAATAATAAATAAGAGTTTGTCAGTTGCGAAACAATCTTCAGTTACCGCTCACAAAATAACAATCCCACTTATTAATATTATATTCAGTTAATCTGCGCCTAAAGTCAGTACCTGACCAGCCGGGCTGTGGCTCGTACGTCAGTTTACGTGAGGCCAGAAGTAACAGCCTGGTTGATCAGGCCCTGATCCTCCGCGAGGCCTGATCACAGACCGGACCGTGGGGGCGGTGACCCCCGAAACCCTCTCCAAGTAAACCCCAGGTATTCTACACAACCCAAAATTAATAAGAACCTTTCTTTGGATTGGATAGACGAGTGCTGGAGTTTTGTGGCGTTCGTAAGTCATTCTCAAGTTAGGCACATTATATAATTATATATATTATATATATATATATATATATATATATATATATATATATATATATATATATATATATATATGCTGTAAAGAGTTTTTATGAGGATAGTGAGGCTCAGGTTAGGGTGTGTAGAAGAGAGGGAGAATACTTCCCGGTAAAAGTAGGTCTTAGACAGGGATGCGTAATGTCACCATGGTTGTTTAATATATTTATAGATGGGGTTGTAAAAGAAGTAAATGCTAGGGTGTTCGGGAGAGGAGTGGGATTAAATTATTGGGAATTAAATACAAAATGGGAATTGACACAGTTGCTTTTTGCTAATGATACTGTGCTTATGGGAGATTCTAAAGAAAAATTGCAAAGGTTAGTGGATGAGTTTGGGAATGTGTGTAAAGGTAGAAAGTTGAAAGTGAACATAGAAAAGAGTAAGGTGATGAGGGTATCAAATGATTTAGATAAAGAAAAATTGGATATCAAATTGGGGAGGAGGAGTATGGAAGAAGTGAATGTTTTCAGATACTTGGGAGTTGACGTGTCGGCGGATGGATTTATGAAGGATGAGATTAATCATAGAATTGATGAGGGAAAAAAGGCGAGTGGTGCGTTGAGGTATATGTGGAGACAAAAAACGTTATCTATGGAGGCAAAGGGAATGTATGAAAGTATAGTAGTACCAACACTCTTATATGGGTGTGAAGCTTGTGTTGTGAATGCTGCAGCGAGGAGGCGGTTGGAGGCAGTGGAGATGTCTAAGGGCAATGTGTGGTGTAAATATTATGCAGAAAATTCGGAGTGTGGAAATTAGGAGAAGGTGTGGAGTTAATAAAAGTATTAGTCAGAGGGCTGAAGAGGGGTTGTTGAGGTGGTTTGGTCATTTAGAGAGAATGGATCAAAGTAGAATGACATGGAGTGTATAAATCTGTAGGGGAAGGAAGGCGGGGTAGGGATCGTCCTCGAAAAGGTTGGAAGGAAGGGGTAAGGGAGGTTTTGTAAGCGAGGGGCTTGGACTTCCAGCAGGCGTGCATGAGCGTGTTCGAAAGGAGTGAATGGAGACGAATGGTATTTGGGACCTGACGATCTGTTGGAGTGTGAGCAGGGTAATATTTAGTGAAGGGATTCAGGGAAACCGGTTATTTTTATATAGTCGGACTTGAGTCCTGGAAATGGGAAGTACAATGCCTGCACTCTAAAGGAGGGGTTTGGGATATTAGCAGTTTGGGGGGATATGTTGTGTATCTTTATAGGTATATGCTTCTCAACTGTTGTGTTATGTGCACCTCTGCAAAAACAGTGGTTATGTGTGAGTGAGGTGAAAGTGTTGAATGATGAAAGTATTTTCTTTTTGGGTCATCCTGCCTCGGTGGGAGACGGCCGACTTGTTAAATTATATATATTATATATATTATATATATATATATATATATATATATATATATATATATATATATATATATATATATATATATATAATTCTTTTCTTTCAACAAACTGGCCATATCCCACCGAAGCAGGATGGCCCAAAAAAAAGAAAAAAAAATAAGTTTCTTTTTTTAATTTTACTAATGTGTGTGTGTGTGTGTATTATATATACAGCACAAGCCACGGGGGGTGGAAATCTTTAGCTCAATTACTTTCACACTTCTCAGTGCGTCATCAGGAGCTGTACAATGTTGCAAGGGAGCAACCAAAGCAGGGAGAGGTCTCAGAGTAGCGTAGGTGTCACCGGCCACGGCCACCGGCAAAGGTAACCGTGGCCTGTGACACCTACGCTACTCTGAGACCTCTCTCCCTGCTTTGGTTGCTCCCTTGCAACATTGTACAGCTCCTGATGACGCACTGAGAAGTGTGAAAGTACTTGAGCTAAAGATTTCCACTCCTTTCCCCCGTGGCTTGTCCTGCATAGTTAAGATCGCCCGTCTGCGATTGTTTGCATATTTATATATATATATATATATATATATATATATATATATATAATATATATATATATATATATATATTAATTATATATTTATGTCGCGCGATTTTGGCTTACCGAATAAGGCGAGCGAAATTTGTGTATGCAACAATTTCGCAAAAATCTTTCTGAACCTAACGAAAATATATTTCATTGTGTGTGTATTATTAAATTATTGTAAACTTATCTAAAAGATATTAAGTTGGATTAGGCTAAATTAAATTGCGCTTGTTATAAGAGTAGGTAAGTTTTCTAAGGTTCTTTTGGTACAAAATTATTAATTTTTACATTAACATAAATGAAAAAAAAATATCTTTAAACGTATAAGGGAAAATTTTTAGAAAGGACTTAATTTTAAATGAGTTCTTGCTAACTGACCAACTGATACAATTGGTAAGTTAGCACCTCAACAATCTACTAGTACTCCTAACCTTGCTTTATGTAGGATATATAAACGCTAAGTTTGAAGCCAATCAGAGGAGGCATTCTCTAGTTATCGCACGAAAACGACCATAACGAGTTATTATACAACATCCGCAAATTATCACCTACACAGCCCAGTAACAATCTGAACCATTCTTCAAGATACACAAGCGTCCAAGGTTTGAAGCCGATCGGAAGCAGTATTGTAAAGTTATCTTGGAGAAAGAAAGAAAAAAAAAACAGGTGTAGCTATGTACTAACAAGCAAAACTGCTGCTGCAGCGCTCCTGAATAATTCCTCAGACATCTCGTTGAAAATCACTTTCAGTGAGCAGGAAACAACAATGAAAAACACCATAGTACCTTCTTGTCCGACAATAAATAACGAGACTTAGTAAAAGCTTCCACGTTATCAACGTGATACATTTACCCTCGTTTATTACTATTACAGAGAAAACGGTGATAAACGAGAGTGAAATATTAGGATGAAAATGGAACCGAAGTGATAATATTATACTGGTGACTCAAGAAATAATATTGAGAAGCGCTAAATCTATAAGGGATCAATCAGCCCCTGAGAATGGGAGTCATGTTTGATCCGAGGAAGGGGAAGATGGGTCAAATTCCTTCGATCAAGAGCCCCTCGGTGGCATCAAGGCACCTCACACTAAAATAGTGATACAATACCGACACCTTAATGAAACACACACGTATCTTAAGACACATGTGTAACACAGGTATCTTAAGACACATGTGTAACACAGGTATCTTAAGACACATGTGTAACACACAGGTATCTTAAGACACATGTATAACACACAGGTATCTTAAGACACATGTGCAACACAGGTACCTTAAGACACATGTGTAACACAGGTATCTTAAGACACATGTATAACACACAGGTACCTTAAGACACATGTGTCACACAGGTATCTTAAGACACATGTATAACACACAAGTATCTTAAGACACATGTATAACACGTGTCTTAAGATACCTGTGTAACACACAAGAATCTTAAGACACGTGTAACAAATATTAATCTTCAACATCGAAATGTTTTGCTGGCAGAGCAAGCTTTGAATGAGGCTATGTTAGCTGGTCAGGTGTTCTATGTTAGCAGGTTAGGAGGCTATGTTAGCTGGTCAGGTGTTCTATGTTAGCAGGTTAGGAGGCTATGTTAGCTGGTCAGGTGTTCTGTTGTAACAGGTTAGGAGACTATGTTAGCTGCTCAGGTGTTCTGTTGTAGCAGGTTAGAAGGCTATGTTAGCTGGTCAGGTGTTCTATGTTAGCAGGTTAGGAGGCTATGTTAGCTGGTCAGGTGTTCTGTTGTAACAGGTTAGGAGGCTATGTTAGCTGCTCAGGTGTTCTGTTGTAGCAGGTTAGAAGGCTATGTTAGCTGGTCAGGTGTTCTATGTTAGCGGTCAGGAGGCTATGTTAGCTGGTCAGGTGTTCTGTTGTAACAGATTAGGCGGCTATGTTAGCTGGTCAGGTGTTCTATGTTAGCAGGTCAGGTGTTCTGTTGTAGCACGTTAGGAGGCTATGTTAGGTGGTCAGGTGTTCTATGTTAGCTGGTCAGGTGTTCTGTTGTAAAAGGTTAGGAGGCTATGTTAGCTTGTCAGGTGTTATGTTGTAACAGGTTAGGAGGCTATGTTAGCTGGTCAGGTGTTGTGTTGTAGCAGGTTAGGAGGCTATGTTAGGTGGTCAGGTGTTGTGTTGTAGCAGGTTAGGAGGCTATGTTAGGTGGTCAGGTGTTGTGTTGTAGCAGGTTAGGAGGCTATGTTAGGTGGTCAGGTGTTGTGTTGTAGCAGGTTAGGAGGCTATGTTAGGTGGTCAGGTGTTGTGTTGTAGCAGGTTAGGAGGCTATGTTAGCTGGCCAGGTGTTCTATGTTGGCAGGTTAGGAGGCTATGTTAGGTGGTCAGGTGGTGTGTTGTAGCAGGTTAGGAGGCTATGTTAGGTGGTCAGGTGTTGTGTTGTAGCAGGTTAGGAGGCTATGTTAGGTGGTCAGGTGTTGTGTTGTAGCAGGTTAGGAGGCTATGTTAGCTGGCCAGGTGTTCTATGTTGGCAGGTTAGGAGGCTATGTTAGGTGGTCAGGTGGTGTGTTGTAGCAGGTTAGGAGGCTATGTTAGGTGGTCAGGTGGTGTGTTGTAGCAGGTTAGGAGGCTATGTTAGCTGGTCAGGTGGTGTGTTGTAGCAGGTTAGGAGGCTATGTTAGCAGGTCAGGTGGTGTGTTGTAGCAGGTTAGGAGGCTATGTTAGGTGGTCAGGTGTTGTGTTGTAGCAGGTTAGGAGGCTATGTTAGCTGGTCAGGTGTTGTGTTGTAGCAGGTTAGGAGGCTATGTTAGCTGGCCAGGTGTTCTATGTTGGCAGGTTAGGAGGCTATGTTAGGTGGTCAGGTGGTGTGTTGTAGCAGGTTAGGAGGCTATGTTAGGTGGTCAGGTGGTGTGTTGTAGCAGGTTAGGAGGCTATGTTAGCAGGTCAGGTGGTGTGTTGTAGCAGGTTAGGAGGCTATGTTAGCAGGTCAGGTGTTGTGTTGTAGCAGGTTAGGAGGCTATGTTAGCAGGTTAGGTGTGTTGTAGCAGGTTAGGAGGCTATGTTAGCAGGTTAGGTGTTGTGTTGTAGCAGGTTAGGAGGCTATGTTAGCAGGTTAGGTGTTGTGTTGTAGCAGGTTAGGAGGCTATGTTAGCAGGTTAGGTGTTGTGTTGTAGCAGGTTAGGAGGCTATGTTAGCAGGTTAGGAGGCTATGTTAGCAGGTTAGGAGGCTATGTTAGCAGGTTAGGAGGCTATGTTAGCAGGTTAGGAGGCTATGTTAGCAGGTTAGGTGTTGTGTTGTAGCAGGTTAGGAGGCTATGTTAGCAGGTTAGGAGGCTATGTTAGCAGGTTAGGAGGCTATGTTAGCAGGTTAGGTGTTGTGTTGTAGCAGGTTAGGAGGCTATGTTAGCAGGTTAGGAGGCTATGTTAGCAGGTTAGGAGGCTATGTTAACAGGTTAGGTGTTGTGTTGTAGCAGGTTAGGAGGCTATGTTAGCAGGTTAGGAGGCTATGTTAGCAGGTTAGGTGTTGTGTTGTAGCAGGTTAGGAGGCTATGTTAGCAGGTTAGGAGGCTATGTTAGCAGGTTAGGATGTGCTTACAACAACAGACTTCCGTCTTCTGTAATAAATGAGTCATAAGAAATAATGTTAACACAGCTGACGTCCACACTACCTTATCTGTCATCCCGTTCAAACTCTTAAATAATTGTAGAGGAGTATTGTAGAGGAGTATTGTAGAGGAGTATTGTAGAGGAGTATTGTGGAGGAGTATTGTGAAGTATTGTAGAGAAGTATCGTGGAGGAGTAATGTGAAGTATTGGAGAAGAATTGTAGTCAGGTATTGTGGAGAAGTATTATAGCGAAGTATTGTAGTCAAGTATTGTGGAGAAGTATTGTAGTCAAATATTGTGGAGAAGTATTGTAGTCAAATGTTGTGGGGAAGTATTGTAGTCAATTATTGTGGAGAAGTATTATAGCAAAGTATTGTGGAGAAGTATTATAGCAAAGTATTGTGAAGTATTATAGCGAAGTATTGTAGTCAAGTATTGTGGAGAAGTATTGTGAAGTCAAATATTGTGGAGAAGTATTGTAGTCAAATATTGTGGAGAAGTATTGTAGTCAAGTATTGTGGAGAAGTATTGTGAAGTCAAATATTGTGGAAAAGTATTGTAGTCAAATATTG
Organism: Cherax quadricarinatus; assembly: GCF_026875155.1. Taxonomy (NCBI): domain Eukaryota; kingdom Metazoa; phylum Arthropoda; class Malacostraca; order Decapoda; family Parastacidae; genus Cherax; species Cherax quadricarinatus. The sequence continues at coordinate 9,062,226 of NC_069469.1, read as the reverse complement.
TGGAGAAGTATTGTAGTCAAATATTGTGGAGAAGTATTGTAGTCAAATATTGTGGAGAAGTATTGTAGTCAAATATTGTGGAGAAGTATTGTAGTCAAATATTGTGGAGAAGTATTGTAGTCAAATATTGTGGAGAAGTATTGTAGTCAAATATTGTGGAGAAGTATTTTAGTCAAATATTGTGGAGAAGTATTGTAGTCAAATATTGTGTAGAAGTATTGTAGTCAGGTATTGTGTAGAAGTATTGTAGTCAAGTATTGTAGTCAAGTATTGTGTAGAAGTATTGTAGTCAAATATTGTGTAGAAGTATTGTAGTCAGGTATTGTGTAGAAGTATTATAGTCAAGTATTGTGTATAAGTATTGTAGTCAAGTATTGTGGAGAAGTATTGTAGTCAAGTATTGTGTAGAAGTATTGTAGTCAAGTATTGTGTAGATGTATTGTAGTCAAGTATTGTGTAGAAGTATTGTAGTCAAGTATTGTGTAGAAGTATTGTAGTCAAGTATTGTGTAGATGTATTGTAGTCAAGTATTGTGTAGAAGTATTGTAGTCAAGTATTGTGTAGAAGTATTGTAGTCAAGTATTGTGGAGAAGTATTGTAGTCAAGTATTGTGTAGAAGTATTGTAGTCAAGTATTGTGTAGATGTATTGTAGTCAAGTATTGTAGTCAAGTATTGTGTAGAAGTATTGTAGTCAAGTATTGTGGAGAAGTATTGTAGTCAAGTATTGTGTAGAAGTATTGTAGTCAAGTATTGTAGTCAAGTATTGTGTAGAAGTATTGTAGTCAAGTATTGTGTAGAAGTAGTCAAGTATTGTGTAGAAGTATTGTAGTCAAGTATTGTGTAGAAGTATTGTAGTCAAGTATTGTGTAGAAGTATTGTAGTCAAGTACTGTGTAGAAGTATTGTAGTCAAGTATTGTGGAGAAGTATTGTAGTCAAGTACTGTGTAGAAGTATTGTAGTCAAGTATTGTGGAGAAGTATTGTAGTCAAGTATTGTGTAGAAGTATTGTAGTCAAGTATTGTGTAGAAGTATTGTAGTCAAGTATTGTGTAGAAGTATTGTAGTCAAGTATTGTGTAGAAGTATTGTAGTCAAGTATTGTGGAGAAGTATTGTAGTCAAGTATTGTAGTCAAGTATTGTGTAGAAGTATTGTAGTCAAGTATTGTGTAGAAGTATTGTAGTCAAGTATTGTGTAGAAGTATTGTAGTCAAGTATTGTGTAGAAGTATTGTAGTCAAGTATTGTGTAGAAGTATTGTAGTCAAGTATTGTAATCAAGTATTGTGTAGAAGTATTGTAGTCAAGTATTGTGTAGAAGTATTGTAGTCAAGTATTGTAGTCAAGTATTGTAGTCAAGTATTGTGTAGAAGTATTGTAGTCAAGTATTGTGGAGAATTATTGTAGTCAAGTATTGTGTAGAAGTATTGTAGTCAAGTATTGTGTAGAAGTATTGTAGTCAAGTATTGTGGAGAAGTATTGTAGTCAAGTATTGTGGAGAAGTATTGTAGTCAAGTATTGTGGAGAAGTATTGTAGTCAAGTATTGTGTAGAAGTATTGTAGTCAAGTATTGTGGAGAAGTATTGTAGTCAAGTATTGTGGAGAAGTATTGTAGTCAAGTATTGTGGAGAAGTATTGTAGTCAAGTATTGTGTAGAAGTATTGTAGTCAATTATTGTGGAGAAGTATTGTAGTCAAGTATTGTGGAGAAGTATTGTAGTCAAGTACTGTGTAGAAGTATTGTAGTCAAGTATTGTGGAGAAGTATTGTAGTCAAGTATTGTGGAGAAGTATTGTAGTCAAGTATTGTGGAGAAGTATTGTAGTCAAGTATTGTGGAGAAGTATTGTAGTCAAGTATTGTGGAGAAGTATTGTAGTCAAGTACTGTGTAGAAGTATTGTAGTCAAGTATTGTGGAGAAGTATTGTAGTCAAGTACTGTGTAGAAGTATTGTAGTCAAGTATTGTGGAGAAGTATTGTAGTCAAGTATTGTGGAGAAGTATTGTAGTCAAGTATTGTGGAGAAGTATTGTAGTCAAGTATTGTGGAGAAATATTTCATAGTCCCTCTCCCGCATTACTTTCCATATTTGTATATACGCTATGTCCTGGTACGTATTTCTCTTGTTACTTCTCCCTGCGCTCTTGTAATTACTTTTTTTTGCGTTTTTAGCGTTGAGCCCTCTATATTGGATGCATGGGCGTGTACGTGTACGTTCTCTCGCTATCGTCGTGCGTACGTGTATTATTGTCCATGTACGTGCATGCTTTAGAAGCTTCAGTGTATAGCTATCGCCGAGTACTGGATGTGTGGGCCAGCGAGTCTACAGGTCCCCTGACGTGTCCAGCAGGCTGAGGCCCCACCTTCCTGGGCACCATAATGGACGCAATGGAACCTTTGATCTCGCAATATCAATTAACTTCCTCTTCGCCTGTACGTGGTGACACGCACTTGCCCTCAGAGGCGAGTGAACAAGGCTAACACGTTCACGATGCTCTGACGAAGAAAATAACAGCAAACGGCCTCACTAACTGATGCGAAGCTTAGAAACGGTTCGCCACAGAGTTCTAAGCCTCTAGTGAATCCTGTCTAACCTATATATTAAATGTTGAAAATGTGCAGTGTGTCTAGGCGTGGCCCTCGATATCAAGGAGATTATTGCTAAGCGGGGAAGAGCTCTAAGCTTCTCACAGTCTTTATCTTCACACGAGATACACGATTTTTTCCATACATGGTTTCATGATTATCATTTTTCAATGATTTAACGCTAAAATTAGTCATAGTTGGATACGTGTGTGTCTAGGTCATTTACTCCCAGGAACACCAGAGCAGCTGCAATTTTAGCTAGGTTCTGGCTGGGTGGTGAGGCCAGGAGTTGTAGTGTATGTAATGGTCGTGCAGTTTGGCATTCCAGTAGGCAGGGAATCAGCGCTCGTCTGACATATTATTGTTGGCACTGTTCACACTGTTCCTCTTCTGCATTCTCAATCATTCTCTCTGTCGGAACAAAGCCTAAAAGCAGGTGATGGATGGCAGTGCGCTGAACTCGGATTATGTCTCTTTGGTCAATTCAGGGTTGGCACTGTGTTGCTTTTACGTTTGCCTTACAGCCTTTGCATTTATATATTTTAGTCTGGAGTAGGCTAACGAATGCATAACTTCGCCGTTGCTCGTGGCTGACCTGGCTGCTTCATCTGCCGCTTCATTCCCTTCAATACCAATATATGGATTGGTATCCAGTCAAGTGTGGTTCTCCTACCCTGAAAATCTAAGCTCCGTAAGATACTCAACATCGAGTTGTACTGTGGTTGTGTAAGTTTTAGTGTTGGATAGCATCAATGGAGTTAATGTGGATTAGGTGATACTGCCGGTGTAAATACACGAATCAGTGCTTGTCGTATTGTTACTAGCTCGGTATGCATTATTGTGCAATGGTAGGGAGTTTCAATCCACTCAATATCCCATTGTGTTACATTCCAGCTGATTCATACACCAACCCGTATCACACAGTTCTCAGCCACCCTAGGACCACATACTTTGTAACCGCTCTGAGAACATTAGTCTGTCAGGCGTCATTACCGCAGGTTTTAGTGATCATTTCATAATTTACTGCACCAGCAAAATCACTAGGGAACAGATAGGCCTACACATGGTCCCAAATCTGCACACAGAAATCACTCCCTACGAAAGTAAAAGACTGGGCAGGCGATGCAAAATGCCGCCAATAAAAAGTAGGGGCGCCATTGGTACACTAATAAGTGTCCGGGGCCCAAAACTGTTCAACAGCCTCCCATCAAGCATTAGGGGAATTGCCAATAAACCCCTGGCTGCCTTCAAGAGAGAGCTGGACAGATACCTAAAGTCAGTGCCGGATCAGCCGGGCTGTGGCTCGTACGTCGGACTGCGTGCGGCCAGCAGTAACAGCCTAGTTGATCAGGCCCTGAACCATCGGGAGGCCTGGTCATGGACCGGGCCGCGGGGGCGTTGATCCCCGGAATAACCTCCAGGTAACCTCCAGGTAACACAGGACAATAAAAATGAGGTCAACTAGAGCCTACAGTAAAGAAACACTGGTAAAGAGGCTACACAACTGTGACTGGACAGAGATAAGTTGCACGGACGTAAATGATACCTGGGAAAAAAATCAAAACAATGTTCACTACCATCCTGGATATGTTGCACTAATGAAAGAGGTCAGGATTAAACGGAGAACCGAACCCTGGATGACTACTGAGATATTAAATAATATGAAATTCAGAAACCAGTTACTAAAAAGATTTAAATCAAACAGACAGGATATTGCAGCGCTAAATGAATTCCAAATGGTGAGGAACAGAGTGCAGAGGCTTATAAAAGGAGTAAAGGCAAGGTTCTATTGCTCAAAAATCGAAGAGTACAAGAATAATCCCAGAAAGCTCTGGCAACAACTAAAATAGTTGGGGTATAGCCATAAACCCGTGGATAGATCTAACATAGTATTAAATATCGATAACGAGGTATGCCACGAAACAACTAAAGTGGTAAATTGTTTTAATTCATACTACGCAACTGTCGCATTAACACTAGTAAGTAAACTACCGGCGACATCAAATAATTTAACACAGACTCTTGATAAGTTTAAAACATACTATATCAATAAAGGGGTAACCCCAAACAGTTGTAAGTGTATCTCATGACTTCGTGCAAAAACAAAATAAGCAGGTTAAACCCATCTAAGAGCACCGACCCAGATAACATCCCATCTAAGTTCCTGAAAGATGGTGCCTCTAAATTGCCAATCCCCATTGCTCACATAAATTGATCCATCACTAATACCGTACAGGAGGGGTTCAAGGAGGCCAGATTTACTCCTATCTTCAATAAAAATAGTAGGTCTGATGTCAGCAACTACAGGCCTGTTAGTATACTTAGTGTAATATAAAAAAATCTAGAGAGCGGTATATTGTCCAGTAGTTAAGTATCTTAATGATAACAATATTCTTCATTGTTACCAATCAGGCTTTAGGAGATCTTACTCAACCGACACCTCCCTAATTAATCTGATGGATTACACGAGAACTGAAATGTCGATAGTGAACCTCATAGGCCTTCGATAATGTCAACTACAATATATTATGTAAGAAACTTCAAGCTATCGGTATAGGTTCCACAGACTGGTTTAAGTCCTATCTTAGCAATAGGAAAAAAAAATGTCAAAATCAACAAAACAGAATCAGAACCCCTGCCGATAGCATGTGCAGTCAGTGCAGTTCCGAAAGGTAGTACTCTGGGTCCTTTACTATTTCTGTGTTATGTAAACGGCATGCCCATCAGTGTCAAGTGCAAACTCCTACTGTATGCGAATGACAGTGCTCTTGTTAGTGTCAGGTAAAGACCCACAAGATATAGCTAATGTAATAACACTGGAACTGGAGTCCTGCAGCAAATGGTTAGTAGACAACAAACTATTGTTACACCTCGGGAAAACGGAAGCCATACTCTTTGGCACGAAACAAACTGAGAAAGGTAAATAATTTTAATGTCCGGTGTAATGGGGAACCCATCACTTCATTTCCCTCAGCAAAATATCTGGGAATACATTTCAGAATTGATAGAGAACAGTGAGTAAAGAAAGCGAATGCTAGACAAGCACAATGTCTACCTACTGAGGCTCGCATGACCCTATGTCTAGCCCTTATACAATGTCATACGGACTACGCTTGCTCTTCATGGTACTCTGCCTTGACAAAAAAAAAACTGAAAGAGAGACTACAAATCAATCACAACAAAATGGTGGGATTCATCTGGACCTGGGTCCAAGAGAACATGCAGGCCAGGATGAATTACACTTGGATATGCTGAATGTTGAAGACAGAGTAAAACAAATGAAGTTAAATCAAGTTTATAAAATTGCTCACAGTGTCTAGAATATCTTGCTGCTAATTTTATCAAGGCTGGAAACCAAAGCAATCATACTAGTACTAGGGGGAGAGAACACAACTTTATAATAACCACAGCCAGTGGCCAGGTTTCAATCACCTTTTATTGTACAACAATAAAGGACTGGAACAGACTGCCTGTTCATGTCAAAGCCAGTCAGAGCATGAACCAGTTTAAGAAGAGAGGCAAAAGGTGCCTAATGAATGTAGCGACAGAAAGGGAAGAGAATTATTTTTTATTTTTATAGCTAACACACATGTAAATATAAATAACTCATTTTACCTTATTCCCAGTATATCTCCTTTATAGTATAATAATAAGATATCTCCTTTATAGTATAATAATAAGGTATTAAAAGGACCCCAATGGAAATAAGTCACTGACTTTTTAGGGGATTATCCTAGGTTCTCTACACACATGCTGCTATGTATGATAATTTATGTAACTGTATTTGTGTATACCTGAATAAGCTTACTAATTCTCGGAATCTACGGAGCCATCAGTTAAGTACACTACAACCTTGACACTTTCGGCTTAGGTCATGCTTGATTCAGTGTGGAGCTTAAAGATGTCTGCTACTGAGGTGGACTTATTGGGAGGTACAAGATGCGTATACCAGCTGATTCAAGTGGCAACCATGGAGATATTAACGTATTCCACCCTGTCCCCTGAGTGCAGGGAGATGAATCTTTAGCCTGAGATTTATTTCATTGTTGGCTGGGGTGCTCCAGGTATGATTCGTATAACTTGGTTTTTGCTTGTGGCAAGGATATAAATCAGGCCAAGTATACCGTAGTCAATGAGTGAGCGAGCAGAGCGTATGTAGTACAGTCTTAGCACCTTTTGACTGGTTTCAACACGTGGATTCGTCATGGTTTTCATAGCTTTGAGTCTGGGGAGGGTACAAGACTCACCCTGCTTTTAAAAGTTTAGTAGTTTGTGATGCAAACGCCAAGGTATTGGTACGATCCAGCCCATTCAAGCTCAACATTTTGAATATGGGGAATATAAACTTTTTAAGCTATATGTTTTGCCTTTTACTTTTCTGCTATCATACGTCTGATTTCTTTGCAGAAAGAAACTACAAGGTTCAAAGATTTCTAGGCTTTTTGCAGCTGGCTCTCTCTTCCTGTCACAACCAGAAAAAGGTCGTCAGCATTGCTGAGAAAACTTTTTCCTCTTTGAAATGAAAGCTGGATAAGTTCCTGTAATGGAATGTTACATAAGAAGGGCCATTTTGAGGGTTTTGTAGCCGGAGTTTTCCCTGGAAAGTAGTCGTGGTCGGCCTGTTGGGAAGGTACGGTTCCATCCACAACAGGATGAAGGTTACACGGACAAGCTCAACCACTTTTGCATGATCTAAGAAGACTATTTTGTTACAGCAACTGTTACTTGTTGCAGTCTGACTGGGAAGATTCTGCTTTCAATTATTCCCACACCTCTGGTGAAGCCAAATGTGTGTTTATGAGGGATGCCTCAAGTTTCATTGCAGACGATTTAATATCATTCTTTCTGCAGTTTTCGCCATGCAGCTGATCAAAAAAATGGGTCTCATTTTGCTAGGCTTATTTGGCTTAAGTATTGATATAATGTTGACCATTTTCCAGGACGCTGGGGAATCCGTTCTCCACAATTTATTCATCTTTAGAATGGTTTCTTTCCCATTCGGGACAGCATGTGGAATTATGGAGTAAGTAATCGTATCCTTTTTCTTGGCGGTATTACCTTTAGATTTGATTGTTCTCTGTATTTTATGTGCTGTGAAAACTTCATCAGTCACATCCTCTGATTCACGTGCCACTTGGATCTCAGTCTGCCGTAGTGTCAGTAACTCTGCTTGAAACTTTCGGGTATCACAATGAAGCTGCGCAGATGTTCTTCTGGAAGTAAAGAGTTCAACAAGCCTTTCTGCGTCTTCCTTAGGCTCTGGGTGCACTGGGGTTCCCTATTATCTCTTGCCGGCTACACTCTTTACTTTGGACAGTATCTCAAGAGAATCTAGTGCGTTGGTCGAATGCTGAGCATCATTCGTTTCAATCATTGTAGCTGGCTCTGGGAGAGACGTGCTGTACATGCCGCACGCCTTCTCTCAGTGTATTGCTATTTTCTATAGGAATGCTATTTTCATTCCTACGTATATTGATGCAATGCTTTTGTTCGCGATTTTTTTAAGTAGACTACTTAACAAAGATACCCAGTTGCACAAGTGTCTAATTCTTCAACAAGTCGGTATTATATATCATTGATGTTATACTTGTTATACGCAGCAACAATATGAAATCTTGGTACAGAGGACATCTCCACAATTACTTACTGCTGCTGGCATGACCTACTTCCACTGGAAAACCCCGTCTTCCAGTGTCTGCTGCATCTCATCTGACTCTCATCCTTCCTGAACTTTAGATTTCGATTCATTCGCACTGCAACCTCGCCATAGGCAGGTAACAGTCGCTCTATCAGCAGTCTCCCTACGAAGGTAAAAGTTACCCTCCCCGTTGGGGAGGGAAACTTTTACCTTCTGCAATCGTCATCTCTGCTCTTCATTGATGAAATCGCATCGTAGGAAGATTAAGCCTAGTAATGGAATAATTAATGAATCTACTAAGCTAGCCCTAGCAGCTGCTGTAAAGAATAGCTTATAGATCAAATTTAGTGCAATACACTCGCTCAAGCATGCTTACATTGTCGTCTGCAGTGACGATACTGAAGGTGAAAAACTTGTCATGACTACCGCTAAACGACTGTGGTTTCGAAGTTCTGTCTTCTCCAGCTCTGAGAGCCAAGAAATCTGTCATCAAATGACTTGACAAACTCCTACCAACCCAATCTATCGACGAACTCAAGACTTTCCATAAATGACCAAGATCCCTGGGCCACTGTAGACTCCACAAAAATTCCTACTGATTCATTAATGCTCAAGATTACCTTTATCGACGTTACCATGGCTGCTCAACCTCTTGCTGACGGGACTGGCAATCTCATATTACTCTATAAACCCAAGTCATATTGGACCCGTTGAACCTGCTACTCCTACCTGTATCAAACCAAGGACTGTCCTATCAAGGACAAGAAATTCTATATGAACTGTGGCTATGAAGGCCATGACTTCAAGACTTGCATTACCTCCAAAATGCCTTAACTGTAAGAGTGAGCATCGCACTCTTGCAACCAAATGCCCCAAGAGGAAAGAAATAATCAAGAAAAGTCAAGAAGAAATAAAGAAGACCTCCTCCACCAAATCTCCAACGTATGCTGCCATCACTAAGCTTCAAGCCGACACCACAAAGATACTCAAAGCCACTCAACAGACGCCTTCCACCAGCAGTTCACTCTCTCCAAAGTTCCTTCCAAAGTTCTCTACTGCATGGTGTGTGCAGACTTTGCAACTGCAGCAAAACCTGGATCTTTTAACACAGCTACCAACGAACTCTTCCGCCTCAACAATATGCTAAGTTTCAACTTCCCTAATTCTACACCTTCAGCCGACATCTTCAAGACTATTCCCAACGTCGTGACCTTCACTGCACCTTCAGACCTGACACCTCTCTCTGCTCACAGCACCGTTCCTGAACCATCTCCAGCTACTGACAAGACTCCTACCAATATCAACAACGTCTCTGACTCGAAACCAGCCGACAAGCCACCAACAAATCACACCAATGCTCCTGACCAACCACAGCCTTCGTCTCAAGCTTCCCAACCTACCGAGAATACATATCCAGCTGAGGTTGTGTAAGAACATTCCCGCTACGCTAATGGAAGGGGGTTGCAAAGATATAACATTTTACACAGCTGAACCAAACAGCAAGCCTATGTATTGCAAAGAACTTCAAAACGGAGCTGTCAAGTTTACATGCATCCCAGAAGAACTATGTACAACTGAGAAACTACGTACATCCACTGAAGAATTCAATGATGACTTAGTAAACAAAATTAAACTACTTCACATTTCCAAATCAACCTTCAAGTAAAAAAACGGCTCTTCTACTGAAAAACCTGCCGTAAATCGTAAATCGGCATGTAACCTGCCTTTTTCCTGCGATCCTGCCTGCCATCCAGAACTACATTACCAAGACATCTGCCAGTAAGCTCAGCCTGTACCTCTGCTCTTCTACACCTGCCATAAAATGTTCTGCTGCTGGGTTTAGCCTCGGCTCTTTTTCTACAACTGAAGATGTTCCTCTCCTGAGCTACTGTTCGCCTGTCACCACTTCCCTCTCACCTGTGAGTCGAGTAGAGTCGAGCTTTAAAATAATAATAGTATTCTTTATTTCTACAAGTACATGTGCAAAGTATACAGTCCTAGCTGACATCAGTGACATACTACTATAAAGAAAGCCCCTTGTCATGCAGAGGAGCATTTCGGGCAAATTAGGTCAATTTTGTTCCAGGATGCGACCCACACCAGTCGACCTATTTTACTGAGAGGTGAACATGGACAGCAGGTGTCTTAAGGAAACACGTCCTAATGTTTTCACCCGTACCGGAGATCGACCCTTGGACCTCACTGTGTGAGTTGAGTGCTCTATCAGTCGAGCTACGGTGCTCAACACCTGCTCCTTCCTTTATCGTCTACCTCTTCAGTCTTCTATATTATATTAAAGCCACTGGTTAGCGAAACGTTTACTTAATACACTCAATTGTTGTACACATTTCTAATTCTTCAGGTATCGTAGTTTACAATCTATTTCTGCCTGAGTTTAATTCACTGGGTTGAATGGGCGTGTGGACTTGGGAGGCTGTTCCGGCTTCTTTACCATTTTCTGTCCACTTGATTCCAGCCTTCACCATCTTGGGTGGCAGCGTGAGAGTGGAAGCGTAGCGTTCCACTTCTGCATTCATGTTCTGGTTTTCTGTTGCTTCGTCGATCTCCTTGGCTGGTCCCTTTGCTTCTCTGGTGGACATTTCCTAACTCCATCGTTCGTTTTGCCTACCTTTTTCCGAATATTCATACCCTACATATGGGGCCTCCTTGAATAAGCCGCAGAGTCCACTATGCCTAGGAAAAGGGAACACTAGAGTAGCATTGAAAATGGGTTGGGCTAATATTTTTGTTAGCAATTTGGGTTTAAGAACCTACCTAGTATGGGCCAGTAGGACTGCTGCAGTTCCTCCTTTCTTATGTTCAACTGAGCTTCTATATAAAATTAATATATGGAAAAATGTGTAGCATCAGTGCAAACAAATGGAAGTTTGTAGAAGGCAGGTAATCATCATTACTGCCTTTGTGTCTCTCTGGGGGCTGCCTTCCTCTGCCTTTAAAAAAATTCCCTCTAGCTCTATAATTGAGTAGTCCAAAGCCAATCACAGTAATTGAGATTCCTCAAACACATTGTAAACAACCAATCAGTAACCAGAAGCTACTTGCCGGCGTCTTGTTGGCTGAGTATTTCCTGCCTATGCAGCCAACCACTGCCTCGTGCGCAGCAGCTGCTCCCGGGGAATAAAAACAGGTCTCCCACTGATTGACTCACCTCGATCAAGCAGCCAATCAAAATCTCTGCTTATAACAAGGGTTTCCTATTGGTCGAAGTAAGGACGGCCAAGCTGCCACTCGTTGTCTTGTTGAACAATATACATAATGTGTATTCACAGACACGTAACATGCACAATGTATATAATGCATACAGTGAAGTTGTGCACATTATAATCATGGGAAGTGTTAAACCCATATGGGGTCATACAGTGCAGAGGTAATAGAATGTAATCTGGTTTGATCCGAGGAATTGGCAGATAATTCTAATTTCTTTGATCAAGAACCCGTCAGCATCAAGTCACCCAACACAACAATGTATCAGCATGTATCACTCGTTAAAAGTCTCTAAAAATATGTAAAACAAAAAAACTATAGAAGAAATATCATACAAAGAGAAGTGTATCATACACAATTATCATACTAAGAGCAGTGTATCATACACAATTATCATACTAAGAGCAGTGTATCATACACAATTATCATACTAAGAGCAGTGTTTCATACACAATTATCATACATAGACCAGTATATCATACACAATTATCATACATAGACCAGTATATCATACACAATTATTATACATAGACCAGTATATCATACAAAGAGCAATGTATCATACACAATTATCATACAAAGCAGTATCATACACAATTATCATACAAAGCAGTATCATACACAATTATCATACAAAGAGCAGTGTATCATACACAATTATCATACAAAGATCAGTGTATCATACACAATTATCATACATAGACCAGTATATCATACACAATCATACAAAGAGCAGTGTATCATACACATTTATACAAATAGCAGTGTATCATACACAATTATCATACATATACCAGTATATCATACGCAATTATCATACATAGACCAGTATATCATACACAATTATCATACATAGACCAATATATCATACACAATTATCATACAAAGAGCAGTGTATCATACACAATTATCATACAAAGCAGTATCATACACAATTATCATACATAGACCAGTATATCATACGCAATTATCATACATAGACCAGTATATCATACACAATTATAATACTAAGAGCAGTGTATCATACACAATTATCATACATAGACCAGTATATCATACACAATTATCATACATAGGCCAGTATATCATACACAATTATCATACATAGACCAGTATATCATACACAATTATCATACTAAGAGCAGTGTATCATACACAATTATCATACATAGACCAGTATATCATACACAATTATCATACAAAGAGCAGTGTATCATACACATTTATACAAATAGCAGTGTATCATACACAATTATCATACATAGACCAGTATATCATACACAATTATCATACAAAGAGCAGTGTATCATACACAATTATCTTACAAAGAGCAGTGCATCATACACAATTATCTTATATAGTCCAGTATATCATACACAATTATCATACAAAAAGCAGTGTTTCATACACAATTATAAATAACAAAAAGGCACAATACCGTGACTGGAACGATACACAAATACCCGCACATAAAAGACAGAAGCTTACGACGACGTTTCGGTCCGACTTGGACCATTGACAAAGTCATACTAACAGAGGTGGAGCTGGACGGCTATATATAGGCAGGAAGAGGTGGAGGTAGTAGTAGTGGTAGTAGTGGTAGTAGTAGTAGTACAAGAATTGTATATAATACCGACAGGCTGAAATGACACATGCACAACACCCGGGCATCCCCACCGTAGACGTTTCGCCATCCAGCCAGCCACTGGATGGCGAAACGTCCACAACAAAGACAACCAGACGCCGCACATGTGTCTAATTTCATCAGTAGATGTAGAAGAAGAAGAGGTAGTAGTAGTGGTAGTGGTAGAAGTGGGAAATAAGGAAGACGAGCCAGTCAAATACAAAGGAAGGGGAGCACTGCAAGAGAGCTAGAAACCCACATAGGGAGAGCAAGCGCACCGAGGTGCGTGAAAGGGGAAGTGGTGAAATAAAATAAAGAAGGAACAGAAACACGAGACAGGAGAGAGAAAGACAACCCAGAGGAGAAAAGGAGAGAGGAAAGGGGAAGAGGAAGAAGAAAAAGAAGAAGAAGAAGAAGAAAAATGAGGATTCAGGTTAAGTCACGGGTGTTCTGAAGTTTGGAGCATTTTACAATGTAGTGGGAGAGGAAGGCATCTACAGAGACGAAGCCAGGGCTAAGGTTCATACAAGGAAAGTTGTGTATAAGAGAGGATTCAACTAAACGGCGACTGTTCGAGTTGGAAGTAGGGAAGACAGTTTTAGCAGAAGACCAGTCAATAGGATGGCTATGATCTCTGACGTGACAGAAAAGAGCATTGTTAGTGTCGGCAAGCCTAACACTATTTTTGTGCTCCCTAAGTCTGTCAGAAAGAGATCGACCAGTTTCTCCAAAGTATTGAAGAGGACAGGAGGAGCAAGAAATAGAGTAGACACCAGGAACATCTGTAGAGGGAGGAGAGGTATGAACGAGATTAGTGCGAAGAGTGTTAGTCTGGCGGAAGGTAAGCTTGATGTCTAAGGGACGGAGAGAATTGTTGAGATTAGAAAGACCGGAAATGTAGGGAAGGCAGAGGATAGAAGAGTTCCCATGAGTAGAGAGTTTGGGAGAGAAGAAATTGCGTTTAGCACGTGAGAGGGCAGAGTCTATGAAATGGGAAGGGTAGCCAAGACGGGAGAACGAATTATAAAGAGTGGAAATTTCTGCTGGAAGGAACTGAGGATCACAGATGCGGAGGGCACGGAGAAAGAGGGAGATAAGAACACTTTTCTTGACAGGGGAAGCATGATAGGAAAAGTAGTGAATGTACATGCCACTGTGCATAGGTTTACGGTAAACGGAAAAGGAAAAACTGTATCTGAGCGGTGGACATGGACATCAAGGAAAGGAAGTAAGGAATTAGATTCCCATTCAGCTTTAAACTTAATGGAAGGGGCAAGATTTCCCCTTCCATTAAGTTTAAAGCTGAATGGGAATCTAATTCCTTACTTCCTTTCCTTGATGTCCATGTCCACCGCTCAGATACAGGTTTTTCCTTTTCCGTTTACCGTAAACCTATGCACAGTGGCATGTACATTCACTACTTTTCCTATCATGCTTCCCCTGTCAAGAAAAGTGTTCTTATCTCCCTCTTTCTCCGTGCCCTCCGCATCTGTGATCCTCAGTTCCTTCCAGCAGAAATTTCCACTCTTTATAATTCGTTCTCCCGTCTTGGCTACCCTTCCCATTTCATAGACTCTGCCCTCTCACGTGCTAAACGCAATTCTTCTCTCCCAAACTCTCTTACTCATGGGAACTCTTCTATCCTCTGCCTTCCCTACATTTCCGGTCTTTCTAATCTCAACAATTCTCTCCGTCCCTTAGACATCAAGCTTACCTTCCGCCAGACTAACACTCTTCGCACTAATCTCGTTCATACCTCTCCTCCCTCTACAGATGTTCCTGGTGTCTACTCTATTTCTTGCTCCTCCTGTCCTCTTCAATACTTTGGAGAAACTGGTCGATCTCTTTCTGACAGACTTAGGGAGCACAAAAAATAGTGTTAGGCTTGCCGACACTAACAATGCTCTTTTCTGTCACGTCAGAGATCATAGCCATCCTATTGACTGGTCTTCTGCTAAAACTGTCTTCCCTACTTCCAACTCGAACAGTCGCCGTTTAGTTGAATCCTCTCTTATACACAACTTTCCTTGTATGAACCTTAGCCCTGGCTTCGTCTCTGTAGATGCCTTCCTCTCCCACTACATTGTAAAATGCTCCAAACTTCAGAACACCCGTGACTTAACATGAATCCTCATTTTTCTTCTTCTTCTTCTTTTTCTTCTTCCTCTTCCCCTTTCCTCTCTCCTTTTCTCCTCTGGGTTGTCTTTCTCTCTCCTGTCTCGTGTTTCTGTTCCTTCTTTATTTTATTTCACCACTTCCCCTTTCACGCACCTCGGTGCGCTTGCTCTCCCTATGTGGGTTTCTAGCTCTCTTGCAGTGCTCCCTTCCTTTGTATTTGACTGGCTCGTCTTCCTTATTTCCCACTTCTACCACTACCACTACTACTACCTCTTCTTCTTCTACTACATCTACTGATGAAATTAGACACATGTGCGGCGTCTGGTTGTCTTTGTTGTGGACGTTTCGCCATCCAGTGGCTGGCTGGATGGCGAAACGTCTACGGTGGGGATGCCCGGGTGTTGTGCATGTGTCATTTCAGCCTGTCGGTATTATATACAATTCTTGTACTACTACTACTACCACTACTACCACTACTACTACCTCCACCTCTTCCTGCCTATATATAGCCGTCCTGCTCCACCTCTGTTAGTGTGACTTTGTCAATGGTCCAAGTCGGACCGAAACGTCGTCGTAAGCTTCTGTCTTTTATGTGCGGGTATTTGTGTATACACAATTATCATACATAGACCAGTATATCATACACAATTATCATACAAAAAGCAGTGTTTCATACACAATTATCATACATAGACCAGTATATGATACACAATCACAGACCAGTATATCATACGCAATTATCATACGAAGAGCAGTGTATCATACACAATTATCATACACAGACCAGTATATCATACACAATTATCATACTAACAGCAGTGTATCATACACAATTATCTTACAAAGAGCAGTGTATCATACACAATTATCTTATATAGACCAGTATATCATACACAATCACAGACCAGTATATCATACAATTATCATGCAAAGAGCAGTGTTTCATACACAATTATCATACAGAGACCAGTATATCATACACAATTATCATACAAAGAGTAGTGTATCATACAGAATTATCATGCAAAGAGCAGTGTATCACATAATTATCATACACAGGCCAGTATATCATACACAATTATACAAAGAGTAGCGCATCATACACAATTATGCAAAGAGCAGTGTATCATACACAATTATCATACATACACCAGTATATCACACACAATTATCATACATACACCAGTATATCATACACAATTATCATGCAAAGAGCAGTGTTTCATACACAATTATCATACATACACCAGTATATCATATACAATTATCACACATAGACCAGTATATCATACACAATTATCATACAAAGAGCAGTGTATCATACACAGTTATACATAGACCAGTATATCATACACAATTACCATACAAAGATTAGTGTATCATACACAGTTATCATACATAGACCAGTATATCATACATAATTATCCTACAAAGAGCAGTGTATCATACACAATTCTACTTGCATTCAGTATACACTTTCATGTGTATCTTAACAGATCATATTCGTCTACTTTATCGTTATCAGTTATGAGGTCTGATGTGAGAACGAGTAGCGGGGGCGCTCCCTCACTCAACGCTGCAGTGTACAAACCACATATACCATCGTGGCATTACTAATCAAGGCGATAATTAACAATTTAATTAAATTTGCAGTAAAAGTAGCTCTGTAGAGACTAATGTTGTTTGTTGTATTTTAAGCTAATTACTAACCTGTAAGTCTCCTCTCAGTATTAGCAATGTTCTTGGTATACCAGAATTTAGTGAGAGAGAGAGAGAAGAGAGAGAGAGAGAGAGAGAGAGAGAGAGAGAGGAGAGAGAGAGAGAGAGAGAGAGAGAGAGAGAGAGAGAGAGAGAGAGAGAGAGGAGAGGAGTGAGTGAGTGAGTGAGTGGAGTGAGTGAGTGAGTGAGTGAGTGAGAGTGAGTGAGTGAGTGAGTGAGTGAGTGAGTGAGTGGTGTGTGTGTGTGTGTGTGTGTGTGTGTGTGTGTGTGTGTGTGTGTGTGTGTGTGTGTGTGTGTGTACTCAGTTGTGGTTGGGGGGGGGGTATATATATTCTCAGAATACGAGTTAAGCAATATTCAGGTTATTTTTGGAAAGGTTGTTTACAGAGGAAATATATGAGGAAAAGCAGTTAAATTTAACTCTGCAAAGTGCCGTACGCTTGCACCGATAGCTTGCTGAATCAGTCCTTTCAACGCGTAAGTGAAGAATATTAAGATGGCTTTTAGCTGAGTGTGTGTATCTGTCTGTCTGTGTCTGTCTGTATCTCTCTGTCTCTCTGGCTGTCTGTATCTGTCTGTCTGTCTGTCTCTGTCTCTCTCATTCACCTCTTCATTTCTTTCCTTCCATTGCTTCACTCTAATACATTCCTCGCTACGTTCCTTCCTATCTCCCTCCTAAACTGCCTCTCTACAACTCTTTATATAATTCCTTCCCTTCTTGCATCTCTTCCTCCCTCCCTACATTCCTCCCTCCCTCCATCCCTACATTCCTCCCTACATTCTTCCCTCCCTCCCTGGCGGCGCCACACGCTCCGCCCATCAAAGCTTTCTGGATCTGAGGACAGAAAATCGATCACCGAACACAACTAGGAAACAATACCCCTCCAAGGTACTCCTTCCCCAGTGTTCCCTCCCAGGGACTCCCTCCCCAGTGTTCCCTCCCAGGGACTCCCTCCCCAGTGTTGCCTCCCAGGGACTCCCTCTCCAGTGTTGACTCCCAGGGACTCCCTCCCCAGTGTTGCCTCCCAGGGACTCCCTCCCCAGTGTTCCCTCCCAGGGACTCCCTCCCCAGTGTTGCCTCCCAGGGACTCCCTCCCCAGTGTTGCCTCCCAGGGACTCCCTCCCCAGTGTTGCCTCCCAGGGACTCCCTCCCCAGTGTTCCCTCCCAGGGACTCCCTCCCCAGTGTTCCCTCCCAGGGACTCCCTCCCCAGTGTTCCCTCCCAGGGACTCCCTCCCCAGTGTTGCCTCCCAGGGACTCCCTCTCCAGTGTTGCCTCCCAGGGACTCCCTCCCCAGTGTTGCCTCCCAGGGACTCCCTCCCCAGTGTTCCCTCCCAGGGACTCCCTCCCCAGTGTTGCCTCCCAGGGACTCCCTCCCCAGTGTTGCCTCCCAGGGACTCCCTCCCCAGTGTTCCCTCCCAGGGACTCCCTCCCCAGTGTTCCCTCCCAGGGACTCCCTCCCCAGTGTTCCCTCCCAGGGACTCCCTCTCCAGTGTTGACTCCCAGGGACTCCCTCCCCAGTGTTGCCTTCCAGGGACTCCCTCCCCAGTGTTCCCTCCCAGGGACTCCCTCCCCAGTGTTCCCTCCCAGGGACTCCCTCCCCAGTGTCCCCTCCCAGGGACTCCCTCCCCAGTGTCCCCTCCCAGGGACTCCCTCCCCAGTGTTCCCTCTCAGGTACTCCTTCCCCAGTGTTCCCTCCCAAGGACTCCCTCCCCAGTGTTCCCTCTCAGGTACTCCTTCCCCAGTGTTCCCTCCCAAGGACTCCCTCCCCAGTGATCCCTCCCAGGGACTCCCTCCCCAGTGTTCCTTCCCAGGGGATGTTTCCCAGTGCTCCCTCCCATGACTCCTTCCCCCCATGCACCCTCCCCAGTGCTCCTTCCCTCATGCTCCCTCCCCAGTGCTCCTTCCCACGGCTCCTTCCTTAGGGTTCACGCCTCAGTGCTCCTCTCCTAGGATAAACTCACCAAGGATTCTTCCCTAGGGTTCTATCACCAGGGCTCCTTCTCCAGCGCTCCTTCCCCAGGGTTTCTTCAACATTGCTCCCTCCCCAGTACACCTACGCCAGGGCTCCCTCCCATGACTCCTTCACCAGTGGTTCCTTCACAGTGCTCCCTGTCCAGTGCTCCCGTCCAGGGGTCCACCGCTAGGGCTACTTCTCTAGGGCTCCTTCCCTAGGGCTCCTTCCCAGGGCTCTTTCCTTAGGATTCACTCATCAGGGTTAATTCCCTAGGGTTCACTCCCAGGGGTTCCACCACAATGCCAGACCCTACACTCTCCTCACACCAGGTGGAACAGGTGAGCGCGTGTCAGATTCCTTTCCGGTGTGTGAAGGGTAGAGAGTGACAGATGAGAGGGAAGGAGGAAGTCAAGCATGGATACAGGGGAGAGGGAGAGGCTGAGAGAGGGAGAAGCACACACACAGAGGCAGAGAGAGAGAGAGAGAGAGAGAGAGAGAGAGAGGAGAGAGAGAGAGAGAGAGAGAGAGAGAGAGAGAGAGAGAGAGAGAGAGAGAGAGAGAGAGAGAGATCCACTCTTGAAGATGCGCTTCTTCAGATATTCTAAACATAAAATTTCTTTCATTATTATCCACCGGTTCAGCTTATTATTCATTTCGAAAAATACGAACCCAAAATAAAAATTTATATTTTGCTACTATTGACTGGGAAGTTCTAAACCCGTACTAAAGCGCCTGGAAAACAGAAGATAACAGTGAGGTGACATTCCACTGCTGACCTTGCTACTGACAAGTCACAGTCGCTCTACCTCAAGAAGTATCCCTTCGATCCCCGTCGGGGAGGGGAATTTGTAACCTACACTCCATCGCCTTCACTCTTTCACGATGCTTTCGTGTAAAGATCATGCCAACCAGTGGAGTTATCAATGTCTACCAAACTTGCTCTTGCTGTCGCTGTAAAGACCTGCTTGCAGGTAAAATTTTCAGCTATCCAAAGACTCCTTCATTGTCGGTTGTACTGACGATCTTGAAGCTTCTAAACTGATGGACGACACCGCTATGAAGACTCTCTCTGGCCGACAGTTCACCGTCTCTCCTTCACCTTTCCTACTGGCGAAAAGTTCTGTTTTTGTCAAACGTTAGGACAAGATTATAACATCCCTATCGACTGATGACCTGAAGACATCAATCCTGGCACAAAACTCTTGGGCTTCGATTGACAACATCACCAAGATTCCAAATGCTCCTTCTATGATCAAAATCACCTTCTCCAACATCGATATGGCTACCAGTGCACTTTCTGATGGCCTAGTCATCTCCTACTACCACATTCATCCACGACAAATAGAACCAGAACGTTTTGCTCATGTCTCTCCCTGCTGGAACTGTTATTCTTACCATCACTCAACGACCGACTGCCCCATCAAAGACAAGAAATTATGTTCCAGCTGCGGAAAAGAAGGTCAGGATTTCAAAGCCTGATCCAACACCAATGCTCCTCCAACATGCCTCAACTGCAAGGGTACTCGCCATACTCTTGCAGCCAAATGCCCACTGAGGAACGAAGTGCTAAGAAAATCAAAGAAGAAACTAAGAAGAGCAGCCCCAAATCACCGACATAACAATAGTAGTCTGATACCAAGAAATTTGGTTTAGAAAGACACGTAAGCAAACACTATGACATATTTATTAGAAAACGTTTCGGTCCCGGGACCTTGATCACTTCTAACAAACAGAGGTAGAAAGACATGATATAGAGGCGGAGAGTGAGGTGTGAGTGACACATGGTGACCTGAAGAATGACATGTTGGGGAGAGGACGGGTAGACGATGAAATCATGGGACTCCTGTGTTGTTGGGTTGGTGGTGCTTTGCCTGCCTGAGTATCATGTGTGTTAATGTTTTAGAAATTTTGTGGTTTCCAATGTTACGTTCTATCGTGTCGGTGACGGCTAATCGCCGTCACCGACACGCTTTCTAAAGAACATGTCATAGTGTTTGCTTACTTGTCTTTCTAAACCAACTTGTCGGTATTTATTACCAAGGTTTATCCCACGAAGAAAATTTTCCAAGCTACACATCCAGCACCTCCCTCTTTCCATTTCCTTACGCGGCTCCCTCCAAGGTGCTATACTGCATGGTGTATGCGCACCTTGCGAATGCAGCCAACCTAGGCACATTAAACACCACATCAATGAACTATTCCGACTCAACATTCCGGCCTTCGTTTTTCCTGACTCTACACCTTAATCTGACATCCTCAGGATTCTTCCTAACGTCGTTAACTTCACCACTCCTGCTGACCTGTTTCCTACTGCCCAAGCAGCTGTTCTAGCACCTTCCACAACCTCCGGCACCACCACTCATGCTGCCTCAACCACCGCCTCCCAACCTAATATTACACCTCCAGTACACCTCTCCACTGCTCCTGTAACCCACAGTCACCTGTTAGCACCATGGCAGACTTGGCTACTGAATACACGTCAAAAGATGAAGAAGATATTGACGATTCTAGCACACCAACCTGGGAAAACCTTGCATTCTACACTGCTCCATCAAACGCTGACACCATGACCTGCACTGAACTCTACAAAGGCCTCAGTGCAGGAACTGTCAAATTTTCCTGCGAATAACCTCATCACTTCACACTCGCCCAAGTTATGAAATTCCTCAAGCCTCTACGATTCACCTTTGGAAACAAGACAAAACTTTACCACCTCTCCAGAAGCAGCTTCAAGAAATTTGAGAATGGCTCTTCTACAAGCCTGTAATAGTCTAAAAACACACCAGTATGCTGCCCATAGCTTCTGCTCCCTGTCCTGGAGTAAACTTCCACATGTCAGTCCTGTAGTACTTCCCAGCTAGCAACACCTGCGTATTCCTATTCCTAAGTTTTCCACGATCACCGGGTAGGGTTGAGCCCTGAAACTTCTACCAAGGACACTCCCAACGTACCGCCTGTCGTCTCCCAGCTCACCCCACTGGGGTCCCCTTACCTATACTCCTCAGAACTTGTGGGGTAAACTAAGGACAACACTGAGTACTCCACAGTAACACTGTATGTATACTACACGTGGTACTCCACAGTACCACCTGTAGTACTCCACAGTACCACCTGTAGTACTCCACAGCACACCTGTAGTACTCCACAGTACCACCTGTAGTACTCCACAGCACACCTGTAGTACTCCATAGTACCCCCTGTAGTACTCCACAGTACCACCTGTAGTACTCCACAGTACCACCTGTAGTACTCCACAGTACCACCTGTAGTACTCCACAGTACCACCTGTAGTACTCCACAGTACCACCTGTAGTACTCCACAGTACACCTGTAGTACTCCACAGTACCACCTGTAGTACTCCACAGTACACATGTAGTACTCCACAGTACCACTTGTAGTACTCCACAGTACACCTGTAGTACTCCACAGTACCACCTGTAGTACTCCACAGTACCACCTGTATCCCACAACCACCTTTTAGTACTAC
Organism: Cherax quadricarinatus; assembly: GCF_026875155.1. NCBI lineage: Eukaryota > Metazoa > Arthropoda > Malacostraca > Decapoda > Parastacidae > Cherax > Cherax quadricarinatus. The sequence continues at coordinate 9,039,881 of NC_069469.1, read as the reverse complement.
AGTACCACCTTAGTACTACGTACCACCTGTATTTACTCCACAGTACCACCTGTAGTACTCCACAGTACCACCTGTAGTACTCCACAGTACCACCTGTAGTACTCTCACAGAAACAACCTGTATACTCCACAGTTACCACCTTAGTACTCCACAGTACCACCTGTAGTACCGCACAGTACCACCTGTAGTACTCCACCGTACCACCTGTAGTACTCCACAGTACCACCTGTAGTACCACAGTACCACATGTAGTACTATGCAGTACACCTGTAGTACTCCACAGTACCACCTGTAGTACTCCACAGTACACCTGTAGTACTCCGCAGTACACCTGTAGTACTCCACAGTACCACCTGTAGTACTCCACAGTACACCTGTAGTACTCCACAGTACACCTGCAGTACTCCATAGTACACCTGTAGTACTCCACAGTACCACCTGTAGTACTCCACAGTACACCTGCAGTACTCCATAGTACACCTGTAGTACTCCACAGTACCACCTACAGTACTCCACAGTACCACCTGTAGTACTCCACAGTACCACCTGTAGTACTCCACAGTACCACCTGTAGTACTCCACAGTACCACCTGTAGTACTCCACAGTACCACCTGTAGTACTCCACAGCACACCTGTAGTACTCCACAGTACCACCTGTAGTACTCCACAGTACCACCTGTAGTACTCCACAGCACACCTGTAGTACTCCATAGTACCACCTGTAGCACTCCACAGTACACCTGTAGTACTCCACAGTACCACCTGCAGTACTCCGCAGTACCACCTGTAGTACTCCATAGTACCACCTGCAGTACTCCGCAGTACTACCTGTAGTACTCCACAGTACCACCTGTAGCACTCCACAGTACCACCTGTGCTAGTACTGGTCTAGTAGTTCCTGTGCTAGTACTGGTCTACTAGTTCCTGTGTGCTAGTACTAGTCTAGTAGTTCCTGTGTGCTAGTACTGGTCTAGTTGTTCCTGTGTGCTAGTACTGGTTTAGTAGTTCGTGTGTGCTAGTACTGATCTAGTAGTTCCTGTGTGCTAATGCTGGTCTAGCAGTTCGTGTGTTAGAGCTGGTCTAGTAGTTCCTGTGCGCTAGTACTGGCCTAGTAGTTCCTGTGTGCTAGTACTGGTCTAGTAGTTCCTGTGTGCTAGTACTGATCTAGTAGTTCCTGTGTGCTTGTGCTGGTCTAGTAGTTCCTGTGTGCTAGTACTGGTCTAGTAGTTCCTGAGTGCTAGTACTGGTCTAATAGCCCTGTGTGCTAGTACTGGCCTAGTAGTTCCTGTGTGCTAGTACTGGTCTAGTAGTTCCTGTGTGCTAGTACTGATCTAGTAGTTCCTGTGTGCTTGTGCTGGTCTAGTAGTTCCTGTGTGCTAGTACTGGTCTAGTAGTTCCTGTGTGCTAGTGCTGGTCTAGTAGTTCCTGTGTGCTAGTACTGGTCTAGTAGTTCCTGTGTGCTAGTGCTGGTCTAGTAGTTCCTGTGTGCTAGTACTGGTCTAGTAGTTCCTGTGTGCTAGTACTGGCCTAGTAGTTCCCGTGTGCTAGTACTGGTCTAGTAGTTCCCGTGTGTTAGCGCTAGTCTAGTAGTTCCCGTGTGTTAGCTCTAGTCTAGTTCCCGTGTGTTAGCGCTGGTCTAGTAGTTCCCGTGTGTTAGCTCTGGTCTAGTAGTTCCCGTGTGTTAGCGTAGGTTAGTTCCCGTGTGTTAGCGCTGGTCTAGTAGTTCCCGTGTGTTAGCGGTGGTCTAGTAGTTCCCGTGTGTTAGCGCTGGTCCAGTAGTTCCCGTGTGTTAGCGGTGGTCTAGTAGTTCCTGTGTGTTAGCGCTGGTCCAGTAGTTCCCGTGTGTTAGCGCTGGTCCAGTAGTTCCCGTGTGTTAGCGGTGGTCCAGTAGCTCCCGTGTGTTAGCGCTGGTCTAGTACGTTTATATTAGCTTTTAGTTAAAATATCGCTTAAAATAGCGGCAGGACGTACTCTACACTAAGTGTCCCGCAGTCAGCCCCGGGGCCGCATTTTGGTTCTCTCTCTGCTCAGTAAGGATATAGTATCGTAGAGTACTGTTTAATAAAGATATAGTATCGCAGTATTTATTAGGGTTAATATTGTACTGTTTATTAAGGATATAATATCGTAGAGTACTGTTTATTAGTGTTAGTATTGTAGAGTACTCTTTATTAAGGATAAAGTATCGTATATTAATGTTGGTAAAATTACTGACAATATGTTAAGTAAAAGGACACAAGTGCAACTACTGTGACATTTTATTGTGGCAACGTTTCGCTCTCCAGGAGCTTTGTCAAGCCGTAAAGTACTGTTTATTAAGGATATAGTATCGAAGAGTACTGTTTGGTAAGAATATAGTATCGTAGAGTATTTTTTCCCCCACATTTCAGTATTTCTATCACTATTCCTGCATTCCGTACGTTTGTTGTGTTTCACCAAGAGGATAATGTGCTTGTGAGAGGATAACAAAAAATATAATACCTACTACTGTCTTCTCAAACACACTACCCATCACACCCGCACTACAACTCTTCCCTTCTTCAATCTCCAAGTCCATCCTTTCCTTCCTTCGTCGTCCCTCCATACATTCCTTCCAATCACTCCTTTCACTTCCTTTCACGATTTTTTCCATGGCTGCTCCACTTGAGTCCCGTGTCGTTCCTAACGAATACAATTTCCGAGGGTCTAAGACGGGACTCGAATAAATTCACTATTGGTTGCCTGTTAATGATTCCGGGAAGAACACAATTAATATATACTTTTAAAAGACAGAAGCAGGAAGGGAGAGGGAAGGAGGGGCTAGACGGTGGGATTAGTGAGATGGGAAGGGCTAGACGGTGGGATGAGTGAGACGGGAAGGGCTAGACGGTGGGATGAGTGAGACGGGAAGGGCTAGACGGTGGGATGAGTGAGACGGGAAGGGCTAGACGGTGGGATAAGTGGGAATGAAGGTGCTAGACGGTGGGATGAGTGAGACGGGAAGGGCTAGACGGTGGGATGAGTGGGAATGAAGGTGCTAGACGGTGGGATGAGTGGGAATGAAAGTGCTAGACGGTGAGATGAGTGGGAATGAAGGTGCTACACGGTGGGATGAGCGAGGAGGGAAGAGGGACTATATCATACATGGGATACAACACCCTGCAGACGTCATTAGTCGAATACTGAGATGCAGTAATGATGGAGTGATTACATGAAGCTACCTCTCCACTATCTTCCACTGAAGCTCTTCTATCCAAGAGTGTAATTCATCTCAGTATTCGACTGATGAAGTCTGCAGGGCAGGCAAAACGTTTCCTTAATAAAGATCCCTAATATTACACACGTGTTTTATCAACTTGCCGGTATTGCGTACCATGCATGTGATATAGGTTAACAGTGCACAAGTGTTGGCAATAAAGATGGTAAAATTCCTGGTTTCGTATCAATAATATTAGTCTTAAAAATATTCAACTCCTTATATATCTTTGTTAAAGCCTCGTTTGAAAATAAACGGTATGGCAGTACCGACGATATATGTAAACACATTTATTAAAGGAAATTCCACGAGTGGAAAAATATAAATATTAAATAATATGCAAGACAAGCCTGGGAGGATGAAAATCTTCAGCTCAAGAATGTTCACACCTTCCCCGTGGCTGTTCTGCATTGTTAATCGACTGTTTGTTATCAGTAAGGCTTCCCGTCAACAGTACGCTATTAATAATGTTTTTTGGCGAGTCAAAAGTTATACGTGGATTTTCGACTAAACACGCGTATAACTTTTTACATCCCAAAAACATTACTACTAACCTAGTGTTGACTAGAAGCCTTATTGATAACGAACTGTCGATTAACACACATTTGTATATGTATTATATAGTGTATTTTTTACAATAAAATAAGCTAAAGACAAGAAAAAGTTAAGAAAATCATAAGGAAGAGAAAATACATTTACAGTACTGTACTGTATTTATCGATACCGTAAATTTATGTCTCCTGCTTCCAAGATGAATCGTCTGGGAACTCGTCTGCTGCCTCTTCGTCAGCAAAATCTGCCTCTCCGGTTATCTTGACATTTTTTAAGCCCAACCCCTTACTAAAATTTTCAAGCCACCCCTTTCTGGCATTAAATTCTGCAGCTTTAGCTCCTTCATCTTCCTTTTGCTTGACGTTGTCTCAATCATATTTGAATCCATAGGTAAGCCTTTATTATAGCAATCCTGTACCCACATAAAGCTGCATTTTCAACAATCGTTAAGAAAGTATTTCACAAAAAGTGCAAAGTTTTCGCGCCTGCTGGCACAGCTGCAGCGACGGTTTCACGAATCCCCCCTCCCCTCCTTTTTTTTTTTTACAATGTTCCTTACGCTGGATTCATTTATCTTGAAATGGTGGGCACCCGAAACTGCAGACCTCAATCTACGGTATACATGAAGCAATTCAACTTCTTGTAATGTCACGATTTTCCTCTGCTTCTTGGGAACACTTCCAGCATCACTAGTGGCACTTCCAACATCACCAGTGGCACTTCCAGCATCACTAGTGGCATTTCCAGCATCACTAGTGGCATTTCCAGCATCACTAGTGACACTTCGTATGGGTCCCCATGGTGTAATTCAAGGTTTACGGTACTGCATTAAACACGAAGAAAATTACGGAAGAACAGCGAGAGATCACTTATTACTTTCCAGGGAATGGACGAACTGCTCATACAGAGATTATTAGCGTCACACGGGGTTTTAAGATGACACTAGCCACACTTGAGTTCACCACAACAGCACCAGGAGGTGCCTACAAAATTATTACAGTAGCACTACAGTTAATTTTATGCAGTTTTGATTTAATATTGCATCTTCACGTTTATTTTTATTTCTCTCGACTACCAATGGCGCCGTGTACGATCTTTAAGTGTTTACGTGCCCCGTAGCCTGGTGGCTAACGCTCTCGTTTCACAAGGCGAAGTCTGGGTTCGATTCCCAGCGAGGGTAGAAACTTTGGTCGTGTTTCCTTACACCGGTTGTCCATGTTCACTCATCAGTAACATGGGCACCTGGGTGTTAGTGGACTGATGTGGGTCGCATCCTGGGACAAAACTGGCCTAATTTGCCCGAAATGCTCTGCATAACAAGCGACTTTCTATATCGTAGGATGTCACTGGTGTCAGCTAGGACTGTATACCTTGTACATATACTTGTAGAAAAAAAGATATTAAGTTTCGATAAGTTTACTACTAATTAAGTACCAAGAAAATAATGAGTGGTAAATTGAACTGCTAATTTATTAATTTTGAAAATATTCAAGACTGTTGTATGTAAGATAATGTCAGAGAAAGAAAGTTTGTTGTCCATTTGTGGATTTTGGTTACAAGTTAAAATTGTTTTTATAATATATTTCTGTACATTTTAAGGCGGTAAATTCTAAAATAAACTATCTACATATATATTATACTCATGACACCTAACGTTTTCTCTTTTTTTTCGATATTTCTAGGCTACGTGGTTCGTCTGCATGGTTTTTTTTTCAAATTGTTACAAATCTTCCATAAAAATTCCAAAACTTTTTTGAAAAAAAAAAAAAAAATCCGCGTATAGGTGGATATGTGTGGTGTGGGTGGTCTGTAGATGAAGACAGGTGGGCAGTGGGTGGGGAGTGTGATTTGTGAGTGACGGAATGGGTGGTGCAAAATGGTAGTGGGTGGGCTGGACATTGGTGATAAGAGAGTTCTTTGTCAAAGAATGTGACTGACATCGAAATGTTTGCTTTTTTTTATTTTTATTATATTATATATATATATTATATATATTATATATATATATATTATAATATATATATATATTATATATAAAACACTGATCTTGGCTCCCTTGGGATAAAACGTGTAGTCATGCTGCCCCCAAGGTATTGGGGCCCGTGGGGTAAATGGTAAAGAAACTGGTCCTTGCCCCTAAGGTTCGTGGGTTTTCGAGTCTCCTTCAGCCAGAGATCGTTTTGTGTATATTTTCGCATGCTCCGCAAATTTCTTGCTTTTCAAATTTAGAAAGGGGTGTGAATGCAGGGATGAGAGAAAAAGCTGTAACCTTCTCCTGAAAGCTGGTCCCTTTGGGATAAAAAACGTGTAGCTCATGCTGCACCCCCAAGGTATTGGCCAGTGGGGGTTTAGTTTTGGAAAAGCCTGCGCCTTTTTAAAGGTTCGTAGGTTCGGTCCCCTTCAGCCGAGATCAGTGTTTGTGTATATTTCGCTTGCTTCGCGAATTCCTTGCATATATAAAAATTTTTATATATATTATATATATTATATATATATGTCGTGCCAAAATATGTAAAAATGGTCAATTAGGAAAACTCATTTTAAATTAAAGTCCTTTCTAAAAATTTTTTCTTTATACGTTAAAGAATATTTTTTTTTTTTATGGCGATGAAAATTTTTAATTTTTGAACCAAAAATCTTAGAAAATTACTAACCTTTTATAAAAAGAAAAATTTATTTTAGCTAACCAAACTAAATATATTTTAGATTTTTTTTAAAATAAATTTTAATTACTAACTAACGTGAAATATATTTTTTTCGTTGGGGCGAAAGATTTGGCGAAATTTTGCATACCAAATTTTTTTCTTGTCCCATATGGCAAGATGGCGTTGCTGTTTAAGCAAGATCGAAGTTTGCCTATTCGGCACGAATTATATTTTATATATTTTATATATATTTATAATTTATATATAATATAAAATAATTATATATTTTTATAAATTTACATTGGTTTTTCTCCTTATCTAAATAGCTCTTGTTCTTTTTTATTTTTCTTTTCCCTGGGGAAGTGGAAAAAAAAATCTTTTCCCCCTTTGCCTGGTGTGTATGAGGGGACTAAAATGCCGGGGGCAAGGGTATAACCCCCTTTTCCTGTATAATTTACTAAAAAAAAGGAAGAAAAAAAATTTTTTTAAAAATGGGGGTTTTTTAAAAGTGCGTGGGTGTAGTGCGGATGACAAAAACAGATTTATGCTGATGTTTTTGAATGAAAAAAAGTTGGATGTTGGCTCTAAACGAAAAAAAAGTGAAGGGGGTAGGAGGGGGTTTTTGTGGGGGGAAAAAAAATGGGATTTAAATCTGGAAGTATCTGAGGAGTTTGAGCAAAGGAAGGGGGGGGCAGTAATGTTAAAGTCAGTTTTGGAAGGGGAAAGAGAAAATGGGAAAGTGTAAATTCGAGAATTATGTGGATTTAAAAATAAGGTTGGATGCGAGAAAGGGGGCATAATAAGCGTGTATGCACCCGGAGAAGAGAGGAATGCAGAGGAGAGAGAGAGATTTTGGGAGATGTTAAGTGAATGTATAGGAGCCTTTGAGAGAGTAATTGTGGTAGGGGACCTGAATGCTAAAGTAGGAGAAACTTTTAGAGAGGGTGTGGTAGGTAAGTTTGGGGTGCCAGGTGTAAATGATAATGGGAGCCCTTTGATTGAACTTTGTATAGAAAGGGGTTTAGTTATAGGTAATACATATTTTAAGAAAAAGAGGATAAATAAGTATACACGATATGATGTAGGGCGAAATGACAGTAGTTTGTTGGATTATGTATTAGTAGATAAAAGACTGTTGAGTAGACTTCAGGATGTACATGTTTATAGAGGGGCCACAGATATATCAGATCACTTTCTAGTTGTAGCTACACTGAGAGTAAAAGGTAGATGGGATACAAGGAGAATAGAAGCATCAGGGAAGAGAGAGGTGAAGGTTTATAAACTAAAAGAGGAGGCAGTTAGGGTAAGATATAAACAGCTATTGGAGGATAGATGGGCTAATGAGAGCATAGGCAATGGGGTCGAAGAGGAATGGGGTAGGTTTAAAAATGTAGTGTTAGAGTGTTCAGCAGAAGTTTGTGGTTACAGGAAAGTGGGTGCAGGAGGGAAGAGGAGCGATTGGTGGAATGATGATGTAAAGAGAGTAGTAAGGGAGAAAAAGTTAGCATATGAGAAGTTTTTACAAAGTAGAAGTGATGCAAGGAGGGAAGAGTATATGGAGAAAAAGAGAGAGGTTAAGAGAGTGGTGAAGCAATGTAAAAAGAGAGGAAATGAGAGAGTGGGTGAGCTGTTATCAACAAATTTTGTTGAAAATAAGAAAAAGTTTTGGAGTGAGATTAACAAGTTAAGGAAGCCTAGAGAACAAATGGATTTGTCAGTTAAAAATAGGAGAGGAGAGTTATTAAATGGAGAGTTAGAGGTATTGGGAAGATGGAGGGAATATTTTGAGGAATTGTTAAATGTTGATGAAGATAGGGAAGCTGTGATTTCGTGTATAGGGCAAGGAGGAATAACATCTTGTAGGAGTGAGGAAGAGCCAGTTGTGAGTGTGGGGGAAGTTCGTGAGGCAGTAGGTAAAATGAAAGGGGGTAAGGCAGCCGGGATTGATGGGATAAAGATAGAAATGTTTAAAAGCAGGTGGGGATATAGTTTTGGAGTGGTTGGTGCAATTATTTAATAAATGTATGGAAGAGGGTAAGGTACCTAGGGATTGGCAGAGAGCATGCATAGTTCCTTTGTATAAAGGCAAAGGGGATAAAGAGAGTGCAAAAATTATAGGGGGATAAGTCTGTTGAGTGTACCTGGTAAAGTGTATGGTAGAGTTATAATTGAAAGAATTAAGAGTAAGACGGAGAATAGGATAGCAGATGAACAAGGAGGCTTTAGGAAAGGTAGGGGGTGTGTGGACCAGGTGTTTACAGTGAAACATATAAGTGAACAGTATTTAGATAAGGCTAAAGAGGTCTTTGTGGCATTTATGGATTTGGAAAAGGCGTATGACAGGGTGGATAGGGGGGCAATGTGGCAGATGTTGCAAGTGTATGGTGTAGGAGGTAGGTTACTGAAAGCAGTGAAGAGTTTTTACGAGGATAGTGAGGCTCAAGTTAGAGTATGTAGAAAAGAGGGAAATTTTTTCCCAGTAAAAGTAGGCCTTAGACAAGGATGTGTGATGTCACCGTGGTTGTTTAATATATTTATAGATGGGGTTGTAAGAGAAGTAAATGCGAGGGTCTTGGCAAGAGGCGTGGAGTTAAAAGATAAAGAATCACACACAAAGTGGGAGTTGTCACAGCTGCTCTTTGCTGATGACACTGTGCTCTTGGGAGATTCTGAAGAGAAGCTGCAGAGATTGGTGGATGAATTTGGTAGGGTGTGCAAAAGAAGAAAATTAAAGGTGAATACAGGAAAGAGTAAGGTTATGAGGATAACAAAAAGATTAGGTGATGAAAGATTGAATATCAGATTGGAGGGAGAGAGTATGGAGGAGGTGAACGTATTCAGATATTTGGGAGTGGACGTGTCAGCGGATGGGTCTATGAAAGATGAGGTGAATCATAGAATTGATGAGGGAAAAAGAGTGAGTGGTGCACTTAGGAGTCTGTGGAGACAGAGAACTTTGTCCTTGGAGGCAAAGAGGGGAATGTATGAGAGTATAGTTTTACCAACGCTCTTATATGGGTGTGAAGCATGGGTGATGAATGTTGCAGCGAGGAGAAGGCTGGAGGCAGTGGAGATGTCATGTCTGAGGGCAATGTGTGGTGTGAATATAATGCAGAGAATTCGTAGTTTGGAAGTTAGGAGGAGGTGCGGGATTACCAAAACTGTTGTCCAGAGGGCTGAGGAAGGGTTGTTGAGGTGGTTCGGACATGTAGAGAGAATGGAGCGAAACAGAATAACTTCAAGAGTGTATCAGTCTGTAGTGGAAGGAAGGCGGGGTAGGGGTCGGCCTAGGAAGGGTTGGAGGGAGGGGGTAAAGGAGGTTTTGTGTGCGAGGGGCTTGGACTTCCAGCAGGCATGCGTGAGCGTGTTTGATAGGAGTGAATGGAGACAAATGGTTTTTAATACTTGACGTGCTGTTGGAGTGTGAGCAAAGTAACATTTATGAAGGGATTCAGGGAAACCGGCAGGCCGGACTTGAGTCCTGGAGATGGGAAGTACAGTGCCTGCACTCTGAAGGAGGGGTGTTAATGTTGCAGTTTAAAAACTGTAGTGTAAAGCACCCTTCTGGCAAGACAGTGATGGAGTGAATGATGGTGAAAGTTTTTCTTTTTCGGGCCACCCTGCCTTGGTGGGAATCGGCCAGTGTGATAATAAAAAGAATAATAAAATATATATATATATATATATATATATATATATATTATATATATTATATATATATATATATATATATATATATATTTATATATATAAAATGAAAAAAAAAAAAACAAATATTTCGATGTGTCAGTCACATTCCTAAAGAACTGTTTCTACTCTGTCCACACCACGTCCACCAGCCCACCCACTTCCATTTTTGACCACCCACTGCCCACCTATCTTCATCTACAAACCGCCCACACCACTCCAAACTCTTCAGCAGGGATACCGTGTTGCTAGTGAAGGGATCTTGATTCAAGGAGTTATATCTACTCTTCCATCCTTAGATGAAACTTGGTTGTGTATTTCTTCAAGCGTTATATAACTCCTACAAGTTTGGTGGTTCCTAATAATAATAATGAAGAATTAGAGTTAAAACTAGAAGTATCAGTGATATCTTCAACATTCTGACTTTTCATTCTTCTCGTAATTATAGATGTAAGTCCAGCATCACTCGTACTGCTCTCATTTCTGCTCCTGTTAGCAGTCGCAGGCAGGAAATACTACATTCACATACCACAGACTTAACCGGCAAATTAGACTGATTTTTTTTTTTTTTTTTTTTTTTTTTTTTTAGACTCGCCGGTATTCTCCCGTATATCCACTTGCATAGATCTATGAAAGCATCGTAAAATAACTGATGATTTCCATCATAAGGGAAAGCTGAAGGAAATTGGTGGGTTTGGGTTTTAGCTAAGGACCTTCCTTGTATGAGTCAGTAGGCCTGCTGCAGTGATCTTTCTTACGTTCCTTGGCGCCACTATTACGTTCCTCCCGCCATGAACACTTACTTCCCGTGGTAGTGACTGATCACCTCATCTTCTACTGTCTCGAGATAATAAGCTCAGTATTGAAACAGCCACTGGTTGGCGAAACGTTGTCAAAACAAAGATGCCAAAATATATTTTACACGTCTCCAATTCATCGATATATTTTCTGTCCTGAACCCACCACCCACTTTCAATCAACACCATTTTCTGTTAACAACCCACTTTCTGCTCACCACTCACTTTCCGCTCTTCAACTATACAACCTAGCTAAGCTGGCTTTTACATAGAGTTCAGATTGTCCCTTGAGCAGTAATCCTTGAATCCCCCAGCAATTGAACCAGCGCCCCTCCCCCCCTCCCTCCCTCCCTCCCTCCCTCTCTCTCTCTCTCTCACTCTCTCTTCCTCTCTCTCTCTCACTCTCCTCTCTCTCTGAATTGTAAGGTAGGTTAGTATACACTGCACCTTACAGTTCAACAATTTATGATATCGTATTGAAAACAAATTCCCATGTTCCCTCATCCTTCTCTTCTCTGTCACCTCTTCCTCATTTTCTCCCTCCTTATTATACTAGGTAATTGGATATGTGCTCCACTTCCATGAATTAAGCCTGAATGTCTTCCATCTCATCCCCAACAGGTACTGTACAATCCCTACGGGTTTAGTGCTCCCAAATAATAATTCAAACACTAAATGCTTGTGTATCGTTATTGTAAGTTTCTCTGTATTAATTCTGAGGTGTTTAGGTGCCAATTTACCAGCGTAAATTTTAAAGCAATTCTGACAAATTGCATTTTCTTAAGAAATGATACAATTTTTTTTCTTTTAGGATTGCGGAAAATTTGCAGTATAATATGAATGAGGAAAAAAAGTGTATCAAGATTCAATGAAGATAAACTTTTATATTCTCAGCACATTGATCTCTAAGAGAATGTCTCTTCATTTAAACTCTCAAGCTGATGTTTCTTAATGGATGATTTAAATTATATTTGGCCTGTTTATGTTACAATTTTCCATGTTTATTGAAGGAACTGAAATATTAATTCCAATAAAAATAACTTGTAAATACCACTTCCGATTCACTCCAAATCGTCAGTTCTCATATTTAACTGTATTACAAAGTATGTACTAATATAAAATTGTTATAATTACGATCATAGTTTTTAAAGGAGTGGACCGGTAAGCCAGTGGAAGGTCTCGGTCAGATGACCAGAAGCTCCAACGGCAGGTCAACATATAAGACCCGCGTCAGGAAACGCTTGTCCGTTTCCTGACGAACACCTTACCTAACTTCTTAAGAAGTTGTAACATTTCAACTGAGCTTTTAAAAAATATTATTGGAATGTTAAAATTCCTCTGTAATCTTGTATAAATGCAGCGGGGGAATTAGAAAAAAATACAACAAATCTGAAGTAAAATTTAAGCTACAGAATTTAATATTGTGATTGCTTTTATATTATGTTCGATATAAACCAATAAATCCGTAGGCGTCATGTTCTGGAGAATGCTAATACGTTATATATTATGATTATTGATGCTAATATATTCATGGAGAAGGGCTAAACTCGCAGGGGTCATACATCTCTGGGTGAGGCGAGTGTTAATCATTCTGTATGATGGATGACCCGGTTCATGGGTAGTTAAGTTCATCTTAAAAACTGTGTCAGTGCTTAAATATTTGTATTCTTGGCCGAAGGTGATAAATATTGTGTACGTGCTCACATGTATTGCCTCTTGACGGATTCCTTCCATCCCTGCCCCATGGGTCCCGTCATAATCTACTCATGAACTATGTAAGGAGTCTACCTACGCCACTTCGTCCAGGTCATTCCACTTCCTAACACCCTCAGGATAAATAAATAATTCATTACAACCAACTATACCTCATGCACCTGTTTCCTGCCTCTCAGTCTATTTCTGAGTCTATTTTATGTTATCACGTCTCCGCTGGTTCTGTCTAATGTCGTACAAACGACCATCATTGACTTTGTTATAACGCCTGAAGGTTAACTACTCTTATATTTACCAAACGATCACTGACTACAGAGGTTACTAGGCTGGTGTGAGCCTCTGGTGATAAGCTCGCCACTGCTTGTTCCTAAGTCTTGAGTAAGGTCAGCAGCCTCTGTCCCTATGTCTATACTCAGTTTCTGGTCTTCTCGTGCCTTCCTCAACTTTCGTCTAGGTCCATTTGTAGCCTTTCCTTATTATCATCAGTTATTCTCCTAATCAGGTTTATACAATCTGCAAACAGGTTGCGTCTGAGATATCTCCTCTGATGATATTCACAAATACTATAAATAGTACCGACCTTTACGGAAACCCACTTGTTGCTCCTTCCTACACTGACATCTCTTGTACAGCTACCACTGTTCCCTTCCCTTCCGGTACCCCTTGATCCGTTCCACCATGGTGCACTACCTGTTATTCCTATTCTGGCTGGCATTAAATTTTCAAAGCCATGGTATATCTTACTTGAAGACTGAGACACTTGTGCAACATATGGGAATTTTTATTGAAGAAACGTCCAATACAAAGCAAAAAGGTGCAAGGAGAGGAGGAGTTTGAGGTACTCAGTCCCTCGGCCTGGAATCGATGTGTTCAAGTCCATCTATCCTCTCCTTACACCTTTTTGCTTTGTATTGGACTGATGAAACCACTGTGTAGCGAAACGTTTCTTCAATAAAAATTCCCATATGTTGCATAAGTGTCTTAATCTTCAACTTGTCGGTTTTAAACCATTTATCACATATATCGTACTTGGCTGAAGGTTAGCATGGGCGTTCCGGTGTGTAGATGTTAATTTGCCATTGTCACTGAAGAAATCTTCATATTAATTTCCATTAAATTGCTTGTTAATGCCTTTTCCTATTGTACTAAGATCCTCATTGCTAATATTTAAGTGCATCAGGAACTTATGGCGCACTCTGTACTATTCATTTTGCGTGCACTGAGTGGACATTATTATAATAAAAAAGAAGCGCTAAACCACAAGGGTTACTGAGTGGACAAATCTATCCTGTAACTTAGTCTAAATTATTATTAATATATTCAAGGGGAAATGCTAAACCCTTCGAAGTTATACATCGGCATCAACTCTGAATGTAACTTAAATGCGCAGTTTGGAACCATAAACACAAGCACGCCTGGAACGATAAATATAGGCAGGTTTAGAAGCGTATATACAGGCAGGCTTGGAATGTAAACATTAACAGGTTTGCAGGGTAAATACCGGCAGATTTGGAAGGCGTGAGCGCGCGCGACGCACACACACACACACACACACACACACACACACACACACACACACACACACACACACACACACACACACACCCCAAGTACCTAACTTTGATATCTTCCACATTTCTAATACCAGCTGAATTAAACCTAAGCAATCTGTGAGAGTCATTTCTCCACAAGAGGTTAACGCTCCCTCGAGTCTCATACATTTCTTAAGTAATTATTTAGACTTAATGGTGTATTTCTTACACGTACGAAGACAAAGATGCAAGTGGTAGTAATAAGTTTTTATCAGTTATATTTCACTCTGCGTAGAGCTTGTGTTTCACTCTGCGTAGAGCTTATGTTTCACTGCGTAGAGCTTATGTTTCACTCTGCGTAGAGCTTATATTTCACTCTGCATAGAGCTTATATTTCACTCTGCGTAGAGCTTATATTTCACTCTGCGTAGAGCTTGTGTTTCACTCTGCGTAGAGCTTGTGTTTCAATCTGCGTAGAGCTTATGTTTCACTCTGCGTAGAGCTTATGTTTCACTCTGCGTAGAGCTTATGTTTCACTCTGCGTAGAGCTTATGTTTCACTCTGCGTAGAGCTTTAATAAAGTTCAATGTACAGCAAAGCGTTGGTGCCCGAGTGGACAATGTTACACAGGTCATTCCCAAATTTTGTTTGCGTGAGATAACTAATGATAACCGCTGATCAGATCCAAAATTTCAACACTATTGTATCCTTCTTATGAGGATTGTGGTGGTGGTGGTGGTGGTGGTGGTGGTTGATGATGGTGGTGGTGGTGGTGGTGGTGGTGGTGGTGGTGGTGGTGGTGGTGGTTGATGGTGGTGATGGTGGTGGTGGTGGTGATGCAAGTTTTAATATAGCAAATTTATTTATCAAATTGGTTTCTGTGAAGTAACTGGAGAATGTCTTTTCTGATAAGAAATAAATCAGTGTTTGACTCGGGCTATCTGAGGTTAAATTTACATTATCATTTAATAAAACGTAATTACTTGCATGCATACTTAACCTTTAACGCTGTTAAGTCAGAACAGAGAAAACTTCGGAATTGTTTTGGTGTGTGTTGGTCATGCGACTGTTTCAGTGCGTCATTCAGTTGTCTTAACCTTCAACAACGATAACTTGAGACGGTAAATTCTGAGCTTTAAATAAGATATTACAAAGACCCCAATGAAATGTCACTGACTTTCTTGGGTTATTATTGATAATTTATACATATATTACTAGGTATGATAATTGTACTTATGTGTACCTGTACCTAAATAAACTTACTTAATGCACTGATGTATTTTAGTTAATTGGTCTCTCTGATATAATAATAGAATGACTTCTTAGCTGGGCTTTCTAAGTGGAATCTTTGAATTAGTTTTGGACTATGTCCAAATTTGTCATTTTTACTTAAGAAATTGGATATTAGTGTCCATTTCTCTCTTAATGCAGCTAATATTGATCCTTCTATTGTCATCTTTATTTCTTCTATCCCTGTTAACATTCTTAATTACCATTCCAATTACCAATGTTAAGAATTTCAGAGACTGTTGTTGGATACGATGTCTGTCCTACACCACTCTCCTTCCCCTCAACCTTCTAGCGCACTCAGCTCACACACTAAGGTCCATGGTTCGATCCCCGGTACGGCTGGAAATATTGGGACGTGTTTCCTTAAGATACCTGTTGTCCCTGCTCACCTAGCAGTAAAATAGGGGCTTTCTAGTATGTCACTGATGCCAGCTAGGTCTGTATACCTTGTACTTTTATTATTATTAATAAACCCACCCTCCTTACCTTTCCCCCTCGTACTCGTCCCTCCCATGTCTTTCCCTTCCCCTCCCTCCCATTAACCGCCACCCTCCCCCACACGACCTCCTCCACACAGACACCATTCCTGATTGCCTCCCACTCACCCTGCCCTCTCACACACCCTGCCTCTCTCCAGCTCACCCTCCCCGTTTCCCACTCCCAGTGTTCCTCTCACACTCACCTCCGCCTCCCTACCATTCACTTCGTCTGATTTTTTGGGGATTGTTGTAGGTAATTTACATATATGTTATTATATATGATAATTGTGATCACCTAAATGTATGTAACTACTTGTGTATCTGTACTTAAATTTATTTACTTAACACTCACCAAGCCAACCTCCACTCACCCACCCTGCCAACCTCCACTCACTGCCAAACCCTCCCACCTCCAACTCACCCACCCTGCCAACCTCCACTCACCCACCTCCCACTCACCCACCCTCCCACCTCCCACTCACCCACCTCCCACTCACCCACCCTGCCAACCTCCCACTCACGAAGTAATTCCATGTTTTGCCTCACAGGCGGCCAAGACGCTGGGAATCATCGTGTCAGTGTTCTTGCTGTGTTGGCTGCCTTTCTTCACCTGGTACCTGGTGTCTGCTCTCTGTGGCCCGGCCTGTGCCGTCCCTGACACCCTCGTCACTATCCTCTTCTGGATAGGTAAGTCAGATCCTACAATAATCCCCTACCAGGATCAGTGGCGGACCTACATTTTTGGGGCCCTAAAGCTTGAATAGTTATGAGGGCCCCTTCGCAACCCTTTCTCATACAGAAGACCCAAAATTTTTAAGCAATGTGGACTAAAGTCGCTTCTGGGGCCCCTCCGGGATTAGGGGGCCCTGAAGCTTAAGCTCATTAGTTTCATAGTAGATCTGCCCCTGACCAGGATATAGCTAAAAACCTCCTGGGAAATCCTGAAGTTCCTTTCCCAGCACACCTGAGTACTAGGAGATATACAAGTCGTCCAGTTGGACGAGTCCCCATGATAAAAGTATCCTGGGATATAGACGAAAAGTGATGCAGGGCAGGAATCTTCTCGAGGACAGTCCTTACCACAATCCTCTCCATCCGCCCCACGGGGGGAATTATTCACGGATGAGGGGACAGAAGAGTTCATTTAATGCAACACGAATATTTGTTTATGATAAATGATTGCATTCCTGGAGGCGGAAAAGTTCGCAGTTAGATAGGTAAGTTTTCCTCGAGATATTGGAGTACCTGGTTAGGGGTTCCTGATATATGAGAGTACTTAGTTAAGGTTCCTGAGTCAGAGTCAGGTGTTCATTCCTAATGAACTTGCAAGATAGGTAACTAGGTGGATTTTCAAATCCTCACAGAGGCGTATAATTTTTCACACACATAGCACACACGTTATACGTAATGTTTTGTGTGTATACCTCCTATGTAGTTAGCTCACATAATGAGTGTCCGAGGTTCGATCCTCGGTACGGGTTGTAACGTTGGCCATGCTTCCTTACACCTGCTGCTCCTGTTTACCTAACAGTAAGCAGATACCTGGGTGTTAGCCGACTGATGTGGGTAGCATCCTGGGGAAGGGGGTAGTATACCTTAGATAGGGCCGGAGCTTCGAAATAAGCAGAGGCACAATAACAGTTCGTAGCCTGTAAAATTGATTTCTGTAAAAACAAAAGTTACTGCATCGTGTGTGTGTGTGTGTGTGTGTGCGCGCGCGCGCCTGATCTTCGACGCATGTATGAACCCCATGTAACTCATCCTTCCCTCCTGCAGGATACTTCAACTCCACCCTCAACCCCATTATCTACGCCTACTTCAACCGGGACTTCAGGAAGGCGTTCCGCAAGACGCTGGCGCACTACGGGCTGAACTGCCGGGCGTGTCGGAGGTCGTGGCGCCCGTGTGGGCGTGGGCGGCGACTGGTGCGCTGCGTAGGCTTCCCCGGGGGGCACGACACCCCCTCCTCGGAGGTGCCCCCCAGGTCTGCTCTCAGCTCCGAGTACTGCCACATCGAGATGACCACCGTCGACAAAGTGGCTAAAATAGACATTGACCATTAACAAAATAGGCGTCGACCCATTAACAAAATTGGGTGTCGACTGGAAAAAATAAGAGTTGGCCATTAACAAAATTGGCTGTAGATCACTGCAAAAAATAGGGGTCGACCCATTAACAAAACTATGTAGATTACAAAAAAATACGCATCGGCAGTTAACAACATGGGCATCGACCATAAAAAATAAGTATAGACCAAAAATATTCGTAAACTTTTGTAAAATCTGGTGATCATTACTAAAACAAAGTCTTCATAGTTAACAAAACAAACTGTCTACCATTAATAAAATAGACATTGGCCATTAATAACACAAATGTCGATCATTAAAACATACGTCGACCATTAACAAAATAGCCGTCGGCCGTTAGAAGATAGTGTTTAGAGGCTCGTTGTATAATTCTGTTTGGTCTGGCGGGTGTTAGGCTGTAGATCAGGAAACTAATCAAAATTTTGTTGCAAGTTGTAAAGTATTTTAGATTTTAGCGACAATGTTTTCTACAAGTCTGAATACTCTTAGAATAAAATAAACAGGGCGACCTGAATATCGTATGTGCATAGCTCACACAGGTTAAATAACAATATATATATATATATATATATATTATATATATATATATATATATATATATATATATATATTAATGAATGAATGAGAGAATAAACAGGAAAACCCTAGCGCTTTCACACATCCTCAAAGGAAAATATGTGTAAGCACGTGAAATCGTTCAGGTTTTCCTGTTTATTTTTTCTTTGATATTTTTAAAAATAATATATTACGTATTAGTTTATAATTCTTTCCAAGTATATATGGGTGTTTTTCATCAAATGTTTGTAGGATTACTCATCTATGTAACCTCGACATTGCTAAGCTGCCGCCTCTCTACGAGAGGTGATCTGGTGTGATATGTCGTCACGAGAAATATCTGAGTTTTTCACAAGCAGGTTTAAGTCGTATGATGATGGTCTTCCCAGTGGAGCTTTCGGTTATGTAAGTAAGGCTTTCCACAGGCTTATCTCTCCACCTTATACAGAAATTCTGTTCCGCATTCATGTGATGGTAGGTTTTTCCATTCCATGTAAAAATCCATGGATCACCAGAGAGTAGTAGTGTGCGAGTATGCCAAGTACCTGCACTGTTTATATCCTCCTTGGGAACCCTTCGCCCCGCCCTAACACAATAAAGGAGACGAGGTGGTTGACTGCGAGAGGAAGTGGACGGAGATAATGAAGTCTATCCTACTTTCCCAGTCTATCACCAATATTGATGGACGGGGCCTAGATTTTTCAAGAGCGCAAAGTTTGTTTAAAAATAATTGATATTTAA
The DNA here is from genome assembly GCF_026875155.1 of Cherax quadricarinatus. Lineage (NCBI taxonomy): Eukaryota > Metazoa > Arthropoda > Malacostraca > Decapoda > Parastacidae > Cherax > Cherax quadricarinatus. The sequence goes on along the minus strand of NC_069469.1, from coordinate 9,020,567 downwards.
TGATTTAGTGTTTTAGATTCTCCGTGATTTTTTTTTTTTTTTGAAATAGTGTAACTGATGTAATGTGAGGGTAATACCGCTAACAGAGACGTTAACTGATTGATGACTGTGACCATAACGCCAGCCTATCCTATGTAAAATAAATTTCCGATATCCCCTGCTAGGCTATCATTTCAGATTTGACACAACTGGCTGTCACTCCAGACCTGACACCACCTGCTAGGATGTCACTCAGATTTGATACCTCCTGCTAGGATGTCACTCAGATTTGACACCTCCTTCTAGGCTGTCACTCAGATTTGACACCTGCTAGGCTGTCACTCAGGTTTGACACTTGCTAGGCTGTCACTCAGGTTTGACACCTGCTAGGCTGCCACTCAGCTCTGACACCTGCTACGCTGCCACTCAGCTCTGACACCTCCGGCTAGGCTGCCACTCAGATCTGACACCTCCGGCTAGGCTGCCACTCAGATCTGACACCTCCGGCTAGGCTGCCACTCAGATCTGACACCTCCGGCTAGGCTGCCACTCAGATCTGACACCTCCGGCTAGGCTGCACTCAGATCTGACACTCCGGCTAGCTGCCACTCAATCTGACACCTCCGGCTAGGCTGCCACTCAGATCTGACACCTCCGGCTAGGCTGCCACTCAGATCTGACACCTCCGGCTAGGCTGCCACTCAGATCTGACACCGGCTAGGCTGCCACTCAGATCTGACACCGGCTAGGCTGCCACTCAGATTTGACACCTCCTGCTAGGCTGTCATTCAGATTTGACACCTCCTGCTAGGCTGTCACTCAAGATTTGACACCTGCTTGACTGTCACTCCAGATTTAGTACTGTGGATGTAAAGTCGTCTTATTCCGGGGGTAAAAATAATCACCATTACTAAGAGAACAAAAGCCATGATTCCATGGATGTAACACTACACAACGTTTAGCTCTCCAGAAGCTTTGTCAAGCCGTAACCTACACTTAGGCCAGGACACGACGACGTTTCGGTCCGTCCCAGATTATCAAGTTGTAACACTTAATAATGATTCATGACGGACCCAAACGCCATATATACTTTCCTCTCGAGTGTGAACAAATACCAAGTTAAAATATTCACAAGAGTAAACAATGGTTTAACTTTTCGTATATAATTAAGTTTTCCCTTCAGGTAGATTATGTTCTCATAATACCCTCTCTCCGGGTATGGACCTTGATGCTTATGAGGGGTTCTTGATCCAAGGAACTCGACGTGTCCTTCAGTTGGTATGAAGCTCATTGCTTTTTATTTACTAGGCGCTGTATGACCCTTATAGATCTGGCGCTTAACCATTAATGAAAAAACAAGAGCAAAAAAATATTTAGATTATCGAAAATAATGAGGAACATCAATGGTGTAAGGAGGTCACATTGTGCATTTAAAAAGGGAAAGTACTTAAGATCGATGAAAGGGGAAGGGTAGCTTCAGTTCCTTGAATCAAGAGCCTTCACCAGCATCAAGTGATCAATACATAAGACACGTTATGTGTAAATATAAATCTATAAGTATGCGTGAGAACGAGGCTCAGGAATTCCCTCCCCATAACAAAATGCCGTCGACTGGAATATTCACCTGGAATGTAAGATATTGACAGGAATATAAAAGTTATGATGGTATTTCAGTGTTGATGGCGTCACCACAGACGTAACTGTAGTGGGCTACGTCTGTGATATTTGTGTCAGCTAGTGTACAGCTGACATCGTGCCCTATATCAGACACTGCATGGCTGATATCTGTCCCATCAAACATTATATATGATTTATTAGCCCCTTTAAACAAAATTACACAATTTCCAGTATACTGTCTAATGTCTGTCCAGTCTATTGACTTCTAGTCCTTCCTCACAATCGTGTTCCAGTCTATGGTATTACAAGTATACCAGTTTTGTATTGCAATCTACTGTACCCTAAGAACTCCCGTCTATTGTATCTTGATCCTATCTATCTCATTTCCTAACATTTTATCATGTTCCAGTGCTCCCTCCCAGCCTATCTCTCGTGTTCAAACCCTTCCAGTCTATCGTCATCCAATCCTTCCAGTTTATCGTCATCCAGTTTTTAGTCTACCATGCTCTACTCCTTCCAGTCTAACATGTTCCATTCGTTCCTCTATCGTGTTCCAGTAATTCCAGTCTATCGTGCTCTATTATTTCCCATCTATCCTGTTCCAGTCCTAGTCTATCGTTCTCCAGTCATCCTCTACATCAGTAGTTCCCAACCAATTAATATGAAAGGGCCAATTTGAAAAGCCAAATTTAAAAGAGGGCCGAATAATTTAAAGGAGGGTCGAATTTTGTATTGATCGAAAGTAACATTATACTCATAGCTAGCCGTAATTCCATACTGAATATATGGTTAAGGTCATTAAGCACACAATCGCAAACAGTTAAGCTCATAAGTACCTTGAGTGTTCATTTCGTTCCTAACATCTAGAAAATTAAATATATAAAAGAACAATTTCTAACACTTGGTTCAGACATGTAGATATCTAGTAGAAGGTGCTACATGTGCTACTAGGATAAACAGGCACTGACCAGAAGTGAAAGGTGGTTGTTAGAGGTGGCGATAAGGTTTTAGTTTAAAATGGCTTTAAGTATTTTGTAACGTTGACAATGCAGTGTGGAACCTACATAAAAGTAAATTCATAATATCATGCGAGGGTCGCATCCATTGCCTAGAAGTGTCACATGCGGCCCTCGGGCCGCAGGTTGGCGACCCTTGCTTTAACGTGATCAGCTTTATCTTCAGTCCTCTAACATAATCTGCCTACATTTCTCCTTTTTCATTATATTGTCACCTGGTATCTCATATCATATTGTGCAGTCATATGTCAGCACTTATCAAGTGATGTCAACCTTGTCCAATAACGTTAGTTGGTGAAGCTTAATGACACAGCTGGCAAAAGCAGAAAAACATATGGGAGATGAAGTGGTAAATATATAGATGAGGTCCTATTTTTTGTGTGTAAATTCTCCAACACTGAGTGAGTTGTGCAACAGAAGCAGCTTTATTTTGGGCCTATGAAATTTTGGGGGGGGTAATTAAAAAAATTTAACTCCTAATATAGATTAGGTTAGGCTATGTTTTTTTTTAGTTATGAACAAGTACTTTTTCATCAATGGTTCAAAATATGACTGTCTCAATTGAAAACCCCGCATAATTTTGAAGAATTTACATGGTAACTTGTAGCTTATCTCTCAGCAAAAGTACCTCATCTGGATAATAGACGGTCAAGTTTTCTTTCATTGAGGACAACAATTGGCTCTTTGTAGAGCTATATCATGTTCATGGTAGAACTCTACAGAGTGAAGCGATGACACAATGAAAACATTTTCTTGCTAGCGGTGTCTTTATCAATATGAAGCCGTATTTTGATATGTAGTGTCATAAGGTATGGAAGTGTCGTAACATCAGGGTGTGTCATATCTTGTAGTGCCATAGCAACATTAGTTAGCACCATAGCATCAGTGATATCAAATCAGTGTTATAATATTGTTGTAACATTAAGTAGCGTCATCAACAGTCAAAGCATCAGAAAGTTCCATATCAGACAGTATCGCAACATGTGTCACATCAAATAGTGTCATAACATGTACCATAACTTAAAATGTCATAAAAACACAAGAACGAAGGAACAATCAGTAGGCCTACTCTCCCAGGCTAGGCAGATCAGTTCGACGCCCACCCACACCTACTCATGTACTTGTCCAACCTATATTTAAAGCTACCCAAAATTCTTGCGTAAGTGACTACCTGGGAGTTTGTTCAACTCGTCTATAACTCTACTGCCAAACCAGCACTTCCCGATATCCTTTCTAAATCTAAATTTCTCCAACTTCAGTTCATTGCTGCGAGTCTCATCTTGGTTACATATTTTCCATTTGCACCCTTCAGTCACACCTCCCCACATTCTACGCCTTTCTAAAGAGTTCAGGTTCAATGCATTCAGCCTATTTCTTAGGTAAGATTTTTTATACATGGAATAATCTTCGTTATCCTTCCTTCTGTATTTTCGAGAGCATGTATGTTCATCTTGTTTATGAAGACTTGAACTGAGAAGTAGAATCTTAAGGTCAAACCAAAGATGTATAAAGTTGAAGTATATAACCTTAGGACTTCATTATTTAAACTTTTTGATATGAAGCCAAGAAATATATCAGCTTTATTGCGAAGTTGTCTCGGTTTTAAATTTCTGCTAATCAGATTACCTGGATTACCTGGAGAGAGTTCCGGGGGTCAACGCCCCCGCGGCCCGGTCTGTGACCAGGCCTCCTGGTGGATCAGAGCCTGATCAACCAGGCTGTTGCTGCTGGCTGCACGCAAACCAACGTACGAGCCACAGCCCGGCTGATCCGGAACTGACTTTAGGTGCTTGTCCAGTGCCAGCTTGAAGACTGCCAGGGGTCTGTTGGTAATCCCCCTTATGTGTGCTGGGAGGCAGTTGAACAGTCTCGGGCCCCTGACACTTATTGTATGGTCTCTTAACGTGCTAGTGACACCCCTGCTTTTCATTGGGGGGATGGTGCATCGTCTGCCAAGTCTTTTGCTTTCGTAGTGAGTGATTTTCGTGTGCAAGTTCGGTACTAGTCCCTCTAGGATTTTCCAGGTGTATAATAATCATGTATCTCTCCCTCCTGCGTTCCAGGGAATACAGGTTTAGGAACCTCAAGCGCTCCCAAATAACTGAGGTGTTTTATCTCCGTTATGCGCGCCGTGAAAGTTCTCTGTACATTTTCTAGGTCGGCAATTTCACCTGCCTTGAAAGGTGCTGTTAGTGTGCAGCAATATTCCAGCCTAGATAGAACAAGTGACCTGAAGAGTGTCATCATGGGCTTGGCCTCCCTAGTTTTGAAGGTTCTCATTATCATCCTGTCATTTTTCTAGCAGATGCGATTGATACAATGTTATGGTCCTTGAAGGTGAGATCCTCCGACATGATCACTCCCAGGTCTTTGACGTTGGTGTTTCGCTCTATTTTGTGGCCAGAATTTGTTTTGTACTCTGATGAAGATTTAATTTCCTCATGTTTACCATATCTGAGTAATTGAAATTTCTCATCGTTGAACTTCATATTGTTTTCTGCAGCCCACTGAAAGATTTGGTTGATGTCGCCAGGAACTTTGCAGTGTCTGCAATGGAAGACACTGTCATGCAGATTCGGGTGTCATCTGCAAAGGAAGACACGGTGCTGTGGCTGACATCCTTGTCTATGTCGGATATGAGGATGAGGAACAAGATGGGAGCGAGTACTGTGCCTTGTGGAACAGAGCTTTTCACCGTAGCTGCCTCGGACTTTACTCTGTTGACGACTACTCTCTGTGTTCTGTTAGTGAGGAAATTATAGATCCATCGACCGACTTTTCCTGTTATTCCTTTAGCACGCATTTTGTGCGCTATTACGCCATGGTCACACTTGTCGAAGGCTTTTGCAAAGTCTGTATATATTACATCTGCATTCTTTTTGTCTTCTAGTGCATTTAGGACCTTGTCGTAGTGATCAATAGTTGAGACAGACAGGAGCGACCTGTTCTAAACCATGTTGCCCTGGGTTGTGTAACTGATGGGTTTCTAGATGCGTGGTGATCTTGCTTCTTAGGACCCTTTCAAAGATTTTTATGATATGGGATGTTAGTGCTATTGGTCTGTAGTTCTTTGCTGTTGCTTTACTGCCCCTTTGTGGAGTGGGGCTATGTCTGTTGTTTTTAGTAACTGTGTGAGGACCCCCGTGTCCATGCTCCCTCTCCATAGGATGGAAAAGGCTCGTGATAGGGGCTTCTTGCAGTTCTTGATGAACACAGAGTTCCATGAGTCTGGCCTGGGGCAGAGTGCATGGGCATGTCATTTATCGCCTGTTCGAAGTCATTTGGCGTCAGGATAACATCGGATAGGCTTGTGTTAATCAAATTTTGTGGCTCTCTCATAAAAAATTAATTTTGATCTTCGACTCTCAGTCTGGTTAGCGGCTTGCTAAAAACTGAGTCATATTGGGACTTGAGTAGCTCACTCATTTCCTTGCTGTCATCTGTGTAGGACCCATCTTGTTTAAGTAGGGGCCCAATACTGAACGTTGTTCTCGATTTTGATTTGGCATAGGAGAAGAAATACTTTGGGTTTCTTTCGATTTCATTTATGGCTTTTAGTTCTTCCGCGATTCCTGACTCCTAAAGGATTCTTTTAGCTTAAGTTCGATGCTTGCTATTTCTCTGACCAGTGTCTCCCTACGCATTTCAGATATATTGACCTCTTTTAGCCGCTTGTTATTCTTTTCCGTCGCCTGTAAAGGGAGCGCCTGTCTCTTTCTATTTTACATCTACTCCTCCTTTTTCTTAGAGGAATAAGCCTTGTGCATACATCGAGTGCCACCGAGTTAATCTGTTCTAGGCATAAGTTTGGGGTCTGTGTTGCTTAGTATATCTTCCCAGCTTATATCGGTTAGGACTTGGTTTACTTGGTCCCACTTTATGTTTTTGTTATTGAAGTTGAATTTGGTGAATGCTCCCTCGTGACTAATCTCATTATGTCGGTCTGGGGCTCCGCGCATACATGACTGAACCTCAATTATGTTGTGATCTGAGTATATTGTTTTTGATATGGTGACATTTATCAGATCATCATTGTTAGTGAAGATGAGGTCTAGTGTATTCTCCAGTCTAGTAGGCTCTATTATTTGCTGGTTTAAATTGAATTTTGTGCAGAGATTTAAAAGCTCGCGTGAGTGTGAGTTTTCATCAGAGCTGCCTCCTGGTGTTATTACTGCAACAATATTATTTGCTATATTCCTCCATTTTAGGTGCCTTAAGTTGAAATCCCCCAGGAGCAAGATGTTGGGTGCAGGAGCTGGAAGGTTTTCCAGACAGTGGTCAATTTTTAACAGCTGTTCCTGGAATTGCTGGGATGTTGCATCCGGAGGCTTGTAGACTACCACAATGACTAGGTTTTGGTTCTCGACCTTTACTGCTAAAACTTCCACTACATTATTTGAGGCATTTAGCAGTTCTGTGCAAACAAGTGACTCTGCAATGTACAGGCCAACCCTCCCCCTTTTGCCTGTTCACTCTGTCACATCTGTATAGGTTGTAACCTGGGATCCATATTTCGTTGTCCAAGTGATCCTTTATGTGGGTCTCAGTGAAAGCCGCGAACATTGCCTTTGCCTCTGCAAGCAGTCCACGGATGAAAGGTATTTTGTTGTTTGTTGCTGGCTTTAGACCCTGTATATTTGCAAAGAAGAATGTTATCGGACTGGTGGTATTGTTGGTACTGGGGGGGGATTTTTTTTCCGGGATTAGTATCTGTATCTGTTGGTTTGGAGTGGAGGCCATCGACTGTGGTTCCACTCCAGGAATGACTGCTAAATCTTTTTCCCGTTCACTTTGAGTAAGATATACATTGTTTAGCTTATAAGTGCTATGGTTATTTCCTTTTCCTAGGATTAGAACATTACACGTGTCTGCACTGAAGTGCGTCTGCCACTTCTCCGACAACATCAGTTTATCCTCCAGATCATACTGTTGTCTTCTAGTGTCCATATCAGAAATTATTTAACGACCTATTTTAGTAGCATCGGCAGATTTATTCATTCGTCAATGACTTCACCAGTAGACTGTGTTGTGACAACACCAGTCTACTGGATGCAAGTCTTGTCACAACATCAGTCTACTGGATGCTTTCCTATATCCTTCCTGAATCTGAATTTTTCCAACTTGAAACCATTGCTGCGAGTCCTGTCTTGGAAGGAAATTTTCAGCACGCTACTTACATCCCCTTTATTTATAAATGGAAAACAGGAATAAATAAAGGGGATGTAAGTAGCGTGCTGAAAATTTCCAGCCAAGACAGGATTCGCAGCAATGGTTTCAAGTTGGAAAAATTCAGATTCAGCTTCCTGAATCTGAATTGTTGTTTGGTAATAGAGTTGTGGAGGAGTGGAACAAACTCCCGAGTACAGTAATTGAGGCTAAAACATTGTGCAGTTTTAAAAATAGGTTAGATAAATATATGAGTGGGTGTGAGTTGGACCTGACTAGCTTGTGCTACTAGGTCTGATGCCGTGCTCTTTCCTTAAGTGGAAGTGACCAGACTTGGTGGGTCATTGGGCTAATCCGGGTGGGGGACATGGACCTGCTCCGCATGGGTCAGTAGGCCTGCTGCAATGTTCCTTCTTTATGTTCTTATGTTCTTATATCAGAAATTATTTAACGACCTATTCTAGCATCATCGGCAAATTTACTTATCTCGTTATTTATTCCTTCATCAGTGTCACTGACAAAGACTGTGAACAAGGGTCACAACACTGACCCCTGTGGCACACCATTTAACAGGTAAACATTTCTCTCAATTAATGTAAACTCTCTGTTGCCTATCGCTAAGCCATGACTCAAGAATTTCTCCTGCTATTTCATGTGCTTCTACTAACTTGATCAATCTCTGTGGAACTTTATCAATTCCCTATACACCGCTTCGAATACTTTAGTGAAAAAGATTAGTAAATTTGTAAGGAAAGAACGCCCCTTTGTAAAAATGTGCTAAGATTCGTTATCAAACTACATCTTTCAAGGTAGCTTCGAAATGCATCAGTAATTACTGATTCCATCAACTTTCCCACAACTGGAATTAGGGCGACTGATCTATAATTTGAAACTAAGACCTATTTTAGGCTTAGTAAACAAGTATCACATTTGCTATTTACCATTAATCCTGTACAATACTTGTTTGTAGTGATACACTAGGTGGTGCCATGTCATGAAGTGGGTGCTTAAGTGTTATACCATCAGGTGGTGTCAAAGGATTATGATATTACATCAGGTAATATCATAAGGTAACCATTTCAGAAATGCCATTTCTATGTGACAGATGCCTACCTGTCGACAATGCTACAATAAATCTGTAATAGCTTTAATAACGCGCAGGAAGTTGTTCACCTTGATTACAAGTTCATTCGTTGCTGAATACTGAGAATATTTCACTTAACGCTTGTTGATATATATTGTTCAATACAAAGATATATGGTAGGTAAGACACATAGGCAACAGTTAGGCAGCTTTATTCCGAAACTTTTCGCCTACACAGTAGGCTTCTTCAGTCGAGTACAGAAAGTAGGCAGGAACAGTAGAGATGTGAAGACGATGTAATCAGTCCATCACCCTTGAAGTCGTAGATTTGAGGTTGTCAGTCCCTCTGCCTGGAGAAGTTCAGTTCCGAAGTCTGGAACAATCTGAAGGTCAAGCGACAGTGCGGAGACTTGAATACTGTCGGAAGGAGAGGTGCAGAGTAGTAGTGAGAACACAGCCACTGAGAGGTCATGTCCCTCTCAGATCAAAGAATTCTTACTTGAAAAAGTTGTCCAAGGCTGAGGGACTGACAATCTCAAATCTACGACTTCAAGGGTGATGGACTGATTACATCGTCTTCTCATTTCTACTGCTCCTGCCTACTTTCTGTATCTCGCTGAACCTAAATGGATAAAAATATATTTCATTGTGTTTATTATTAAATTGTAAACTTATCTAAGCTATACTTGGCTGGATTAGGCTAAATTAAATTGCGCTTGTTATAATAAGTTTAGGTAAGTTTTCTAAGGTTCTTTTGGTACAAAATTATTAATTTTTACAATAACATAAATAAAAAATATACATCTTTAAACACATAAGAGAAAATTTTTATAAAGGACTTAATTTTAAATGAGTTCTTGCTAACTGACCAATTTTACCTATTCGGCACGATAATATATATTACTACGGGTCGTCAGTTTAAGACCCGTGTCAGGACTACGGCCTGGCGAAAAATAATTTTATAAGTGATGTACACTATTCAGTGTAAATACAAATTCATAAGCAGGCAACCTGGTCATCATAAATTTCAGAGCGGGTTATTAAGGCGGTCTACACCTTCCTCGCATGGGCCAGTAGGCCTGCTGCAGTGTTCAGCCTCTGGTGTGTGGGCAAAATATATAGCGCTGGGGATTGTAATTCAGCAAAAGCATTACCTCGTATATCACGTGTTGCTTTCATCAATACCTTCAAGAACCCGCATTTACAAAAGAAAAAAAAATTGTACCTGCTCTCTAATTTATGGATGCCAGATTTTACGTGATCGTGACGTAAAAGAATCAATAAATCCTTGGGTCTTCCTTGACGTTTTCTGATTGGAGGAGGAACTACGACGTAACAGGTGATGTCACCAGTTCAGTATGACGTAACAGGTTTATTTATCGGCTTGTGAATAGGATAATACTACATCTGTACTACAATGATCTTTACTTAACACTGTAAAACGCTATAACTTTTGTAATGAAAGTAACTACACAAGAATCAGTGGCATTATACCACACCAACTCACACACACGAATTTTTATACATACACGATGTATGTGTCATGTTGTTAGAAGTGTCTTTCAAACAAGTGAAATGCTACAATAAATTTAACTACTTTTCTTAATA